>OX336392.1:445196445-445717426 GCA_946902985.2 Meconema thalassinum
GGTTGTGTGACCAGGAGTTAAGCTTCACTTCATAATGAATCCAAGGTAACTCACTGACCTGAACCAAAAACAAAAGAAAAATTCTGTGATTCTGTGATTTGAGGATGTCCAAGTTAAACAGGTGAAACTTTTATTATGGCTTTTTGTTATATTTTAATGTGAAATTTTTCTCTCGCTTCCAGTTAACTACAATGAAGATTGGATGCACAGTTCTTGTAGATAAGATTTTTTTTTTCGCCACGACTCGCACAGTGTTTTTAAAATGTGTTCGGGGTGAACATGTGCATCTCTTTGTGGTCTGATTTTTAATCTCTATGAGATGAATACGATGAGAATATTTACATATTAAATGAAACTTTTTCGAATTATGTAAATCCAATTATAAAAGTTACCTCTGTTTAGCCTAGATCTTCTCATTATTCCTGACTGATGTGTGATATTTGCGTCCCTGTGTGTGCCTGCGATTATTTAACATGCCAGCCGAAGTGTGTTCGGGAACACTTCCAAAGGCATGAGCGTACGTAAAATGCCTTGTATCAATGAGCCTACGTGTATTGTATGTTAGCGAGCGTTCGATTATGTTTGTATGTGTGTGTATGCGAATAGTTAATTCTTGGGGGGGTGAAAAGTTCAGTTGCCAACGACAAATTTGACTGACGAGTGAATGAAGTATGACGAAGATATATATGTGGAGAAAATGTGTTCCGATAATGTATAAATGTTGAAATGTGTGAAAGTTCAAATGTGTGCCATGACAGTTCGAGACAGTATCTAACAAAGTGTGCAAGCTTGTCTTTTCCCCCTGAGTTCCTGTGTTCTGAAAAGGAATATTCCTTTCATTATCACTTAACCAACTTTCCTCGAATCCCCCCTCTGCCTGTTGCTGCTGCTTGTTTAGAAAAAGAAAACCAAGAAACCAACGTATGGTTTAGATTATAATACAATGTTCATGCTATACATACTCTTGACTGTCGCTAGAACTTGTTAATTTAAAATCAAATGTTGGCAACTTTATGTAGCCTGTTAAGGTTTTTTTTTAAATCCGCACTTTTTTTTTCATAGGGAGATTAAAATTTAGTTCTGTATTCGAAATGAATAAATTATCTTGGAAGAGATAATCTGTGAATTTGCTTGTTATTATTATTTTTTCCAGAAACTCCTTGTTAGTGTCCTGCATGGATATACAAAACATTATCTATGCTCCTTATATGTCCTTCATGTGTGAAAATTTAAAGAATCCTAGCAAAATCCTGTGGCATTGACAATTTCCATGGATGGCTACAAAGGTGGTGATGGTTTTAAAGGGGCAGAACACCCAGGTTATCTGCCCCTCAGACCATACATTTATGCTATTAGGAAAGGAGTTACAACCCATTGTAATACAATAGAAGGATGTCTTGAAAATAAACAGTAAGGCAAAAAATGCAATGCCCTAGGCCTATGTATGTAATACCCAGTGGCGTAGCGTGAACTTTTGAGCTGGGGACGCCAAAGTTTATAACGACAAACTGAGGAAAAAATCAAAAAGCTAATATGAAAGATACTGTCACATACCTCACACAGTCTTGTACATCAGCTCCATTCGTCGTTTCTTCTTTTCTGCGAAAATGTCAATGATGTGTTCAAAAAATGCCGGCTCTGATGAAAGCTCACCTAATAACTGTTTTTCAATGGCCAGTGAATTTAAACACGACAAGCGACTATTGCTCATAGAATTTCTAAGGTATGTTTTAATTCTTTTCAGCGTGCTCATGTTGCGTTCACTACTAGCTGTAGTAGTTGGAATAGTCAGTACTAAGCGCAGTAGTTTAGTTATTTCCTGATAGATGGAGTCGAGACCGTTGGCAACAAAATATTTTAAAAGCTCTTTTGGAGCTAAATGCTTTGTCTGATCTCCATAAACAATGTGAAGTTCATTTAGTAATTGGTTAACATTAAAGAATGGATACTGTTTTACCAAAATATCTAATTTGCCTTGGGGAATGCTTCAGTGTATTCTTTAAACTTCTTTTCTTGTACTAACTCAATGAAATTTAGATGATTACGATCTTCAAATCTACTTTTCATTTGTGCTGTTAGTGAATCTACTATTTCAAAAGTTAGCACTCTCAAAGTGTTCTTTTTATTGCCATCATACATTACGTTTTCATTCAACTGGATGGTTTTTTGAACGCATCTGTCAGTGAAATCATCATTTCTTAAGTTTTCTATTCTTTTGACGACAGCCTCTATCTCATTATGGCAAGTTACAATACTCACTGTCGATGATTGTAACAATTTGAAAAGATGATCAGTGTAAATGAAACAAGCTTCGAATACACATAGCAAATATACAAATGTAGGGTCATCCATATATCGTTTGAGACCAATGGCACAGTTCACAGAGTCGTCGTCCCATTCACTACTTTCATCATCAATAATTTCATCAAAAGTACTATACAATCCTTGGAAATGTTTCATAATGGTGAAAACTGCCCTCGAATGAAAATTCCATCTCGTATTGCTAGCTTGTGGAAGCTTAAATCCTCTTTCGGTCAACAAAACCGTCCTTTTAGAAGACTTGCTGAAAAAACTATGAAAAGCAGTCAAGGCACAGACAAACAAACGAACCTGTTTTATGGTTTTTGAGCCATACAGAAGTACCAAATTTAATTGGTGGGCGTAACAATGGACGAAAAGAGCATATGGGCAAAACTGTTTCACTAGCTTTTGAACTCTTCCTTGTCTGCCTGCCATTACAGCTGCGCCATCGTATGTCTGGCTTACAACTTTTTCTCCATTTACTTCCCAGTCAAGTAAAACTTTGTGCACGATTTCTGATAATCCCACAGCTTTTTTATTTTTGGAAACGTCATAAAAGCCGACGAATCTTTCCTCTATTCTATCATCCACACAATATCTAAATATTATGCTCATCTGGCTCTTACACGATACGTCTAATGTCTCATCCGCTTTTATGGAGAGAAAGAGGGCTTCATTTTTTCTGATTTGATTTTTTTCATTTAATGCAATTGCTGTAACTTCTATCAAGTCATTTTGAATGTCTGGAGATGTTCCTTTTAATAATGATGATGACTGTAAATGGTCTCTAACTATAGATTCATGTTGAGCGAGCAGGTTCAACAATTGCAAATAATTCCCCTTGTTAATAGAACTTTCATCTTCTCTGTGCCCACGGAAGGCTAGTTCTTGTGGACAGAGAAATACTACTGATTGAATGAGTCGTCGCACATACTGCCTGTTCGAAGACACGATCTCATTATGTTTTATTGCTTGTAGTCGAGGAGCTTCAGAAAATGCATGCTCAATACGAGTTTTACCTAGCAGATGAAATGCTTCAGAATGTAACAAGCAAGCAAGCTTGTAGTTTAACGTGACCGTTAATCGCGAGATCATGAGCCACGGGACCTCCTTTTAACGTGGAATCCGAACCACAGGACATGGCATTTCACTTAAAATCTCACATGCATTGACCGGGAATCGAACCCGGTCCACCTTGGTGAGAGCATACAGCTTAACCGCTGCGCTACTACGCCCCCTACAGAATGTAACAAGTGGTGTTTTGAAGACTGGTGTTTTACAGCCTTTTTAATTAAATTACTCAGATCCAAAATTCCTTCCGTGCACCATTCAGTATCTTTCGCTCCAAACATAAGGCAAACGTAACAAAACATTTTTTTTTCAACACACCCAGTTAGCCAGGAAAACCTGTCATACCAAGAAAGCTGAAAACTCCGTGTGCGATTTTTACCGACTTCTTTAATTGATAAATTTGGCTTTGGTCTTTTTGTTTTTAATTCACATCGCTGTTCATATGATAAAGTGCTCAAAGGAGTTGCCTTTAAAAAATTAACAACATTAGAGTCAGGTACTTCAGTCATATTGGCAGCATTAAACACACACACGCACAATTAAAAGAAACTACACTTCTACAGTTCGAACTATAGCACTAGCTCAGCGATTGGGCTATTGAGTTAACAGAACAGTGATCATACAATTTAAACGCCAGCGTACGGTAGCGCTTCCCTTACGAGAAACAAGTATGAACTGGCGCATGCGCTGCAACGTGGCCTGGCCAGGGTGGTACATAGCTCTTGACGCTAAGAAGGTCTGGCGTACAGACAAGAAGAGCAACGCACAGCAGTAGACCGCGGCCGGGCTAAGACTAGTTATATGGGGGGTGCGGATATAAAATAACTAAGCGCCATGTAATATGCTAACTCCGCATTTATATCAAATAAAAACAATGTTATATTTTACACATTTTAAATCAGGGAACGCCCGGCGTATTATAGCGCTACGCCTCTGGTAATACCATTTGACCAAGAAAGGCTGACAGGAAATGCAGAGTCCGCCAGAAAAATGTATACACTCTTTATGGAACAAAAACTATTTGTGTTTTTCTTTTACATTTAAATTTTGATTACACATGTAGTACTGTCTTCTGTTAAACATATGGTTACATGAGATTTTAAAAATGTTCACCGTTGGCTGCCAGACACACAGCAGAACGACGAGCGGTCGCTGCAACTACATCCGTGAATGTTTGGATGGGGACCCCGCTGCACATGCCTCTGTAATCTCCTGGCGAAGGGCCTCCAGCGTGCGCGGCTTACATTGATAAACTTGATTTTTCACAGTTCCCTACAAGTATAAGTCCTTAGGGGTAAGATCTGGCGACTGGGGGGGGGGACTCAATGGGCCCTCTTCTTCCAATCCAATGTCCCGGCAGATTGTCATCCATGAAAGCTCTTACTGCTACATGGTAGTGCGGTGGCGCCTCGTCCTGTTGGTAGAAGACTTTATCATCGGCTCCATAAAGTGCACGTACAGCTGGTAAAATTAATGTGCGTAACATTCCCAAGTACAGTGCTCCAGTGACAGTACCATCATAGAAAAAGGGTCCTAGTAAGCCACTCGACGACAGTCCCCATCAGACATTAACCCCTGTCCACATGAACATGCAGATTTTCTGGAGCCCAGTAGTCACTGTTATGTCGATTCACTGTTCCATTAAGTTTAAACTGGGCTTCATCAGACCACACTAACTTAGTCAGAAATTGTTCATCTTGGGTTACCATTCGCAAAATTGCATTAGACGATCGGGATCGCCGCCTCATTAAGTGCATGCAGTAATCCTAGGATGTAAACTTCCCACTTAGCTGTTTTCAAAAATCGTCATACTCTTGTGCTGCTAATCCCCACTTCCTGTGCACATTGCGTAGCAGACTTCTGTGGAGAATTAGCAAACCTTTCCAGCCGACGATGCAGGACTAGTAGCTGTACGCGTTCTTCCCGATCTTCCTTTGTGAATATCAAAAATCGTTCCATGCGTCTCAAACGTCCCAGTAATGCATTTAATTGTTAGGCATGTATGGGGGGGGGGGGGGTCTGTTTCAAACTCCCTCCTCCACTGACGTTGCACTTCAACGGCATTATCAAACCTGATCAACCACTTAAGAATGTACTTTCACTGCTCGAACGTTAAGCGTGCTCCAGCCTATCGTGATGCAAGTACCGACATCTGTTGAGCGAAAGACCATACTGCAACATTTAAAAACAATGATAACAGTTGACAATGTCCATATCCCGATATTGTACAGCCCAGGGCAGTACACCTAGGACCTAACCCACCCCTTCATCTTTCACCATAAACCACCCTCACAGGCATGCCATAAGCCTTACACACTTCTTTGACACGAGCAGGCACAGCGGTATTGCTGCCAGCCACGCTTATACAACTTACAAACAAACACACTATCTGGAACAGCAACAGTGATGAAACGCCGCGTAAGCAGCGCGGGGAAGCCTTAAAAGCTAGACCCAGGAGAGCCCAATTATCTATTCGCGGCTAGTGGCTCTGCTCCTCCAGGTCCGTTCCAGCCCATCACGACGTCACCAGGTGAGAATTAGCAGTGTGCTCAGTTCTCCTAATTGTAACACCTCACCCAGAACACATTTGTATTTGTACACTTTGTTCCATACTCATCCACCACCTAAAGGGACAGTTGGGTAGATTATTAGCTTGGGAATAACCTAACCCCCAAGGGAAGATGATGAAGAAAAGGAAGTGGGTTTCGGACTGGAGAAAAAGGATGGAAAAGTAGGATGAGAGTCCAACAGAAGTTATAATTTTAACTTACTCAAAGGCAGCTGCCACTGCAAATCCGCTCTCCGATACGTAAAGTGGGTAGGGACCTGAGCGAAGCTAACAGGAAACGCAGCTGGAACTTGGGCTGTTTGCAAGAAAGTTGCCGTAGCGTATTCCCTCTCAAGCATAAATAAGCCTACTATAGGGAAGGGTGGTGGTCTGGCAAGACAAAGAGCAACAGATTTATTGTGTATCTGTTCAAAGGAGTTCGTTTCTAAACAAGTAATTTGAAGAATGCAAATAATTTGAATTAGCTTTGATATTTTAATTTTAAAATTGTAGAATTTCTAAAGAGCGACCAAATGCTTCCAAGAAGGATAGGGATAAAGCAATTATACCCTTGGGAATAATTTTGGTAAGTGTACCAATAGTTGCATTTAGAAATGACTAAGCTTTTACCCCGCAAGGCGCCGACTAAAAGTTTAGACAATGAGAAACACTTATATTTTGAAAAACCAACCATAAGTGTTAGAGAGAATCTCCACAAGCAGGAAGCTGGCGTAGCGAGCTATGCTTTGCCTTACTGGCCAGTTAGAATTAGCTATTAAAGCTAAGAGAGACTTTACTACGTTAGTAACTAAGAGCTCTTGATCAAATGCAACAAGTTGTGAACACCCTATCAATAGATTTATTTTTGTTAAATAGGAAGAGTCAAGGAAGACAGGATCTTCCCTATCCGTTATGTTAGAGCAATGATAAAGCACAGAACAAATCTTTAATTTATTTAACAGTGTAAAAGGAAGTGGTTTTTGTAACAAATATATAATTTTGATTTTTTTATAAACAATTGGGGTCGCTGACCTCCGAAAACATCTAAAGCTTGCGCCGGGCAATTGATAATTCTTTTGGTTTTAAACCTTTTATATGCTTTAAAATCTTCGTAAGATTTTGAAATGGTTAAGATGAATAAATGAAAAAATTAAAGATAACTGACGTAATTAAAGTTAAACATTAAATCAAGTACAAGATGTGTACTTTAAGAATTTCTAGATAAGTATCTTAGAAATATGAACAACTTCGAAAGTAACAACAACAAAAAACAGGAAGAAATGAAATAGAAGTTTCTATAACTTCTTGTAGCGATGCAGAACTGCGCTTAACGATTATACATAGATTATACAAATAGGGCAGGTGACTTATTGTGAAACCTGAAGAGAACAATTGAAAGGAAGTTTCTAGAACTCCTATGTTTGAGTAGGGATCACGAGAAAAATGGGGCAAGTTTCCCTTTCGTGAAACCTAGAGATAACTCACTTTTGAGTTGAAGGAATTGGATTCCCTCATTAGAAGGGAGAAACATTATAATTTGGTTGGTTGGTTGGTTGGTTGGTTGGTTGGTTGGTTGGTTCCTTAGTTTAGGGGCTGCGACAACGCGGTCATGTAGCCCCGTGTACTTTGGGTGTGTGTAGAATCTGTCTGATAACCGGTGTTAATTGTGATGACTGTATTAGTGTGTGTATCTGTTTTTTTAAATTCAAGTAGGGACTGCAACTTTGAATTTTCAAATAGTTCCTACTTTTGCCGCCAAGCGCCACCGTCAACGACTACTAGGCCTAGTTCAGAACTAGCTACTAGACGCCACCGCAGTCGGCTCTTGGCAACGAACGTAGCAACCTAAGAGCGTTGTTTACATTCTTAATCTATCCAATTTAGTTTCACACAGGTGTAATTAGTGGAAAGATCTTTAACATGCCATAAATCTATGACATGGGACCGCCGGCTTTACTTCCCCTCCGAAGGAAGGCATACTGAGGGATTTTTAACGCTCTTAAAAATCCGACGGCTTCGGCCGGGTTTGAACCCGCTATCTTGGGCATAGAAGCTCAGCATGCTACCAACTACGCCACCGAAGCCGCTCAATATAATTTAAGGCCTGTACTAGACACGAAGTTTTACAGACATTAATTCGTTATACGTGGAGCAAATAAGGGAGGGCACTTATGTAGAGTGACACCTCATTGAAAAAAGACCTAAAGTAACAATTTTAGTTTGTTAGTAAAGTGTTTGGGAAAGATCAAATGGGATTGTGGAAAAGTGTTTATGGCCGTATTTATTGTATTCGGACGAGCGCGACGCGGATGAAAAGTTGAACAGGCACTGTTTTCACAATAGTACGTTGATATAGTTAAAAAGAGTTCACTGTACTAGCACAAAACGTTGATGGCTAAGAAAGTTGTTGTAATGGTGGAAAATAACTAGTTACACTAGATTTGCGAGAGTCTATTGCTAGAGAAACTTGTAGGTTATAGTTGAATGCACCAGAAAAATCCCAACGGAGGAAGAAAAATTAGATATTGATTAACAGTTCATAAGGAAGATTCCTTAGTTTGAGAAAGTATTCCCATATGTGAGTGGAATATACATGACAGTATAACTGGTAGAGTGCAGGTTCTGGAAGGTTCCAGAGTAATGATGACTTGTTTAAATTGGGTAGAGAATCCCTCAGCGGAAAACTAGATTATATAGACAGTGGGTATTTTGGAAATATCCCTCGATGTGAGATAGCATCTCAGAAAATCTTTCATATTGAAAGTTAGACTTGATAGTTTAAGTTTGATCAAGAAGATCTCTAGAAAGCAGTTATTTTCACATAGCAACTTTCACTGTCTATAAAATCCAAATAAAAGGATTGAGCCTTTTAAAAGCGATGAGACATGAAGTCGGTGCTTATCTTTGCTTCATGAAGAAGGCGATGTTGCTGTTGACGGTTGGTTTTAAAACTCGAACATGGCGTCGAATTTAAAAGTTTGCCTCTGGAGATGAGGAGGCGAGCTTTAGTTAAGCTCCCACTGACGGGTTTGACTACCGACGTACAAGTGAGATTCGCTCAACGGAGCGCGGAGGGACCAGGGAAGGGAAAAAGGAGTGGGGGTAGGAGACAAAAGGAATACATATAAGAGTAGCCAACTTTACAGTACTAAAAATCTTCTTGATGAAATGGTCTTCAAAGAGTTGATAGGAGTCACTAGCGCAGCCTGGTGGGTGAAAACGTAGACGAAGTTCTCTTGATCACGGAGTTGATAGCTGGCGATAGCGACGAGATCTGGTGGCTAGATTGGTAAGGAATTCCTCTTGTACAGGGAAGAATTGAGGAACTTCAGAGATTCGCTGCTAGATGACGCTGGGTAGGTCAAGGAAGATATATATCTAGAACAGACTTACAGGTAGTATGAGAGACATATACCAACAAAAAGAAATCAGAAGATCACTGTTGGTGTTTGTGAAAAAAGGAAGGGATGAACTAAAGCAAAGAGAAGCAAAAGCTTACTCTGTCTTACCGTGTATTCCAAAGAATACACCAACAAGACATTATCGCCACTGACCAATCAATACTTGGTCAGTAAACACATACATCTACTACTCATTTCACCTAGTTTTACATCCCTACGCCCAACCTGACCTTAGTCCTAATTGTCCCTGACCGTGAAGGCCAGGAACTTCACCGTCAGGAATCTCATTGTATTCGAGTAAGCAGCCAGACTGCGGCGTGAAGATTTGTCGACTCTGCACATGAGCTCGCTGTCGCTCGCTCATACTTAATTGGTAAGCTAAGTTAATAGCTCCGTCTTCGACATTCGTCCCCTAACAGGTAGACACACCCTGTAGGAACGCACCCTAACAGATCACATCCTCTCACCAACACATTACTCTAGTAGTCTCCCCCAATTACGGGAAACTACCCCTTTTCGGAAACTACCTCCAAATTAATAAATCTACACTACCCTGTTTATCCCATCCCCCAACACCGGGATAAAACAGATTGGTGGAGGCGCCGCTACCACGCAAATTAAGAGTAGGGACTCAAACAACGAGCCCTCGTGGTAGTTCGCAAGGTACCAAAGCAGCCAAGCGAAATTTGAAAATGTTCTTTTAAGAGAAAGCATTATAATTTTTTCTCTCTCCCTGCGAATATAAGGGGAATTTTTAGCCCACGCACCCTCCCTAAGGAAATACCATCACGCTTCACACGCCCTTAGGCACACACATTTCCTTAACACACACACGAAGTTCAAGATGGCTTCCCTATATCGTTTAGCCATGCTAAAGAATATTGGGGAATACCAAGATTTAATTGCCTGGCATAAGGTCTTTGCGACCAGGCAGGATTACCTCCAAAAGTATCAACAGCTCCTCCACGCACAATATATACGCGTGATTAAGTCGCTAGTCCGGCCAAGGAACTGGCGCAAAACAGAAAAATGAGAGGCAAAGTGCCCACTCTGCGTAGACAGTTGAATCGCTCCCATTGGAGGCTACACTGTCTACATGACGTGATGTTCCAACAATACGAGGCACTGAACATACAACATAAACACGTAGGGACTAGCGGTACCAAAGTCGCCGAACAGGTCATATGCCTTAATCGGCAGTATGACAAAATTTGGGAAGATTATCGAGAATTACAGGCCAATAATGCCATCTTCGAGTTCACGGCAGGGCCGCCAGCGAGACAGGACATAGACATACACACGCTAACGCAGCAATTTGCGAACATGTCCGTCAGTACACATACCTCAACACAAGAGAAGGAGTCTGCCGTGGCCATATGCTAGAAAACGGTCAGGCTAGCCTCCAACACACTGCAGTTACACCCACACACAAGTACGCGTCCCGCAACTCCGGTCCAGGAGGCAATTTTGCCAGACCGATAGACAAAACCTACACCAACCCCCTCAGAACATATGAACGTGAGGGAATTGACGCCAAGGCTCTCAAACACACACGGTTACACAAAGTGGAACCTATATCGTGGGCAGATGATGCGGAGAACGTGCCACAGCACAGTAAGCCCATACAGACCCACACACATAGACAGACACAAAGGAAGGAGTCGGCCATAATCCAGAAAACTGCCAGACTACCCTCCAATACATTAGGGGGACGCTCACAGACAACTACACGACCCCTACCGCCAGTTCAAAGGGCGATTTCGCCAGAATGGAGGCGGATACGGACAAATGCACCCCCAGTGCAAAGAAATACAGGGCGGTTGCTTACAATTCACCAGGCTGTAACACACACGCCTCATATACAGTCTACACAGGGCATAAGGGAGGTTTTACCGCCCACCCCAAGAGGCGAAAGGGACAGGAAAACATACACCCCCACAGACGTGGATAGGGTAGTGAAAGGGCGATACAGACCCTCAAACACAGGCACACCTAGGCCAACAAACAGGCAATACAATAAACGTAAGCCCAGGCTCACCCTACTGCAAAACCCGCAGGAAAACAGTGGGGACCCACCCCAATGGAGGGCGGAAGCCTATGCCGTCATTTCAGGACGAGCACAGTCACCCTGTCGGGCAACAGCGCTCGGGCGAGGATAAAAACACTCACGGGGGAGAATCCACTCTTAGGATAGAGAAAGACTGGCCAGAAATAAGGCAATTTGTAGGCACATTAAAATTAAAGCCAGGGACATAGACACGGGGGCAGACAATTACACACATGTAGCGTCATCATAATAGGAAGGCCAAAAGATAAGGCACGGTAATTATAAAACGCTCACACCATTTGTGGCAAGGTTACGACATGAGTGCTGTGCACTGCAAACGGCAACAGGCAGACAGGAAACACGTAACAACAGCAAGCGTTATCGCATGAGGTAACCTAATACTTGGCACACTCAGCGCGGATACGTGACACACTGGGCGACGAGAGCCATTCTACAGCCTTAGTAGAATTACGGTCGGCCAAGAATCGTTCACTAGGGATTCAAAACCACACTGCGCCCACAAATTAAGACCAGGGCCAACCAAAACTCATACAGACGACACACACGGGTCATACTTACATGTGCGTAGGCCCGTTCAGGGTGTCTAGCGAGCGGGAAATTTACTGTGCGGGAAATGTACGTGAAATTGCGGCGAGCGGCGGGAGTTTATTTTTTATTTTTGTGATAGGCCTATATTAAGGATTAAAAAATACGATTGGTTATATTTGTTGGTACTGCGGAATTACCGGTTTAGTGGAAGTAGAAAAATCGACCGAGTCCGTCAAATATGCGTTGACACCGTCAGATACGGTTTCTACTCATTTAAATTCTCCCGCGTCGAAGCAAGACAGAAGTCGGCCGGGCGGCGAGCCTAGTGTAGTGGCTCGAAGTGGCTGTTGGCGCAACGCGCATGCGCTGTTTTCAAGCCGGCGGCCCAGCAGGCAGGCCGTGTTTCTGTACGGGCGGCGGCAACTGGTTGGCTGTGTGTTGTGATCCTGCTATTTTGGTAAGTACTGCATATCATAGTTTAAGGCCCTAAATACCCAAGTGTTAAATGGTTTACTCCAGTACGCGTTAGACTAACAGTGGTGTGGTAGTGTCAATTTAATGTAATCGGAGTATACTACTCGTTCGTGGTTGTCGTGCGGCTGGAGGACTCGGCTTGTTAGTCGAATTTTTATTTCGCTACCGCTGATGCCGATTCAGTCAGAGGAGATTCGTCGTTGCCTGTCCTGTCACAGATTGTCCAAAACATCACATTTGAATTCTTTGTAAAAGTCTATCGTCACGTTGGTACAGTGTGGTCGTGAATGATTTTCACTTCAGGAGACTGTCCAGACGAACCCACCTCAGTGGCAGCAGAATATTTTGCCGAGGGCATTGGAAAGCTTGTGTAACGATACGACAACTGTTTCAATCGTTTTGGTGATTATGTTGAGACATACGGATAAAACAAGCAAACATTTTGTAGTAAAATCAGTTTGGTATGTCCAATATACTATTATAATATAATTTAGATAAAATTTCTAGATACCGTCGATACTGCTCATAAGCTTAGAATTTTTTAATACGCCTATGATTACAATGGTTTGTTTGTGAAGGGGCCGACTGTTGAGATAGAGTATAGGTAGGGAACCCGGACATCTTTAGACTTGTTATCCCCCCCTCTTAAAAATTATGGGTCTGTTTCCGCCACGGATTTTGTTATTTATTTCGGAAAATTTACTTGAATATTAACTTAAACATCAATTTATTGTTAAGCTGTAAGCATTCGGATATTTCATACATTTTTTTTTTACAGTTCGTCAAGCTATTCAAAATGAGCAGAAGGGTCAGAGGCAGCACGAAGTTCCAGAGTACCTGGAAGGAAAAGCATCCCTGGGTGACATCTGTTCCGGAAAACCCATATGAAGCAAGATGCACCCTTTGCCGTTGCAAGTTTTCTGTTCAGAGTATGGGAGCATCCGCGCTAACAAGCCATGCTGGTACGAAAGGACACCAAAATTTAGTCAAGACGAAAAACTCAAATACTCCAGTCTCTGCTTACGCCGTTTTCGTTCCAAGGGTCAGTCAGACCCAGGTCAGTTCAGGTTCCGCGGCCACTTCGTCGCCGACTCCTGTTATTCAGCCTACATCTCCGACTCCTGTAGAGCCTACATCCCCGTTTGTTTTGCCGTCGCCGCCTCCAGTTGGGTCTTCACCTGTCCCGAATGAGCCAGCTACTACTCAGCTCAAGTCGAAACCGTACTTAGTTAAAGAGGGAGTGTTAAAGGCAGGAACATTGTGGTGTCTGCATGCGGTTATGAACCATTGCTCTTTGAGAAGTGCTGAGGCTGCTGTTGCCTTGTTTCTGAGAATGTTCCCGGATAGTGACCTTGCATGTCGTATGAAACTACACAAAGACAAAGTAGCGTATAACACAACGTATGGACTCGGTGTCTTTTTTAGAGATGAACTTGTACGGATGGTAAAATCGTGCAGCTACGTTGTGTTTGGGTTTGATGAAAGCCTCAATAAGGTCGCACAAAAGCAGCAGATGGACCTAATGGTACGGTTTTGGAATGAAGATATCAATGTGGTGAGTACTAGGTACTGGGGCTCCGTTTTTCTCGGCAGTGCAACAGCGAATAAGTTGCTTGAAGGCTTTAAAAATGCCACGGAAGGTTGTGACTTGTTCAAAGTATTGCAGATTTCCATGGATGGCCCTAATGTCAATTTTAAAATGTTGAAGTTGTTCATGGAAGAATTTCGATCGACTGCTGATGCTCCGAAATTACTAGATCTTGGTTCCTGGGGTATTCACACGATGCACTGTGCGTTCAAAGCTGGCATTAAGGGTACCCATTGGTCAATCGTGGAGTTTTTGCGAGCTCTTTACAACCTGTTTAAAGATGTGCCATCTCGTAGAGCGGAATATATTGCCGTTGCCCACTCTTCACTTTTCCCGCTAAAGTTTTGCGCAATAAGGTGGCTCGAGAATGGCCCGGTGGCCGCCCGGGAGTTAGTGGCTGTTCCTAATGTCCAAAAATATGTAACCAAAGTTACAGGCACCCCCAGAGAACCAACGTGCAATAGCTGCACTATTGTGTCAAATGCGTTGCAGGATAGATTGTTGTTACCAAAGCTAACGTTTTTTCAGTCCTTGGCTGAAACAGTTGAACCTTTCATGAGGAAATGTCAGTGTAATGACCCTATGGCCCCACTCTTGTACGACGAGATTCTGTGTGTGATGAAGAAGTTTGTCAAAGAAAGCGTACTCCATGAAACAGACCTGACAAAAATTGACGTTATGAAGGCAGACAATCTCAAGGCCGCTAAGCATGTTGATATTGGTTTTGCTGCCTCGGTAGCGCTCGGGAAATGTGCTAAGGTTACCGAGAAAGATATTTTAGGTTTTAAGAAGCAGTGCCTCACATGTTTATCAGCTGTTGACCAAAAAAACTTTTAGAAAGATCGCCCCTGTCGTATGCCCTAACGAAAGCGTTGAAATGTTTCTGTCCCTCCACCGTTGTTGCTGGGTCAGGCCCGAAGCACTTCCAACAATTGTTGACGATTCTTGTTGAGAGGAACCTTATCTCAGGTACGAAGGCCGATATGGCAAAGAATGAGTACGCGGATCTGGTTGTTAAAGACCTAGTTCTTGCTGAGTGTGAAGCCTTTGATTCATCCAGCAATCGGCTAGACAAGCTGTGGATTTCCCTTATGAACGATCGCAGGGTGTCGAGCGATACGGGAATTTTATTGACCCGGGAAAAATACGGGAATTATACGGGAAATTCGCACTTGATACGGGAAATCTTGAAAAGTTTCATAATGCCTGACTTCTACTCTGCGCTCCGTAGAGTCCTCCAGCTCAGTCATTTATTTCGCCTGCAGACCGCGCTGCCACTCGCAATTTGCGCCACCGATAGAGCGCTAAACGGGATGAGAACCCAGCCAACGTCGAATGCATGCGTCGACTGGCCGACCGCCGGCCGTACCCTCTCCGCGTAGGGCTACGCGCGCCGCGCTCGTTCCTGACAATGACATACAGTAATCAGTCCGCATTGTTATTCACCGAGGAGACCTGGGTTTCTCGACAAGAGCAGCCCTTAAAGAAGCTAACAGCTCAAGATCTCAGTAAATTCCAGTCGCGGATGTGCTGCAATTTCGCACATTCGTATCCTATGGCTGAAAAAAATTAAAGAGTGGTCACAAGATGACCCGTGCTATTTCCTGCCTAGACCCTATAGGGGTCGCTGAGACTCCTAAGTTGGAAGAAGTTAGGATCGTCATTGCCCTGGAAATTCTTTTTAATCAGAAGAATTTGATTTCTGGCGCAATGGCTGACCGCATCAAGAGCAGCTACTCCGCACTTCTGAGACTGCCCTCCGTCACTTTGCGTTTGAAGCAGTTCGACGGAAAAAGAGCCACGGCTCGACGTGCTGTGGTCTGAATTAGTGGCTTCAGCACCTTCCTCAGTTCCTGCCAAATACGATCTCACAACCTTCGTTAAAATGATACTGATTTTTTTTATCACAACAATGCAGCTCTAGACAGAGGTTTCTCCCTGAACAAGGAGTGCATGATCGTCAATCACAAAGAAGCAAGTCTGATTGGAATGCTTACTGATCAGGACGCTGTGATGGCAGCTGGTGGAGTAGAAAAGATAACCGTGAGCAAGAGTCCATACTGCACGAAACTCCTAGGCCGTGTTCAAGGAAGAAAAACAGGTGCGAAGCGACGGCTAAGGTAGCAACGAAAGATCTCCAGGAATTGGAAAAAAAAGATATTGAACGACGCCCGTTCTGAAGCAGAGAAAATTGAAGAGAAGATGAGTTTCCTAGTGAAGCTTTAAATTAATAAATCCTTGAATATTGTTTGTTTTATCTTATTTTGTGTGACTAAAGTTCCTAACCATGATCTAGTATTAACAAAGTGACTTATTTTATTTTGTGTACGACTAGACTAGAAATTAGTACTGTCAAAAGAACTTAATTTCGTGCTGTGTAAAACTGAAGTTCCTAGTAACAATCTTGCATTTGTCAAAGTGGCTTATTTAATTTCGTTTTGCATTATTTTATTTCCTATTATCTACTTCGATAAAATAAATCTAAATTAAAAAGTATTCGCGGCGTGTCGCGTGTGGGATTTTACTGTGTTTAGCCTTTCCATGGTCTTCTTTCGCAGGGAAGGTGCACATACCAAATTGTTTTAAAGTCCGTGCACACACTCAATGCAAATGCGTCACACATGCATACATTTCAAAAACTACAATGTCTCACAGCTCTCGACATTTTACTATCTAACACCCGTCACCAACATGTGGCTACAAAATTCACCACATAAGTGACAGAATTCTTCTCGTAAGGGCAGGCATTGTTTCAGTCGCTTGTTAACCACTCTCTGTGTCGGATTTCCTTTCATTGTCATTGTTTCGTTACTTTTACTTCGCTGAAGTTCGACCAGAGGACTGGACACATCCCGTATAGCATGTACAGAAAGAAATACTGAAGGCGGTCTGGATATCGCGGTGGATGGAATGATTATTAACCTTGGCAATTCATTAAGCTCTGACGAAGACAATGATGGTGGTGATGATGATAGGGACAGTGAAGGGATGGAGGGTGTCAAAGACACCCTTGCCAAGTGACTGAGGATAATTCATTTATTGGTGTCAGTTCGCTTGCGTCAATCGATAACAGAGCACAGGCTATTGTTTCCCGTCATAGTGTTCAAAATACCGTCTGTCATTCAATAGCCTACAACTCGACAATATAAAACAACGGCAATAACATCGCCACAGAGCGGCTTGTTTGAGTGCTCAGTGCTGAATATGTCTTTACCTTAACTTTACTTTTGTGTTACCACAAAAGCTAATATTAACCGTAGAGAGTCGCGATTCAGTGAGTGTTATCTGTCAACTACTGTAGTAAGCTGTGAACGACCTCCACTTAGACTCTTGTTTCATGTTAAAGGATAATCATTGCATGGTGAGTGTTTTTATATTCATTAGCTGTAGAGTGTTTGCCATCTTTGTCGTATTTATTGAATTGAATACCGATGATAAAGGTATCATAGCTTCGGTGTGTAATTTATTTATTTATCTAAAAGAATCGTATTTCTCTGTTTGAATGTCCTCGGGGTTGACTCAGGCTCGTTTTTTTTATATATTACGTATAAATGTACAGAAATAATGTCTGAAGTGTAGCGCTGTGTATTATTCGAATCTGTTGATTTACAACATATCCTTCGCGTTGTTTCCTTAGAAATACAGGGTGTAGGTTAGAAGCATGCTCAGAATTCTTGCCGTGTGGCGGTTGAACGTAGGATCTTGTTATGTGGCGACTGTGGGTTGCGGAGAGGAAAAGTGGGGCAAAGTGACAGGAAGGCTGTCAGTACCGAATGCGCGGGGTTAGCAATACTGTATTTGTCTCATAATTTACGCGTGTAATAGCGGACACACCTCCAATTTTACTACAAAAGTCGTGATCTAAAAAGGGATAGTGGGTGGATAACATCTATTACTAGATGGCCTCCAACATTATTATTCATTATTACAAAGGGTATTTTGACTATTTTCAGTAGTGTAGAAAATTATATCGCCTTGTTCCGGGCTTATATAGAGCTTACATTTTCTTTCGGTCTTTCATTTGCCATTGGACGCGCCACCGGCGTATGGTTATGCATTACCAGCTTCTGGTTTAGTAGTCAGGTAATGGAAGCAATAGGAACTGTGTACTACAATTTTCTTTGCATTTAACTAAGCAAATTATTGTTGTTAAGAGAACGTAAAATGTACCAAGAATGATATGTATGATCTTCAGCTGTGTGCAGTGAGAAAGCTCTGCATGTGTTCACTCCTTATGTATTAATGATGCGAAATATCAGCTAACGTTGTGCCACATACAACACTCGTAGTCTCTAAATGTTGCACATTTCCCCGTAAATTACAGCAGTTTATGTTTGAATTGCTTATGACAAAGAAAGTGTTTCTCCAATTGGATGATTGTATTTAACTGTATGCACGTCGTATAATCTTGGCGAAGTGTATCTTTTTCACGGAGCAACTTAACACCGTAGTAGGCACGCAGCTTTTTGTATTTAGTTTTCTGGTCTTGTTTTAAATTATTGACTAACGTATTTCTAAACGCAGACAATCCATACCTCCATTAGGATTCGGGTTCCATAATTCATGCAAAATGAGGTTCGTTCGTTTGTGAAATTGGGGTCATAATCCCCCTACCCTTTCAGTGATTACCGTATTGTACTTTACGTAGACTAGGGTGAAGGAGTAAATGAGCATTTAAAAAAAATTGTCGCCAGTTGTTTGGTTTATTAACTTACGGTAATATTTTCCATAGGTACTGAAAACGAGGCACGGTTGGATTTTAAGGTGGAACCGCATGTGCTATCAAATATCGCATTCTTGCAATACCTGGAATATTTATAGAATTATAAAATGATTATTGGTTAAATAAGTGTTAATAGATAGGCTGTTATAATTATAATGATTAAATAAATATTCAAGAAGATGCGATGCGTTGTTAGTAAATATTAGGCCTACCGGTACGGCGAATAGCCTATAACTCGTAACTTCCGTCACAATTTAGCATTTAAACGGGTCACGTTAATGCATAATATACTAATATAACAACCTGATAGCAAATTATAATAATATTCTCACATATAACATATTTAATTTGCACCAACTTAATTATTCTAGCCTAAGATATGTTTAGACCACTGATGTTTAAATTGTGCAAATCGCACACTTTGTAGGCAAGATGTTTGTTATGGTCGTCTCTGATGCGAAGTGTTACTAATTACGCTTTTAGGGAACACTTGTCTTTGGAATATTCATGAGAGGCCGACCCTCTAGTTCTTATTTCGTAAGTTGAACGTATAAAAACAAAACCACAATCCGAAATATGGTAATAAAGAAGATAATCACGAACGATTCACTGCCAATGAAAATCAAATAGAGATTCGCGGACCGTAAGTTCACTATGCATAAGCTTCGGTGATATTTTGTTATTGTGAGTGTTACGGTGCCATTTTAACTCGTGGAAGCTCTTTACGGTTCAGTGATGGACGAAGCAAAGAGGATATAAAAAGTAGGTTGGCTCAGGCAAGGAAAGCCTTTCTACAAAAAAGGAATCTGTTGACATCGAATATAGATTTAGGTATTAGGAAGTCATTTTTGAAAGCCTTTGTCTGGAGCGTGGCGCTCTATGGAAGTGAAACTTGGACTATTGGTGCAGCAGAAAAGAGGAGAATTGAAGCATTTGAAATGTGGTGTTACAGGAGAATGATGAAGATCAGATGGGTAGATAGGGTTACAAACGAAGAGGTATTAAGGCGAGTGGGAGAGGAGAGATGTTTCTGGCGACTGCTAATGAAGAGAAGAGATAGGTTGGTAGGACACATACTAAGACACCTAGGAATAGCAAGCTTAGTTAAGGAAGGAAGGGTCGAGGATAAGAACTGTAGGGGTAGACCAAGGTTAGAATATGTTAAACAGATTGCCTCGGATGTAGGGTGTGGTAGCTATGTAGAAATGAAACGATTAGCTCAGGACAGGGAGGCATGGAGAGCTGCATCAAACCAGTCAAAAGACTGAAGACTCCAACAACAACAACACCTCCCGTAAACATTTATTATGTGACACTCCTATTCTCTACTCTCTCAACCCTCCTCAGTAAAACAGTCATTTACATCAGCTCTCCTAAGGTAAACGGTATTTTATTTGTGTTCGTAGCATCTCATCCCACCTGCGAGAGTGTTCACTCGCACGCACGCGCTTTGCTCACGTGACGGTTTAGGCCTAAATCTCGCCGTCACCCGTGGGCTGCGGAAGTATCTCCAAAAATGCAGTTACACTTACGCCAGAAAATCTTGATTCGCGCTTAAGGATTCATTTTTCAGCCATTCGGTATGCGAACTCTAGTCATAGAGAGTTCTAAAATATACGGGAATTTGGTGGATTTTCATACGGGAATTATACGGGAATTTGAAAAAAGGTCATCGCTCGACACCCTGGATCGCTCAAAAAACCTACAAGAAGTAGTAAAGCTAGTCATGATTCTCTCCCATGGTAACGCTAGTTTAGAGCGTGGCTTTTCAGTAAATAAGGAGATTGTGGTTGAAAATCTGCAAGAGAATTCACTGATTGCTCAGCGACGCATTTTTGATGGGGTTGTTGCCGCAGGAGGTATAGATGCCATTCAAATATCCAAAGGTCTGTTGCACTACGTATGTAATTCGCATTCTAGGTATAAGGAAGCGCTTGAAGAAAGGAGGAAGGCTGTCGCTGCGGACGCTAAGTTAGAGCGGGAAGAAAACGGGCTGCGGCTGTCCGTAAGGAGCTAGAGGCGAAAAAGAGGAAGATTCAGGAGGAAGCTGACAAACAAATTTCAGAGATTGAGCAGCAACAGAGGGAGTTGCCAAAATAAGTGTAATATTACGATTGAGCTAAAGTGTAGCAATGTCTAGTCGATAATATTCAGTATTATCAGCACCGTTTGCTATTTACTGCAGTTGCTTTTTTTTAATCTTGTGATGTTAATAATAATATTGGTTCTACCTCCGTGTAGGTACTAGGAAGCCCTAGAAGAGAGGAGAAAGGTGGTCGATTCCCTTTAACATTGTTACTACCGCCATAATTATTTGTATAGTTTTAAGAAACATAATAAAGTATTTTCTATTCCAATACAGATGCTTTTATTTATTATGAAATCAAATGCATGAAATATTTTGCTCGCTCTCAAAGTTTCTGACTTAAGACAGCTTAGTCCCATAGCCGTGATTAAAATAATATCATCGAGACATCTTATAATACGCTTTTGATTTTTTTTAACGATAAAACTTGCAAAAGAATATTTATTTAAAAAATAAATTACCATATGTCTGAAGAATTTAGCGTCCAATAGTGCTTACTATCAGTTATTTTTAAAGGTTTTTACTACAGTGCACTCCCGCTAATTCGCGGTAATTAATGCACGAACTCCCGCGAATTATTGAAAACTGCTTTGATTGATAAAGACTGCTTAATTAAATAGGCTGTCACTTGTTTTACAAAATGATTGTGAAACCAGTCCTTAAATATTTGTGTGTCCATCCACGCTGCCTTTTGATGGTAGTACTGCAGAGGGACATTTTCTTGTTTAAAACAACGAAGTTTTTTAGATTTCCCTATCGCTAACAATTGCGTTCTCACACGCCATAATTGTTATTCTTTCGATATTTTACTGCCTAGGGCGTGCTGTTCTTTTTGCATCACTAATGTTCGGGACGGTAAATTTCCAATACAACCCTGTCTCGCCTGCATTATAAAGCTGTCTCAGGTCAAGCTGTTCTTTGTCAACGAATGATTGAAATTCCTGTACAAACTTTTCAGCACCACTCGTGTCTGCGCTAAGACGCTCTCCGTGAATCGCAATTTCCCTTATTCCGTAGCGTTTCTTAAACCGCGTAAGCCAGCCAGAAGATGCTTTAAAATCTCCTAAGCCACGGGCAATGTGGAAACGTTTGGCTTGCTCCACACACATTGGCCCGGACACAGGAATACCTTCCGCTCGTTTTTGATTAAACCAGCGTATCATGGCTTCATCTAGATTTTCATAGCCCGATGTTCTCATTGATTTCCGGGTTGATGAACGATCACACTTAGCAGAAAATTTGATGAGGGTTTCCTTTTGTTTTTTCATATCTCTCACTGTAGTTTCACCCACACCAAACTCGCTGGCTAACTTGGATGACGTCTCGCCTCTCTCCAACCCCTCAATAATTTTCAGTTTTTCACTGACGTTTAACCTTTTGTATTTCATTTTTCGACCGCTCATATCGAAAACTGATAACCACAATTTACTATTGAAAACTCTCGCAGCTGACTTCAATACACTGAAAAGACGTACGCACGCCGAGCACACGTCTCAACTACAATAAACTACTGTATACAATACCGTACGCTCACTGTCCGCGCATCTAGCCTGCTCAACTCGCAGGTCAGGGACCTTGGGCTTCAGCTGTGGCAAAACGAAGGGTAGGTGAACATGAAGTATAACATAAATTTCTCGCCAAATCAATACTTTTTACTTACTTAAAAATTCTATAGGTACATGTTTCGAAAACACACAATGTTTTCTTCCTCAGCCCACTTATTGGTGTTAAACATCATAAAACATCGATAACCTCACTAAATAACAAAAAACACAGTTCACAAGAGAAGAAATGTGAACTGTGTTTTTTTTTGTTATTTAGTGAGGTTATCGATGTTTTATGATGTTTAACACCAATAAGTGGGCTGAGGAAGAAAACATTGTGTGTTTTCGAAACATGTACCTATAGAATTTTTAAGTAAGTAAAAAGTATTGATTTGGCGAGAAATTTATGTTATACTTCATGTTAACATGGTCAATACGGAACCTGGAATGAGTGCAATTACGAAGGGTAGGTTCTGTCTCCGCTTCCAAGATAACGGAATCTGTGCTATACCGCCCGCGGCAACATGCTCGTATGTTTACAAGTTTTCAGAATTCTTGTGGCACTGTGCATGTAGGCCTACTGTTAGCAAGGAAACGAAGTCCAGTCTTCTCAAATTTCAATGATTTCGTCTCCACGCAGCATATCGTATTAAGTTTCTTTTTAAATGACACAAGAGAGAATTTTATTTAGCGTAATGGTTAGTGGGTGTACGAATTACTACCGGTACTTTAAAGAAATATACTACGAAACCCGCGAATTAACCGCAAAGCGAATTAACGGGAGTGCACTGTACATCTATTTCCAGTTCATTACTCCGTTTTACGTATCTTGTTATTTTTTGGGGGGTACGGGAAATTTGAAAATTTGGGCGAGAAATGTACGGGATTTTTTTTGCCCGGCCGCTAGACACCCTGCCGTTCCATGGTATTCGCTATAACAACCTACTTAGGGCATTAGCGACCCCGGGACTACCAATAGGCGACGTACCGGGAACACCAGGCCTCGACGGAGACCACAAAATACTCTTTCGGACCATAACGCCCGAAACCTAAAGACGAGGAACGTCCACACTAGGTAAACACAGATACAATAGACAATCTACAAACTCTGGTAGAGTGTACGAGACTAATACCAGTTACCCAATGACACTTAATTTCGTATTACGATACCAGAGGCCACACAGTGACACATGATAGCGATACGCAATCTAGGGTCCGCATTTTAGATAAGGACGGGCGGCCCAACGAATAGTAAGGGAAGAAGGAGTTGACCGACTAAAGAGCAACTCATTCAAGTGCACGGATCACAGAACAGTGATAGCACACACGCAGACAAACAATGACACGAAGGTAGACGTACACAGAATACATTTTGGAAACATTGGGACGCTATAAACGAACACAACAGACATCAACACACAAAGATGGGAAAACCACATTTCAACACTGAACAGTATGACAAATCAGTGCGGGACACTTAGAAATGCCCCAGAAATAGGCCAAGATACGCTCCAAAAGGGAGACAATAGGCACAATGATAGAGAGTAAATAAATTAGGAAAGACAGGCAGAACAGCCCGGAAAATCCTAGGGCAAAATCGCACTCTGGCACACAAAAATACACCAGGGCAGACATATTCCATTATCACGAGGAATATCAGGGGCACAGGCAAACGCTCACACAAAATAAGTTAACACCACATCTTAACGGCCGAAAATCATGGATATTCAATACAAGGGGCAGGTAGATTACCCCGGACACATAAAATTACAGATAAGTGCACAAAGTGAAGTAATTACGGAAACAAGCTCCGTAACGGAAATGTTACAAGTTAGCAAATTGTCCTTTTATAATACAAACATATATTGGCACACGGGCAATTAGCGACAACACAATTGTTATTCTTCCGGCATGTCGCTGAAAACATTCGTTACACAGAGGGCGGTAAACAAAATAATAGGAACTGAGTGCATTGCAAACACAGCACATTCCAACATGACGCCACACACTGTTTGCGGAAGAAATTTTTGCAACAGCAAACAGGCACAACAATACACAAACATGATGACATGAGCACTAACAATAGTAGGAAGTCATACTGTGACAACACGGATGTTAACATAGGAAATGAGAACAGTATAACATTAGGTTCTGCCAAAATATTTCTTATACATTGTCGACAGATTTGGGTCGGTAGACTACACTATTCCTGACCAGCCATTAATACAACGGGAACATGTGTACCGCTGCGATAAAGTAACACTAGAAGCCCGCTACGATAACAGAACACGCGCCGGCGAGAGAGCCAGGCGGCTTCGTACATACAAGCGCGCTGCCAATTAAAGCCACGGCCGCTTCCCTCCTACACGCGCCCAGCACTTAGGGTCAGCCAGGCAATTACACGCGAACACACAAACTAACTAAGGGCGGGTACAGACAGATTCCATGGAGGAACAACCCCACCCCCCTAATATTTTTTTTTTTTGTTTTTTCCTAAAACTACTACAGGCAATTATGCTATACCGGTTTATATTCGCAAGCCACATGCTTATTATCGCGACACAGAGGCACATACAGATAAAACACACCCCAATTTTTATTAAAAGGCCTAGCATATAACAGGCATTGTGGAACTACTCAGCGCACGTGCAGACGGACAGGCGAACTCCCGCCATAGGGCAAACATTTTTCATATGAACACAGACATACAGGATAGTACTCAGTAGTCACATAAAGATACGGCTACATTTAAAACCAGACATATAGGCCTAAGGCATAACTAACCCCTCCCACATTATAAACAGGGGACCAGATAAGACCGTGAATGACACAGCGTCACCACACTTAGAGATCATAGGGACAGCCAGAGGGCGGTGTCCAGAGACATAGATATTTTACACGACGTAGGGATGATAGGCCCTCGGGCATTACACGGATTAGTATTTTGGTAGACACTAGATGCTATATGGCATCTCAACTCAGCGAGCGGAAGAAAACACATAGCAGCCAAGAGAGGCTGACACTCCACAACAGGAGTAGAGGTGGATAATTCCATCAGAATGGCCATAGTACAAGCTGCAGGCTAACATCCCCATACCCTCCCTCCTATACACCGCAATACCTAAAACACTATCCAGCACAGACATAAAGACACATACACTACATTGAGAATTATACATAGGGGTTGGTAGACTTCATGCTCTTCACAAATTAAGATCTACTACACCTTGGACCCGAATGCCTACACCTGAATATTAGAGGTGATTCGGACACAAATATCAAGCGGCGATGCACGTCTCTATGTAGAGAGATGAGGCCATACTGATACTAACAAATATTTTATTCAATAATCCCGCATGCAGGGGACATAGACTTATTATATCCTAGCACATGCCTTCTCCTCAAATGAGAGCAGACACGCCTCATATCCATCTCACTGCATGAGATATCCCGCCCACACACCAAGGGTTGTATTACTATCACACCTGCATGATATTTTCCATTTTGGACACCTGGGAAAAACCCACCCCATCCACTCATAGTAAATACATCCTAGTAGCATCACCGGCTCCCGGCCACCATAAACATGGAGTCCAACGATGCATAACCCTCTCCTACCACGCTTTAACCCTACTCAGCAAATAACACCCTCTCGGATCCTAATAATAAGGGACCAGACACCCCATAAACCTACTAATACCTCCAGAAACGTAACAAGGCATCAGCGCTGGAGATCCGATACGGCAGTAAGAGGCCTAATGTAGTCACTGCATTTCGAAGATTCTACAACCCCAAAACACTAACAATTTTACCTAATTACACAATACACGAAAATATACCTAAAAATTACACTAAACACTACAGCATACAGTATCACACTTATTTATTAATAATTCAAAGGAATCTGAGGTCCCACTAGGTGGTGACAAACAGGTATATTGATGGGAGCAGGATCGCCACATGAGGGCAGAGCTGGAGAAGGTGGCGATGGATCCTGACCCAGCTTAAGGACAGATTGACGTAAGGTCGAAGCGCCGATGACTCAGTGCGGGCAAACTTCGGAATCCTGGGCGTACCTAGCCTGTCCCCGGGACAAAGAAACGTTACATCCATTATGCACTGTGGTCGTCGAAGCCAGACCTGCAGGGGAGACTTTTGACGTCTAGTAGGAGAATTAGCCAGCTCAGTATTAGACTCCGGAGACAAACCTAGAAACGACCACTTGAACTAGACCCATAGCTAGATGTAAGCTAGGTCCATCCTCGGAGGCGTATAGGATAGTCTTCCATTCGTGTGAAGTGAAGAAGTGCCTCAGGGTTCAACGGGACCAACCCTTGAGCACGCCAAGTCCTCAGTCCGGAAAGTGGGGTGAAGATGATTTAATAAATGATATATAATAAATAATGCGTATGGAAGGAATGCGATCATTCGGTTCCGTGCCCACATAAATGGATGACACAGAGTCTCCAGAGCTTAAATGGTAACGCAACGAGCGGCCAGAGTTATTAAATGGGAATGCAGTGGGCTCCCAGAGGGGTTTGTGGGCAACCCAGTAATAAATATCAATGAATAATAAATGGCGAATAAAATGACTCCAGCATTATAACAATTATAAACGAAATGGATATCCGCGCGCAGCGTTTGCTACCCAGCAACGCAAGCACATAGGCCTACACACACTACACATTAGTTATTAAGGAGGGGGGGGGGGGGAAGTCGACAATTAGACTTAAGGAAGCGGAATGCAAAAGGGCTTTGGCCTGGCGGTTTTGGAAACAACCGGTGTTTCCAAAATACGCACGTGTGGTGCCCTGAGGGTGGCGACATGCCTCAGGCGATCGCTTCGATCAAAATTCTAGTATGTAAGGCAGTTGCATTTGGAAGGCAACTTAGACTTAAGCAAATTTAACAAGCACTGTTGTAAAACAGTAGCTACAGCATATTTCGGCATTAGGTTAAGGACTATTTCGGCATGTATATACAAATATTTTTTTTCTCATAGCATTAATTAGTATAATCTAGATTAAGCACACTTCACATATCTATAATAGTTCGGCACCGTCTAAGATAAGACCGACACCAAATAGATTTAAGTGGAAATGCTATGCGAACGCAACATAGGGCGTTCGGCGCCGTATAGGGTAAGACCGACACCATATAGGTTTAATTGGTATTGATATGCGAACGCAACATAGGGCGTTCGGCACATTATAGGGTAAGACCGACACCATATAGGTTTAATTGGTATTGATATGCGAACGTGACATAGGGTGTTCGGCACCGTATAGGTTAAGACCGACACCACATAGGTTTAATTGGTATTGCTATGCGAACGCAACACAGGGCGTTCGGCACCGTATAGGGTAAGACCGACACCATATAGGTTTAATTGAAAATGATATGCGAACGCAACATACGGCGTTCGGCACCGTCTAGGGTAAGTCTGATAACATGTCAACGATAAACGGGGCAGCAACCGAGGCTGACCAACCGCAGTAATACACGAGACGTCCGAAGAAGTCTCAAGGGCGGTGGCACCATCCAAGTCGACCCTTAAACAGCGCTGCGCGACATAGGCGCATAAAATAGTAATATTTGGCCAAGGGCATATTTACTACATGTCTCTGTATTTCAGTAAAGAGCTCCTTCACTGCAGCATCGTGGGAATGCTGACAACATGATCATTACCAGGTAAATGTGACGTCACACACACACACTACACACAACTGGAGTACACTGAGGGGACATACAATTACACATGTACACAAAAGGGTAGAGTAAGTAGGCTAAGATAGGATTCTAGCCGGCGTAGGTTAAGGTACAGTAATATTAAGTGCCAAAGGCAAGCGATGTCGATGCACCTATAAATGGTATATATGACTTATATAATATTTCTATGCTCTATTACAGATCACCCGAGCGGCAATTCACTAATATACTTTGTCCACAGGTCCACAACGCAATAAACATGTATTTTGTAAATATATTTCCAACACCAACTTGTACACACTCTCCTATGTCACAAACACATACTCTCTCCAATACTTTCAGTTGCACCCCTTAACGGTGACTACACAGTGGTCAACGATGCACAGTAACCGTGGAATACTGAGTATCAATGAACACAAAAATACATTATACACGCAAATGAAGCGTGGATTCAGTGTCTAAGGGCGGCACGACGCTAAGGTGGAATTCCTAACCACGCTGGGAAAACCACTAGGGTATAAGAGAAAGCAAAATGAGACAGCAGATTAGCCACTGAACCTTATCAGGAACGGCCACTTAAGGACGCTTAAGAATGCCAAGCAAGGTAATTAACAGCGCAAGAGGTATAAAATAAATGGCCACTTAAAAGAGCTCTATAAGGTAATATATATAGTAGTTATAAATTATTTTTTGTAGTTATATCATGATAACGCTATACACGTACATGTTCCACATGGTTGGATAATATACCTATACGAAGAGTTCTAACATGGCAACTATCATTATTACTATGGTCATTATTATTATGATTATTATAAATGTTATGTTTATTATTATTATTATCAGGTCATGCTTGTTATCATCATTATGATTGGTTGGTTCTTAAGTTTAGGGGCTGCGACAACGTGGTCATGTAGCCCCGTGTACTTAGGGTGTGTGTGGAGTCTGCCTGATAACCGGTGTTAATTGTGATGACTGTATTAGTGTGTGTATCTGTTTTTTAATTTTAAGTACTGCAACTTACAATTTTTCAAATAGTTCCTACTTTTGCCGCCAAGCGCCACCATCATCGACTACTAGGCCAAGTTCAGAACTTAACTACTAGACGCCACCACAGTCGGCTCTTGGCAACGAACTTAGAAACCTAAGAGCGTTATTTACATTCTTAACCTATTCAGTTTAGCTTCACACAGGTGCAATTAGTGGAAGGTTCTTTAACATGACATAAATCTATGCCATGGGACCGCCGGCTTTAATTCCCCTCCGAAGGAAGGCATACTGAGGGATTTTTAACGCTCTTAAAAAATCCGACGGCTTCGGCCGGGTTTGAACCCGCTATCTTGGGAATAGAAGCTCAGCATGCTAGCGACTACGCCACCGAAGCCGCCCATCATTATGATTACGAATGTCATTATACAATGCTATCATAATTACCACAGGATTATCACCAGCCTGTATACGGCACCATTATTGCCATCATCGCCACGGCGAATATTGTTACTTTTTTTTTCCAATGCATACTATCACACGTAATCCTATACATTTTCACACATGTACTTCCATTTCTACCCTTCTAACTTAAAATTTGTAAAGGTGTTCCATTTACCCCCAACAATAAACTATCCTGATTGATATATATACCTTTAACGTACACCCTGGGGCACCTGTTTTTCTATTTTCTTCCATTTTTCATACAATAACACTTTGCCTATACTTTATAAACACAAGGTACATGCAGGGAGCAATTTTTTTCCCACACAACGACGGACGACACAACCACCCGTCCAACCATTTTTTTTTCCTTCCTGCATGGCACCAATATGCACATATCTATGGTTTTTTTCTTCCTCTTTTCATTAACAGCAATAACATCAAGAGCATAATAATAATAATAAACTATATGTACACACCCAAAACCCACCCTCTCTGAGCACACTCTGAACTCACATTACTAGGGGCAGATGACCTCGTAGTTCCGCCCCTTAAAACAACAATAACTAACTAACCAGCCAGAAGGACGACATCAAAGAAGAAGAGGGACAAGAAGAAGTAGAACCACTACACCGACACACCTACTCTATTTTCCGTTCGCGAGGCCGCGAACAAAGGCCGAGGAGGTCTTGTACAGCCCAGGGGCAGTACACCTAGGACCTAACCCACCCCTTCATCTTTCACCATAACCCACCCTCACAGGCATGCCATAAGCCTTACACACTTCTTTGACACCAGCAAGCACAGCGGTATTGCTGCCAGCCACGCTTACATAACTTACAAACAAACACACTATCTGGAACAGCAACAGTGATGAAACGCCGAGTTAGCAGCGCGGGGAAGCCTTAAAAGCTAGACCCAGGAGAGCCCAATTATCTATTCGCGGCCAGCGGCTCTGCTCCTCCAGGTCCGTTCCAGCCCATCACGACGTCACCAGGTGAGAATTAGCAGTGTGCTCAGATCTCCTAATTACTTGTAACACCTCACCCAGAACACATTTGTACACTTCGTTCCATACTCGTCCACCACCTAACGGGACAGTACATTATCGCCACTGACCAATAAATACTTGGTCAGTAAACAAATACATCTACTACTCATTTCACCTAGTTTTACATACCTATACCCAACCTGACCTTAGTCCTAATTGCCCCTGACCGTGAACCCAGGAACTGCACCGTCAGGAATCTCATTGTATTCGAGTAAGCAGCCAGACTGCGGCGTGCCGAGTTGTCGACTCGGCACATGAGCGAGCTTTTAAGCTAAGTTAATTGCTCCGTCTTAGACATTCATCCCCTAACAGGTAGACGCACCCCAACAGATCACATCCTCTCACCAACACATTACACTAGTAGTCTCCCCCAATTACGGGAAACTACCTCCAAATTAATACATCTACACTACCCTGTTTATCCCATCCCCCAACACCGGGATAAAACAATATCGTCTGACCAAGAGTGTGTACATTTTTCTGGTTGACACTATAATGGTGAGGCACCTGGCACAAGTAAAGATGGTTACAAACAACATAAAAAAAATACATCTTAGTTTAGGTTTATATTCTCTTAGTTAATACATGCACTTTAGCAAAGAAATATTGAAAACTAAAATGGGAATAGAATATTAATGCTAATTTGAAGAAATATTATAGAAAGCTTTGAATCATCAGTACAGGTGTCAAAACCGCATATTCCTTCATCCTCACATAGCCTTATACTGGGGCTGTTCAATAGAGAATGCTCATTAGTTTCTCAATAAATCTTATGAATAAAAAGAAAATTATTCATAAGGTATGGTATATTGAGAAACTAATCTTAATTTTAGGCTGCTTTGTACAGCGAGTCGCTCTCACGACTCGGCCGGCCAGCGCGCCCAGTTTATCTGTCTCCCCGTGACACATCACTCCCCGCTCGGCATAACATAGCACTTCGCTAACGTTATCCGTGCATGACATGAGATAAGAATTAAAATTAAGCTGCTACTACCTTATGACAGGAGATGTTCTAAATGTTCTCCTCCTACATCCACACATTTCCGGCATCGTCTTAGGAAACTCCGATTCACATACATGTTCGTATTTCGTAATTGAGGCTATTTCTCTCCGGATATGTTATTACTAGCAGTAGTGCCCGGCTTCGCCCGGTGGATTTATTTGTTTTACAGAACTGGAGCGCTCAACGATAAGGATCGGAATAAATGAAAGTAAATTTGAATGCACCAACGCTTATTGCAGCTGATAACCTCAGTATACTGCACCAACACCATCGCCCTTATACAGAGGCATACTATTGTCATGACTGTCTTAAGGGGCCTAAGAAATCTTTTTGCACTAATTACTCCCCATGACTGCAATTTATAAGCAGCTCGCAATTCTGCATCAGAATATTGGTAGGGACGGCGTGATGCGGCCCGCATTATATGGCAACAATACACTTCGGTATTATAGACGCCGTTCTGGAGTGCTTGTTCTTCCGACTTACTGAACAAAAATCAATCTTTAAAGTTACCTGAGAGGTGTAGCTGTGAGTTTGTGTCATCGCTCGCCGCATGAGTCACAACTGCCCCAGGGCTGGGCTGTGCCCTGCCTCGTGTATTGCGTGCGCCTTATGCAACAGGGCTACTAGGACAAAGGGATGGTCCAGAATATTCCTGACCCAGACAGTGATGGAAATCTCTCGAAGCCGTGTGTCCTGGACGATTCTAGAATTCATTGAGTCACCAGCCTGCTATATAAGCGGCCTCAAAGTGAGGGGACTGAGCTTTCTGTGGGTGTGTTTCTGAGCTAGTGCGTGTTTTCCTGAGCGACAGAAGTGTGGTGACGAAGTGCCGTGCGAGTTACGAAATCCAGTGACATTGTTTCTCCCAGCTTGTGAACAGCCTGCAGCAAGTGATCGTAAGTAACTGTAGTCGGTGTACAATAAGGGAGAGGAGCAGGTAGTTTCTGTCAAGGCCACCGTACTCATTAGGACGGATTAACTTCTGTGGTCTGTTGACAAGTGAAAGGGCCAAGAGCGCTCAAGGAAGAGACTTGAGAAAACTGGAGTAAGGTTCCAATTGCTTGTATTTGCTGATGAGTAGTGTATTTTTCTGGCCGCAATAAAGTTAATTATTTCTTTAAAGAAACATTCTGTGTTGTGCTTCAACCCACCGTAATCCAGTTAACAAAAGTGCCACTAGGGGGGTGGCACGTAACAACTGGTGTCAGAAGCCGGATTACGAACTCAAGCACAACACCTGACGGTCCTGGTTTCAAAACCCGAGCAGGTCATTTTCTCTAATTTTCTTGTGAGTGCATGCCCTTTACAAGACAAACAACTAAAATGGAGGCGCAGTTGGCAGCATTGCTACAAAAGTTAAATGGCATGGAAACCAAAATGGAGGACGGTCAGAAGAATTTAACCAAGGACCTAACTGCCAAATTAGAAGACGGCCAGAAGAATTTAACCAAGGACCTAACTGCCAAATTAGAAGACGGCCAGAAGAAGCTAGAAGACGGCCAGAAGAAGATGGAAGACGATCAAAATAAGTTAGCGGAGGACCTGAAGAAGATGGAAGACAGCCAGAAAAGTTTAGCCGAGGACCTAACTTCCAAATTAGAAGACGGTCAGAATAAGCTAGCAGAGGACCTAACCGCCAAATTTCTGGATGGCCAGAAAAATCTGGAAGTGTGTCTGCTGACGAAATTACAGGAAAGTCAAAAGAAATTGGAACAGGGTCTGCGTCAGGAAGTCAATACCGTCTGCCAGGGCCTACGTGAGGAAGTCACAGCAGTAGAAAAGAAGTTCGACGCCTTACAAGAGGAAGTTGCCGAACTGCGTCAACGCCCACTGACGGGGGTGGAAGAAAAATTCAACGCTTTACAAAAAGAAATTTCTGAGCTGAACCAACGCCCGTCGCCGGGAATGGAAGCGAGATTCAACGCTCTTCAAGAGGAAGTTGCCGAGCTGCGCCGACGCCCGCCCACTGGTACACCGGGAATATCAGGAACGGGACAGAGCAGAGTGACGCCCCCAACCTTCGACGGAAAGGTCCCGTGGAGCACCTACTTACGTCAGTTCGAGGCAGCCTGTTCAATAAACAACTGGAACAGCACGGAAAAGGCTACAGCTCTCATTGTAGCGCTGAGAGGGGACGTCCTTCAGGCCATCCCGACTGGATCCCAGGACTACGCTTCACTAATCGCCCATATGGAGTCCCGATATGGAGATAGCCATCTTCAGCAGGCCTACCAGATGCAGCTCCGGACCCGGGTACAAAAGAACGCGGAAACCCTGCAGGAGTTCTAGATGGACATCGCACGTCTCGCCTACCCAACAGCGCCGGCCGACTTTCTGGAGCAGATAGCGACGCAGACTTTCACCGACGGGACTCGGACACTCAACAGGCGCTGCGACTCACGCGCGATAAGACCCTGACAGATGCGCTGAGCCACGCACTTGAGTTCGAGACGGCAAAACAGGCATCCAGAATGCACGCGCGGGTGCGTCAAGTGGACGTCGACGAACCAGTAAAAACCAACGAGACCAAGCCCCTAGCCGACGAATTAATGGAGGCGCTAAGCCGTTTCTTCGATAGTCGCGGCACCACCAGCAACGACACAGCCGGAAGGCAACCGAAGAGGACTACCGACCTGCTGGACCTGCGGTAAGAAAGGCCATCTGAGCAAGGACTACGGTGATCGCCGCCGCCGAGGGTATCCGACGGGAAATCAGTCGTCTGAAAACCGCGCGGCCCAGGGAAACGAGTATTAGCCAGCCTTGGGGGGCAAAGGTTGGCTTGTGACAGTCGTCAAGCCCCGGCAGTCCAGGTTCGTGTGACGAAGTTACGGAGGGACAATAGCAGCCTGATGGTCGACGGAGTCGTCAACGGAGAGAGCTGGCCCATGCTAATCGACACGGGAGCATCGAGGACCATCGCCAGTCCCACCCTGATCCCGAAGTGGAGAGTGCAACCCACTCAAAGGAACCTCCAGCTAATAACCGCGACCGGAGAGACCGCACCGGTACATGGCGAAGCATCACTGGAGTTCATCATTGGTCGACGGGCGATAAAGCATCCAGTGCTTGTGGCTGACGTATCAAATGAAGTGATCATCGGACTGGACTTCCTGGGCCAGAACATCATCATCTTGGATCTGAGTACCAACACTCTGCACTTCGGAGGTGAGGAACTTGCTTTGCAACCTGCGCACGAGTCCATCACCGCACGACGAGTAAGGCTGAGAGAAGACGTCATCGTTCCCGCCAGGACGGAGGTCAGCGCTGCCGTAATTGTCGACGGAACTGCTGAGGGAGTGGCGGCTGTCATCGAGCCAAAATATGAGGACATCCAGACAAAAGGATTGCTAGTTGCCAAGACTCTCGTCAACACGACGTCTCGGCCGTACGTCCGCCTGTCCAACCTGAACGACTACGACATTACGGTTCACTGGGACACCAACCTAGGATTCTGCGAGCCCGTTACCTGGATTGCCCGCATCACAGATACGATGAACGGACACCTGCAGACGGACAACCGAGGAAGACGCACACTGCCAGAAGAACTACAGAAGCTGTACCAAGGATCCCAGGACCATTTAGACGAGGAACCATCACGCCAACTTCAGGACCTGCTACGCGAATTCCAGGACGTCTTCTCCGTGGGGAGCAAAGACTTCGGCAGGACAAGCTTGGTTCAGCACAGAATCGACGTTGGGGACAGCGCACCGATTAGGGCCCCGTTCCGACGTGTCCCGCTCGCCAAGCAAGCCGAAGTCGACCGGATGGTAGAAGAGATGAAGGAGCAAGGGGTGATCGAGCCATCACATAGTCCTTGGAGTACTCCGTTCGTGCTAGTGAAGAAGAAGGACGGTTCCACCAGGTTCTGCGTGGATTACAGGCGGGTGAATGACGTCACGAAGAAGGACAGCTACCCTCTACCCCGGATCGACGACACCCTGGACACCATATCAGGGTCGAGATGGTTCTCCACCTTGGATTTGAAGAGTGGCTACTGGCAGGTGGAGGTCCACCCTAAGGACCGCGAGAAAACTGCGTTCTCTGTGGGCAGCGGGCTCTGGCAGTTCACCGTCATGCCATTCGGTCTGTGCAACGCCCCTGCGACCTTCGAAAGGCTAATGGAGTCCATTCTGAGGGGACTACACTGGAAGACCTGCCTGGTCTACCTAGACGACGTCATCGTTCTGGGGAGAAGCTTCGAGGAGCACTACAGTAACCTGAAGGAGATCTTGTTGAAGCTACGGGCTGCCCAGCTGAAGTTGAGCCCCAAGAAGTGTCAGCTCTTCCTGAAGCGGGTCCAGTACCTTGGGCATATCGTCTCCGAGGCAGGGGTGCGCACCGACCCAGAGAAAACCGCAGCTGTGAGGGAGTGGCCAGTTCCGAAAGACAAGTCCCAACTACGAAGCTTCCTGGGACTCTGCACTTATTACCGTCGCTTCGTGAGAGGATTCGCCGACATCGCCAAACCTTACATCGACTGACTGAGAAGGACCAACTCTTCACGTGGACAGCAGAATGCCACAGTGCCTTCGAACTCAATCAGGCTCTCTGCACCGCGCCTATTCTGGCCTACCCCAGACCTGGAACAAGGTTCATCGTCGATACCGATGCCAGCGACTTTGGCATAGGGGGAATCCTGTCGCAAGTAGTGGACGGCGAGGAGAGAGTAGTGGCCTACTTCAGCAAGGCCTTGTCAAAGCCAGAAAGGAACTACTGCGTCACCAGGAAGGAGCTGCTCGCCATCGTGAAGACACACTTCCACAAGTACCTGTACGGCCAAGAATTTCTCATCAGGACCGACCATGCATCCCTGCGGTGGCTCCTGAACTTCAAGCAGCCCGAGGGTCAACTCGCGCGGTGGTTAGAGAGGCTTCAACAGTATAACTTTGAGATTCAGCACAGGAAAGGCCAACTGCATTCTAACGCCGACGCCCTGTCACGAAGACCGTGCCCCGAAGACTGCACCTTCTGTGCCCGAAGGGAGGAGAACACCGGGATACAGTGCCGAAGGACTACCGTGGAACTTCAGGGGAGCTGGAGCAGCGAATCTGTCACGCGGGCACAAGCAGAAGATGATGACCTGGGACTGATAGCCGAATGGAAGAGGGCCTGTGTCCCCAGACCCGGGTGGAACATTGTGACTGCAGCCCAAAGTTTAAGTCCTACTGGGCACAGTGGGACTCGCTGATTGTAAGGAATGGCCTCATCTGCCGTACCTGGGAGAGCACCGACGGGAAGACATCTCGGGAACAAGTCGTCGTTCCAAAGGCTATGACGGAGGAAGTCGTGAAGGAAGTTCATGGAGGATCGTCTGGTGGACACCTAGGGATAAAGAAGACCCTGGAGAAGCTGAGAGAGCGGTTCTACTGGATCGGATGCCGAACAGACGTGGAGAACCACTGCGCGAGGTGCCACGATTGCGCAGCCAGCAAGGGCCCAGGACGAAGACGACGGGGTCCACTGAAGACCTACAACGTGGGCGGCCCCATGGAGAGAGTGGCCATCGATGTTGCTGGGCCATTCCCGTTAAGCGAGGCAGGGAACCGCTACATATTAGTCGTCAGCGACTACTTTACCAAATGGCCGGAGGCGTATGCGCTCCCTAACCAAGAAGCCGCGACGATTGCAGAGACCCTGGTGAAGGAATTCGTCAGCCGGTACGGAGTACCCCTGGAGCTGCACTCCGACCAAGGGAGGAACTTCGAGTCGCAGGTGTTCCAGAACCTATGCCAGCTGCTGGGAATCCGGAAGGCAAGGACAACGCCGCTACACCCTCGGTCCGACGGGATGGTAGAGCGATTCAATCGCACCATCGAGAACCATCTCCGAATAGTCGTCAGCGAGCACCAGAGGGATTGGGACAAACATCTTCCACTATTTCTCCTGGCCTACCGCGCCGCCGTGCATGAAGCCACCGGGTGCACACCAGCCCGGGCCATGTTTGGGAGGGAGCTCCGTCTACCTGTCGATCTTGCCTTCGGCCGACCTGGGAATGATCCGATCCCGGTAAGCCAGTATTGTCAAGAACTGGTCGACCAACTGGAGGACGTGCACGCGTTCGCGAGGAGGAAACTGCGGATCGAGACCGACCGAATGAAGACCCGATACGACCAGCAGACGGATGCCGGCGGATTCCACGAGGACGACCTGCCCTGGCTCTTCAACCCATTACGGAAGAAAGGCCTGTCACCCAAACTGCAGAAGTCCTGGGAGGGCCCGTACCGAGTCGTGAAACGGATCAACGATGTCGTCTACAGGATCCAGCGGAGCCCGAGAGCGAAGATGAAGATCGTGCATCGAGATCGCCTGGCAGCCTACGGAGGGACACAGACGGACCAATGATTGATCGGGACGATCAGCCTTTTTAGGAAGGGGGTGGTGTTACGGCTGTGAGTTTGTGTCATCGCTCGCCGCATGAGTCACAACTGCCCCAGCGCTGGGCTGTGCCCAGCCTCGTGTATTGCGTGCGCCTTATGCAACAGGGCTACTAGGACAAAGGGATGGTCCAGAATATTCGTGACCCAGCCAGTGATGGAAATCTCTCGAAGCCGTGTGTCCTGGACGATTCTAGAATTCATTGAGTCACCAGCCTGCTATATAAGCGGCCTCAAAGTGAGGGGACTGAGCTTTCTGTGGGTGTGTGTTTCTGAGCTAGTGCGTGTTTTCCTGAGCGACAGAAGTGTGGTGACGAAGTGCCGTGCGAGTTACGAAATCCAGTGACATTGTTTCTCCCAGCTTGTAAACAGCCTGCAGCAAGTGATCGTAAGTAACTGTAGTCGGTGTACAATAAGGGAGAGGAGCAGGTAGTTTCTGTCAAGGCCACCGTACTCATTAGGACGGATTAACTTCTGTGGTCTGTTGACAAGTGAAAGGGCCAAGAGCGCTCAAGGAAGAGACTTCAGAAAACTGGAGTAAGGTTCCAATTGCTTGTATTTGCTGATGAGTAGTGTAATCTTCTGGCCGCAATAAAGTTAATTATTTCTTTAAAGAAACATTCTGTGTTGTGCTTCAACCCACCGTAATCCAGTTAACAAAAGTGCCACTAGGGGGGTGGCACGTAACACTATGTAGCATCACGCTATCATATACAAAAGGAATTTTTCGAATCCGACTGGTAGTTCCAGAGATTAGCACGTTTAAACACATAAACACACAAACTCTTCAGTTTTATTATATTAGTATAGATTTTTCTGGGACGAAGCTTGCTTCTATTTACTCGGGTATGGTTAAACGACGCAGAATACCAGATATTGGAGTAGAGAAACCCCCCATTGCATATACGAAATTCCTCTACATAACAAATGGGCCGGAGTATGGTGCGCAGTGAATGAATACATTCTTCTTCTTGTTTCGAATAGGCCATCTATGGACCACGACGTTCAACTGTTACATTTGGAGTGGACTTCGATGTTTGCCCAGTAGTTACGCATCCTCTGGCTGTGTTGTTCCCTCCTCTCGTGGGTCCAGAGGGCACCTGTTTTCTTTCTTGGCGGTTTGTCCTGGAACCTCAATTGCTGAAGCATCTTCCTGAGAGATGTCCGGTCTTTTAAGACTCTTTCCGTCCCTCCAAGTTCTTGCAGATCTTTGCTCACAACCATGCTGACTTGGTCTTCCGCTTTTGTCAGCAACCGAGGAGCTGATTGGTCAACCTAGTAGGATGCATCCTGTAGACGTGTCCATTAAATGCTAGACGTCGTTTTCTAACAACATCCGTGAATCTTTCACAGTACGCGTAGAGCTCTTGATTAGGCCGCCTTCTGTATTCATTACCTTCCTTAACAGGTCCCAATATCTTCCTCATTATCCTTCTCTCCTGTACTTCGAGTTTGTCCGTGAGTCCCTTCCGGTTGAATACTAGACATTCTGATGCATATAAGGCTTCAGGACGTATAACTGTCTGGTAGTGTCTCATTTTAGTCTTTCGGGAGAGACACTTCTTATTATATGTGTTCTTGGTTAGTTGATAATCCATTTCTAACTTGTTAACTCGAGTTGATAATGCCCTTACTTCCGAGAGATTCAGTTCAATGGATACATTATTATAGGGCCTATCCTTTTTCAAGGCACAATTAATGCACAAAGGTACAGGGATAATATACTCAAACCATTTTTTGACGAACTGACTGACACTAACTCTCGAAATGGATATATTCAGCAAGACTCGGCCACCGTGCATACAGCTCATGACACATTAAACTTCATTGAGGAAATTTTTGAATACCGTGTACTTAGTACGGACTTATAGCTGTCACGGTCCCCATATTTAACTGTTTGTGACTTTTATTTATATGGGTGCTTAAAGATTAAAGTGTATGCAAGAAACCCTCACACGTTGGGCGAACTGAAAGAACATATCCGGAGAGAGATAAGGCCTCAATTACGGAAGACGAACGTATGCGTGTGAATCGGAGTTTCCTAAGACGATGCCGGAAATGTGTGGATGTACAAGGAGAACATTTCCAACATCTCTTGTCATAAGGTACGAGCTTATTTAATCAATTGTTATTTTCTTAATTTTAATTGTTATCTCATGTCGTGCACGGATAAAGTGAGCGAAATGCTATGTTATGCCGAGCGGGGAGTGATGAGTCAACGGGAGACAGATAAGCTGGGCGAGCCGGCCGGCAGAGTCGTGAGAGGGACTCACTGTAGGTTTAATGTGTACGTAGTAAATGTTTCACAATACAATCTGAACTAGCCATTTAACTATATTCACACATTCACTCTAAACAAGCAAATTTTGGAGGTCAATCACCACTTCCAATATTTCAACAAAACATCAAATAGACTGTAACTAACAAATATTGACGAGTTTAATTACCTCAAATAATACTGCAACGTTGGTACATTAACTGGGCGCAGTCGTGAGTTGGCTGAATCGCTCCACCAACGCAAAATTGATGTAGCCTGTATCCAGGAAATAAAGTGGAAAGGCGCAAAGGCGCGTGATATTGGTGATGGTTACAAGCTCTTTTACAATGGCAAAACATCAGATCGAAATGGTGTGGCAATTGCCATCTGTGAACGGCTACGGAATAGTGTCACCAGAGTAAACCGTATCTCTGATCGCCTGATGAGCATCCAGATAATTACGGACGCAATATCACTCAATATCGTCTCATGTTATGCACCACAGACTGGGTGCCCAGCTCAAGAACAAGACAAATTCTGGGGTGATCTTGAGACATTCATACATTCAGTTGATCCTAATGAGTCTTTGCTTATTGGTGGTGATCTCAATTGCCATGTTGGTAGATCACGTGATGGTTTTGAACGCGTACATGGTGGTTTTGGTCATGGGACGCGAAATGCAGCTGGTGTGCGTACTTTAGAGTGTAATAATAATAATGTTATTGGTTTTACGTCCCTTTTAACTACACTGGCTTTTAGAGACGCCGGGGTGCCGGAATTTTGCTCCGAAGGGGATCTTTAACGTGCCAGTAAATGTACTGGCACGGCTCCGTCGCATTTGCGCACCCTCAAGTGCCAGCTGACTGCGCCAGGTTTCGAACCTTCAACCTTGGGCTCAGCAAGCGAGAACGTTACCCCTGAGCCACGCAGCCAGACACTTTAGAGTGTGCCGAGGCTTGTGACCTAGGGGTGGTGAACACCTTCTTCAAGAAACGGTTATCACATCTCATCACATACAACAGTGGTGGCCATCAAACTCAAATTGATTACTGGTTGATGCGTAGAAGTGATCTGAAATTGGAGAAGGACTCCAAGGTCATTCCTTCAGAAAATGTTGCTCCCCAACATAAGCCTTTGATCTTAGATTTCCATATTACTCTTCGTACTCCTTCACGACCTATCACCAATACTGAACGTATAAAGTGGTGGAAACTACCTGGCCATGAATTGCAACTTCTAGATTCTATTGGTCCTCTTCCTGACAACATTGATCAACTAACATTGAATGAATTCACCTCAAACATCCAGGCAAATGCAAAGGAAGTAATGGGCATGACAAAACAGGGACGACAATTTGTTGATAAACAAACTTGGTGGTGGAATGAAGACCATGGATCGTTGGTTGAAGAGTGGATCTTTAAAACGAAGTAGGCCCACTGCTACAGATAGTGACGAAGAGGAAATGTTGGTAATATAGAAAATGGGCCGCCTGTTACCTCTCTTGAGCCTAGCCATTCAAAGAGTAAGCCTAATGCGAAAAGTAGGAAATACGACATAAAATATTGGAAATTGGCTGTACGTATTGTGGACCTAAAGATAGTCCTAAGCCTCAGTGCGTGATATGCTTTGAAACCCTTGCCAGCGAGAGTATGAATGAAACCTCCGGAGGCATCTAGATACCAAACACTCGGAGCACAAAGGTACAGTAAATCCATTAAATTTTTCGAAATAGAGTTAGCTGAACAGAAATCATGCCTGAAAATATGCAAATATGAATGAAAATGCAACGATAGAATGTTACGAAGTATCTCAGCTTCAAGATTAACTGGAAGGTTTTCCATTTTGTAAGGTCCGTATTGACATGTACAAATTCAATTATAATGGGGTAAGGGGTCTCCGCCCAATCAATACTTTGATTGGGTGGAGACCCCTTACCCCATTATAAGTGAATATCTCAGCTTGTCGCAAAACGTGCCAAAAACCTTACCATTGCTGAAGAGCTCATTCAACTTCAATTATTTTGTGCAAGAAAATGCTAGGCGATGCCACAAAGCTTATAAGTACCGTCCCGCTGTCTAACAATACTGTGCAAAGGCAAATTACAGATATGCCAAGCAATATTGTAGAGACGTTGTTGGCGAGGCTCCATATGGGACATGTTTGCTCAGCAATTGGATGAGAACACCCGACATATCAAAAAAGGCGATAATGTTGGTTTCTGTGCATTCTTTTTAGGTCATGACAGAATCTATAAAGATTTTCTTCTTTCCTGTAAACTAGTACAGAGTTTCCCATTAGGAATTTAAATATTTTAAGTCTTGGCTTAAAAGATTTTGGAGCATCGTGATTACATAACGATCGCTTTAGGGGGTCCGAGAAAAATTCCTAATGGGAACCTGTCCTAGTGTATAAATAAATACAAAAAAAATTGACTAGACAGCATTTAATTGTATTTCAATTTTAAACATTCGTCAATACGGACCAATCATGAACAATGTTAATAACCCCAAAAACCGTGATTTATCACACAAACGTTTACATTGGTAAGAAGAAACCAGCCATCTGTTACATGTGTTCAAAGTATCATCATCATCGGCTTTAACTCGAATCCGAGTATAAATCTTCTTCCTTCAGTCCAGTTTGTGAATGTGTTTACGGTGACTAAAGAGTCCAATCCTGGCATGGAACAAGCGTCCACACAAGTCACATAGTATTGCTGGAGGAGGACGTGGTTGGGCTGCTCGAAGTTTCCTAGCTTGACGCTTGGCCTCTTCATGTGTGCGTCGATCCCTTTCAAACGTCTTGACAGTATCCGAGATGGTACGGCGCCAAGTTGAGCGGTCTTCAGCCAGCATGTCCCAGGTTTGTGAATCAAGACCTGTCAATTTCAGGGTCTGCTTAAATTGGTCCTTGTAGCGCCTCTTAGGACCACCATGAGGTCTGGTGCCATAGCATAACTCACCATATAGTATTTGACGAGGTAATCTCACATCATCCATCCGATGGACATGACCAATCCATCTAAATTGGTGACCTATTATGGATGATTCTATGCTGTTGATTTGAGCCTTTTCCAGAATAGCAATATTGGTAATGCGGTCTTCCCATTTAATCCTCAGGATTGATCGAAGTTTTTGTAGATGGAAACGCTCAAGCTTCCTAAGATGACGTCGGTAAAGGGTCCACGTTTCACAGCCATACAACAATGTAGAAATGACTACTGCTTTGTACTCCTGGACAGATCTTTATTCATGAAGACCCGGTGCGCTAATCGTCCATGGGCTGCGCCAATTCTCTTATCCACATCCTGCTCACAGGTACAGCTCACAGAAATGGTACTGCCCAGGTACGAGAAGTGGTCTACCTGTTCTCATGGCAAATTTGAGATGGAGATATTGAACTGAGGAAGAGGTGTGCCTGGTGAAGGTTGTGTCAAGACTTTAGACTTATTGACATTTATGGTAAGACCAAAGCGATCACATGCACTTTTGTAACAATTAACTGACTCTTGCAGCTCTTCTGGTGTGAGAGTTGGTGACGCAGCATCATCTGCATACAACATGTTAGTAACCTGAGTTTTCCTCAAGGAGCGGAGACGAGTTAGGTTGAAAAGCCCTCCATCAAAACGATACTTGACCTCCACACCTGGGATGTTTGTGGGTGAATCATAAAGCATTGCAGCCAAGTACAGCGCAAAAAGCGTTGGAGCCATTACACATCCTTGTTTCAGTCCATGGGTAATGAGAAATTCATCGGACATCTTATTCTGATGGCAAACCTGACCTGTCATGCCATCATGGAGAGCCTTGATTAGATCTACAAAACGCTGAGGGCAACCAAACCGCTTCAGCACCGCCTACATGGCTGGTCTTGGAACCGAATCAAATGCCTTTTCCAAGTCATAAAAGACTAAGATGAGTGGATTCTGTTGTTCTCTACATTTTTCTTGTAGCTGTCTCACACAGAAAATCAAGTCAATTGTGCTTCTGGAAGCTCTAAATCCGCATTGTGACTCTGGGAGGATCCTCTCAGAGATAACCTTGGGGTGGTTAAGTAGAATTCTTGCAAGAATCTTCCCCACAATTGATAGCAGTGATATACCACGGTAGTTGCCACAAACACTGTGATCACCCTTTTTAAAGATAGTGATGATAGTGGCATTCTTTAGGTCTCCAGGTGCCTTTCTTGATTCCCATATTTTGAGGATAAGGATGAAAATCCTTGTTTTGAGGGAATGACCTCCGGCTTGAATTAGTTCCAGATGGACGTTATCTGGGCCAGGTGCTTTTCTGGGTTTCAATTGGGTGAGAGCTGCACTGAATTCATGATAAGTAGGAGGTACTGCCAACCACAATTGTTCCGGTTGTTGCCGCACATCACAGAGGAAGTCTTCAGCAGCTTCTGATGGACGATTTAGGAGATTGGAGAAGTGCTCCTTCCAGCGTTCCAAGATTTCTTGACTATCAGTAAAGGTAGTAGAATTATCATCGCTTTTCAGTGTACCTGATGATGAGCGAGATGGTCCATATATTTCCTTTAGTACGGCATAGAAGTTCCTCAAGTCTCGAGCATCCGATAGTCTCTGCAGTTCCTGAGCCTTCTGTTGCCACCAAGTATTTTTAACCTGCCTTATCTGCGTCTGCCATTTACATTTGAGTTCCAGTAGTTTATCTCTCTATGTGTTGGAAGTTGGGTCTTGAAGATGGGCAAGATAGGCATTCCTTTTGGCATTGATGAGAGACAGAATTTCCTCATTGTTGTCATCAAACCAGTCTTGTCTTTTCCGCACTATAAAACCAATGGTTTGCTCAGCTGACTGTGTGATAATCTTCTGTAATGCGGCCCATTCTTGCTGAATATCATTTGTTACTGGGTTTTCTGATAACTGGGTGACGATCCTGTTTCCAAAATGTTTGTACATGGATTCATCCTAAAGTTTGGATGTATTAAACTTCTTTCTTGGCAAATTTTTGATGTTCCTAGGTGGTTTAGGTCTGATGGATATCCTGAGCTTACATATAAGAAGTTTATGATCTGTCCAACAATCGTCTATATACCTTGCTGTTCTGGTAATAAGAGTGTCCTTCTTATCACATTGCCGGGTAATGATATAATCAAGAATGTGCCAATGTTTGGAACGAGGATGCATCCACGTGGTTTTGAAGCGGTCAGGTAGCCGGAACTGCGTGTTGGTAACGAAAAGTTCGTGTTCTGCACAAAGACCAAGAAGCAACAGTCCATTGGGATTACATTTTCCAAGTCCCTGTTTGCCCATCACATTATTCCATATCCTGTGATCTTTCCCAACTCTGGCATTGAAGTCACCGAGGAGCAAGAGTTGATCTGCAGATGGTACCTTGGAGATGATTTCACTTAGCTGATTATAGAACTGAGCCTTTACTTCATCATCAGAATCTAAGGTAGGAGCATAGGCAGAGATGAGTGTCATAAAGGAACCTCCTGAGAGTGGTATGCGGAGAGTCAGGAGCCTTTCGCTGATTGCAATGGGCGTAAGTTGGTGATAATTTACCAGTTTGGTCTTCACAGCGAAGCCCACACCATGAATACGACATTCACCCTCCTCCTTTCCTTTCCTGAAGATGGTATATCCTGTTCCAGATTCAGTAATCTTGCCTTCAGAAGACAGCTTAGTTCACTGAGAGCAGCAATGTCAACGTTGAGTCTTGATAACTCATGGGTTACGAGAGCTGACCTTCTCTCAGGTCTAACGTTATTGTCCAAATCAAGCAAGGTTCTGATGTTCCATGATCCAATAATCAATTTGTGATTCTTTACTGGTTTTGAGTTTCGACCGCATGAGGGGTGACCTGCTGAGTGTGGTTGCCCAGCCGGACCAAGATTGTGACTTCCGATGTTTAGCCCACCTTTTCTAGGGCCTTCCCCATGTGGGGTGGGCAGCGGTGATCCTAAATAGGCCTGCCCAAACACAGATGCAGGATCGAATTCCTGAGTAGTCACAGAGTCTCCGGAAGACGACCATCACACATCTGCTGCCAACGTGCAGGTCCGTACTAGGGGCTTCCAGTTACACCCATAACCTGCCCCCACCGTCCATATCCCATCGCCGTTGGACTTTGAAAAGTGACGTTCGGAAGAAGTGCCACTGGCGTGAATTTGTTTAGGGTTGATCTCAGCCTGCCAGGACGAGACCCACACACTATGATCTCTGAGCCTTATCCTGCGGCTCCCAAAGAATGAGACATGCAGGACCGATCGCAGAGACTGCAACGAACTGCCGCATACTCAAGTACTACTGAGGTGCGCCTTTACAGCCAGTCCGTCGGGCGTGGCCTCTTCCGCCTCTATGACCGTTGGGAGCCATGAGAGTGATTGGCTCCTCCTCCGCTCATTTTGCCGTTGGGCCAAAACCTGCCCATCATAACTATGGACAATAGTTTGCCCTATTAAACCTGAGCAATAGGCTGCCCCTTCCGCCAACCACACTGTGCCCTAGTTCACCTCTTTCACTGCAGGTACCGTTGAGGACTTCACCGTAACCCTGGCAAGGGACCCTAACAAGGTACTACCAGCCGGGCCAGCTGGACCAGGGTTTTTTAAAGAGGTGTTACTCCTCTATCACTCCCTACTTGATCATACTATATATATATATATATATATTGTAACACTGTAGTGCCTATACTATATAAGATATCACCACTGCGCCATGTACTGTATTAGAGTAGTACTGTATAACATTACACTATGTGCTATTGCACCACACTGCCCCACTCCACTAGTAGTAATACCAACACTGTATAACATTACACTATGTGCTATTGCCCCACACTGCCCCACTCCACTAGTAGTAATACCAACCCTGTATAACATTACACTATGTGCTATTGCACCACACTGTTCCACTCCACTAGTAGTAATACCAACACTGTATAACATTACACTATGTGCTATTGCACCACACTGCCCCACTCCACTAGTAGTAATACCAACACTGTATAACATTACACTATGTGCTATTGCACCACACTGTGTCACTCCACTAGTAGTAATACCAACACTGTATAACATTACACTATGTGCTATTGCACCACACTGCCCCACTCCACTAGTAGTAATACCAACACTGTATAATATTACACTATGTGCTATTGCACCACACTGCCTGTTCATGTAACTAGAGTTAAAGGAAATTCCTAAGAAGCTTCTAGCAACAATTAAGAGTTATGCAATGATAACTCGTAAGCGAATGCTTCAAAATGAATAAGATGTGTCCTAACTTAAGTAAAATTACGGAGATCTGACCGATTGAATCAAAAGTTAGTAGGTCTATCCCGATGAATATTTAGATTTAATTTTCACTCATTCCAGGCGGTCTTAATACACATGAGGAAAGGATGCTGCTGTAATGAAGTTTATACTATTTGAAAATAATATTTTGCGAAACATTTGCTGTAATACCTGCGGAGTAAATTCTTCGTGTACATTCTTTAAGAAGTAGGGGCCTTTTGTAAATTAATTAACAAGGATAAACAATTGCAGTAGCCCAAACATAAATAAGATGTGATTGAAAATGTTGCATACGTACGATCACTTGCTGTGTTGCTTGACTTGTGCTTACCTGGAGTGGCCTGGTGTAGATCCTTAGGAGGGCATGATAAATTTAAGAAAAGCTGTGCTGTATTTATCATAGCTACTATTTTTACAGCTTTTGAACAGGTACAGTCGAAGAAAATCATTTGCCTGCCTTGGTGAGTTCGGAAGCCTGCGATTTCATACTGTTTGTTCTATTGGAAATTAGGACACCGTGACAACGGTGTCTCAACAGCACGAACGTGCAGGTTACTGGTGGAGCTGTGATTGTGTTCAAGCGGAACAGGACTGAACTACTGCAACTAGAGTTTGAGCCTGTGGTCCATTTTTTTTCTTTCTTTATTTTTTATTTTTATTTTTCTTCCTTTCTTCACAGAATTGCCTCTAGTTTGTTATGTACCAATGTCTGTTCAAGGTGAAACCGTATCAGGCAATCAACCCCTGTTCAACCCGGTCCGCAAAAGCCGCTGGCTTAGGCCATAGGCAGTCAGTCGATCGCATATGCCTGCCGATCGGGCATTGAGGTCATAAGACGGTTGTCAGTTGGATTGCCTGATGTGTTCACCTGAATGACCAATTGGCACAAAGCTGATAGTGCTAGAGAGCACCATCCCTAGTGAAGCTGGGATCTGAACAACCAAAGCTGTGGGACCAGGTGAGAACCAGAGTTTGTATTTCTTTTCAGGATTAATTTGAAATTCAGTGTAATCCTTGTATCCATGGTGGAGTTCCGTATGAAAATCCACAGCCTGCTTCCAGTCTCCGACCGGGTCAGGATTGGAATGAATGAAGCCCCCATCTATCGGCGAGGATATGGACTGTGCCGGCTGCCGAGGCCTGACGCACTCCTCTGGGGCAATGATTGAATGAATGACAGATGAAATGAAATGATAGTGGAGAGTGTTGCTGGAATGAAATTTTGACAGGGAAAACCGGAGTACCCGGAGAAAAACCTGCCTGCCTCCGTTTTGTCCAGCACAGATCTCACATGGAGTGACCGGGATTTGAACCACGGACCCAGCGGTGAGAGGCCGGCGTGCTGCCGCCTAAGCCACGGAGGCTTCTGGAGTTCCGTATAATTCTGAAATTTTAATGAAATGGGCTAACAAGTTCTTTCATTAAGGAGTATTTCTGCCCTATTCCTGTACTTTTCCCTGTGAAGAAGGAGCTTTATTGTAAACCCTATTGGTAAGGGCACTATAATGGCTCAGGTGCCCAATCTTGCAGTAACCGGCCTCTTGCTTCCAAGTCCGTGCCATCAGGTTGGGATACAACAATATGGTCATTGTAGAGGAGCCCTCTGAAAATGATGAACTAGTATGTTATTCAAAACAATCTACATTATCCCTTAATACATCTTGCATTCATAAAATTCACTATTAACCTACATTGAGTATAATTAATTGTTGCTAATGTATGAAAACTATACTTTCAGAATTCTCTCAGGGGCTCACATCTAGTGGGACGTGGGTTGGCGACCACGGGACCCCAGCTGAGTCCGGCATTGCTTCCCCTTACTTGTACCGGGCTCCTCTCTGTCTTCTTTCCTGTCGACCTCCCTTGGTCAACTCTTGTTCTCTTCCGACCCCGACGGTATTAGGGTATCCGACGCCTAGGGAGTCTTTCACTTTCCCGCCTTAACTGGCCCTTGTCTCATCTTTCCTGATACCCTCCTTCTGCGAGGGGTCAGCCTTCTTTTTATTTTCCTTTTACCTTCTGCCTTGTGCTCAAGGCCCTTAAGGAGGCAGGGTGTATGTAGCCCAACCACTTCTGGTGCACCCTAGATAATGCTACACCCTCAGGGGCTCATGGCTGGTGAGTTCGGGAGTTGGCGACCCCGAGGGATTCCTGAGCTGGGTCCGTTTTCCCCTTTTGTCTCTTACCTTTGGGGCGGACCCTCTCCTCTTTTCCTTATATTTCCTTTTCTCTTTAAGATTCCCGCACTGTTTTTGTTACTTGGTTCACCGTGTATCTAAATTCCCTTTTAGCGATTTTTAAGGCATTTTTAATCTACGTTGCATTTTGTAAGTTTTTTCGATCTAAATTACATCTCGCGATTGTTTTCAACCTGAATTCCATTTTGTAAAAATTGACAATCTAAATTGCTTTTTAGTAAGTCTTTCAATGTAGGCGCAGGACATTTTAGTGAAATTATTGAATTTCAAGTGCATTTTGTATTTTCAACCTAAACCGCATTTCGCAAGAATTTTGGATCTAAATTGCACTTTGTTTGGCGGGCATTTTTCAAATATTTTGATTCTCAATTGCATTACGTTCTGGTTTCCATTTCATTCTCATTTTCGCCATCACCCAGATCATTAGGGGCCGATAACCTAGATGTTAGGCCCCTTAAAACAACAATTATCATAATCTTCATCATATACTTTCAGAATGAATACTATTTTGGTACTTACTAGGAATCACTTTGCCACCAGTTTTCACGTAGGCTATTGGTGGAGTAACCTGATAGGTTAAAGTTTTTAACGACTGGCTGCATGGCTCAGCAGTAACGTTCTCACCTGCTGTGCCCAAAGCTGCAGGATTGAATCCTGATTGAAGCCGTGTCAGATTTACTGGCACATTCAAGATCCTCTTCAGGGCGAAATTCCCGCACCCATGCTTCTGTAAAAGCCACAGTAGGTAAAAAGGGACGTAAAACCAATGACATTCTTATTAAAGTTTCTGACTGTTGTTTGGGCCCTCCTGGAAAATTATTTCCAAATAATTGAAGTAAAAGGTGGAAGGCGAATGAAAAGCTACTGGGCAACTCGGAAAGAAAACTTACTGAAGAAGAGGATCAAGAAATGATTGAATGAATTGGTCCAAGCTGGAAGTTTGGCGATTCCATGTGTTCATAATGCCGGTATCACCGAAATGCAGCCATCACAGGTTATCAGGCAAAAATCCACATAAACACACAAGTACTGAGATTATGTGACCATGCCGCAAAGCTCATAATCAATCAATGAAATAAGTACAATGGGGTTTTTTAAAACATAAAACTCTAGCTGACAAGTCCTGGGGACAAAAATGTTCACTTTTCAAGAGATGATCCCAATAGACAAGGAAAGTTTTCATTGTATTGAGAAAAATTTGATAATTTTAAGAATATTTTCTCATAAGGTTAACCAAGACCGACTACAATATATCAGACCGTAATACGACAATAGATTCAGCAAAAATGGTGGTTATCATAGGGGAAGGTTTCGGGTTAACGGCTGTTTGTTGCGAGTGCGTCTACTACCAAGAATTTGTATAAATAGTATATATCTCGAGTGATCTCTTACTGTTTATCATGTTAATGGTTTACCGTAGGTAGTGTAGCACATTGCGAATAATAATAAATATCGGTACCATATAATGCGAGAAGTGTTGTGAAATGTCATGAAACGCGTCGTACCTGATATGTAACGAGCTAGCTGTACAGTAGATCGAATGATAATGTTGCAGGTTATTTCAACATTTACATTTCATAAAGACCAAGCAGTCAAGGAGAAGTGATTAAGAAATATACACGAGGATGATTTTGAAGTTTAAGCGCCAATAGTCTTGTGGGTTTTAACAGTTTGAACATACAGTACATTTATGGTTAGAGAAGGCCCCAACTGAAAATGGTGAACCAGTGTCGAATTTGTTGGACGTAAATGCATTCTATAAGAATATCTACGAGAAGAGAAATGTAAATGGATACTGCAAGCTGGACAATTGGGTGAGTCATCTTTCAAATGACAATAACCTATATCTACTTTTGATATGATGCAAATGTTGGTAAGGAAGCCTTGTGTCTTGATTGTGACTCTGGTATAGTGGAAATTGTTTCCTTGCAACTCAAATCCAGTATTTGTTAGAGCTTTTAATATAGACTATTCTCAAGAGGCTTATCAGTCAAAGCAAGGAAATATGATGATCATCTGTTTCTAAGAGGATGTGGTATTGGGTGTTCTCAAATAGCATTCATAATGGTAAAATGTAGTTGGTTCCATAGTTTAGAGGCTGCGACAAGGCGGTCATGTAGCCCTGTGTACTTTGGGTGTTTGTAGAATTTGTCGGATAATCAGTGTTAATCATGGTGGCTGTATTAGTGTGTGTTATCTGTTTTTTATTTTTCAATTAAGGACTGCAGACATTCGATTTCAAGTAGTTCCAACTTTTGCTACCAAACGCCACCTTCAACGACCAACTAGTTATGAACTTTGTTACTAGATGCACCGCAGTCGGCTCCTGGCGACGAACGTTGGAACCTATGAGCGTTAGTCAAATGTAACCTATAATTTAGCTTCACACTAGTGGAAGGTTCTTTATCATACCATAAATCTATGGCATGGGACCGCCGGCTTTACTTCCCCTCCGATAGAATGCATACTGAGGGATTTTTAACGCTCTTAAAAAATCCAACGACGTCGGCCGGGTTTGAACCCGCGGTGTTGGGCATAGAAGTTCAGCCTGCTACCAACTATGGCACCGAAGCCGCTAAGGTAAAATAAACTCTACCATAATGATAAGGTTGTAACAGTATGTTTCGCATTATGTGGTCTCAGGGATCGCATTGAGACTGTGGATCCAAAGGTCCTAGGTTTGATTCCTGACTCTGCCAGGAGATTTAATTCTGGTCTGAGGGTTGGAACGGGGGGCGCCTAGCCTCGTGAGGCAAAACTGAGAAGAGACGGTTCGAGTTCCACCTCAGCTTGTAACATGAGGTTACGTTGTTGTGTTGCTGTTCTCTTAAAATTGGTTGTAGGTTAGAAAAAATGGCGCTTGCTAGGAGTGTCAGACACTATCGTATTTTAAGATCTCTCTGCATTTTCTATGTTCCGTTTTTTGATGTTTTGTTTTTGTTTTTCTTATTCCGTGAATTTATATATATTGTTAATTCCATGAGTATCTGTTGAGATTTTCTGTGGAGATTATGGTGTTCTTGGTCAGATTTAATGGGAAGGTAAAAATAAATGGAGTATAATAATGGTTCATATCCCTCTTGTGCCATAATTAGGGGCCGTATTTTTTGGTAATAGCGATACGCGCGAAATTTTTTCATACCTCCTTTCTTGCCTATATATGACCTTGTAGGTACTTAAAGTAGCGTATTTTAGCTAAATGAACTCGCGAAATATCACGAAATCTGATTTATTGCACGAATTGCACAAATAATCACGAAATATACGCCACTTGGTACGAAAATCTATCTATATATATAAAGCTCAATGTCTGTCTGTCTGTCTGTCTGTTATGTATACAAATCCACACCGTTTCACCGATCTGAACCAAAATTTGTATACTTACCCTTCGGATCCCTGCGGGTAACCCTGTCCACTTGAAATTTCCGACAGACCACCCCATTCCCTGCATTTAGGCCCTTTGTCCCAAATCTACACCGTTTCACCGATCTCATCCAAAATTTGTATACTTACCCTATGTAACCCTGTGAATAACACTGTCCACTTAAAATTTCGGACAGACCACCCCATTTCCTGCATTTAGGCCCTTTGGCAACTTTCTACACCGTTTCACCGATCCGAACCAAAATTTGTATACTTACCCTTTGCAACCCTGCGGGTAACCCTGTCCACTTGAAATTTCGGACAGACCAACCCAATCTCTGCATTTAGGCCCTTTGGTCCAAATCTACACCGTTTTACCGATCAGAACCAAAATGTGTATACTTACCCTTTGCAACCCTGCGGGTAACCCTGCCCACTTGAAATTTCGGACAGTCCAACCCTATCTCTGCATTTAGGCCCTTTGGTTCAAATCTACACCGTTTCACCGATCAAAACCAAATTTTGTATACTTACCCTTTGGTACCCTGCGAGTAACACTGTCTGCTTGAAATTGCGGACAGACCACTCCATTCCCGGAAAGTGGACAGGGTCCGTCCCAAAGGCAATGGAGAAAAGGGGTAAAACCGGACCCGCTCAGGAAACCTTCAGGGTTGCCAGCTCCTGAACTCACCAGCCATGATCCCTTGAGGATGTAGCACTATCCAGGGTGCACCAGGGCTACACACACCCTGCCTCCTTAAGGGTCTTGAGCAGAAGATATGAGATATTAAGAAAAGAATGAGGCTATCAGGAATGATTAGACAAGGGCCAATTAAGGCGGGAAAGTGAAAGAGTCGCTAGGCCTCGGATAACCTGATACCATCGGGGTCGGAAGAGAACAAGAGTTTGACCAAGGGAGGCTGACAGGAAAGAGAACTGAAAGGTGCCCGGCACCAGTAAGTAGAAGCAATGCCGGACTCAGCTGGGGTCCCGTGGTCGCAAACTCACGTCCCACAAGTTGTGACCCTGGTGGGTGGAGGGGGGAAGAGGGGGCAGGGGTGAGAATAGCTTGCTCATTCATCGCGAGGGGACATGTCCAGACCCCGCCGTGTTACCTGTTATTGCTGACTATGCTGATGTTCATACAGGGTATTTGCTCAAACCGCTGTAGTGTTACGAAAGAATGAGTGATTCACCGGTCAATGTGAATAGGACCGGGAACCCCCCCCCGAACGTCTGTCATCATATATCGTCATCATCTGCGATATTCTCAGCTACGTGCAGCTTGGACCCGAGCAGTACTCGATAAGCTCTTTCACTACACGCATCGAGTATAGGCCTAAGCCAGAATATAACGTTCAGACTTTGGAAGACATCGAAGGTAGTAATCTGAATTACCTATATCAGATTTAAAATTACACCATGTTCGTTTAGTAGTCATTTTTCATTACCTTATTATTATCATAAGGGCAAATGACCTAGATGTTACACCCTTTATACCACTAATCACCACACACAATAAGTCTTCATCGCCTGTGAATTTCGAAATATTTCTTTCTATCACGGTAGTTTGTAAGTTTGTCGTGTCAATTCAACAGTAGTTTTCATTACCATCCTCATCAAAAGGGCAAATGACCTACATGTTACGTCCATTATACTACTAAGTAACGCCAGTCTTCATCGCCTGTGATTTTTAAAATGTGTATTTCCATTAGTTTGTAAGTTTGATATATCCGTTCAGTAGTAGTCGTCTTCATTATCATCCTCATCAAAGGGGCAAATGACCTAGATGTTACGTCCATTATACAGTACTACTAAGCAACACCAGAGTCTACCTAGCCTGTGATTTTAAAAATGTGTATTTCCTTTAGTTTGTAAGTTTGATATACCCGTCCAGTAGTAGTCGTCTTCATTATCATCCTCATCAAAAGGGCAAATGACCTAGATGTTACGTCCATTATACAGTACTACTAAGCAACACCACAGTCTTCATCGCCTGTGATTTATAAAATGTGTATTTCCATTAGTTTGTAAGTTTGATATACCCGTTCAGTAGTAGTAGTCTTCATTGTCATCCTCATCAAAAGGGCAAATGACCTAGATGTTACGTCCATTATACAGTACTACACAGTCTTCATCACCTGTGATTTATAAAATGTGTATTTCCATTAGTTTGTAAGGTTGATATACCCGTTCAGTAGTAGTAGTCTTCATTATCATCCTCATCAAAAGGGCAAATGACCTAGATGTTACGCCCATTATACTACTAGGCAACACCACAGTCTTCCTCGCCGGTGATTTAAAAATATGTATTTCTATTAGCGTGTAAGTTTGATATACCCGTTCAGTAGTAGTCGTCTTCAGTATCATCTTCATCAAAAGGGCAAATGACCTAGATGTTACGTCCATTATACTACTAAGCAACGCCACAGTCCTCACCGCCTGAGATTTTTAAAATGTGTATTTCCTTTAGTTTGTAAGTTTGATATACCCGTTCAGTAGTAGTCGTCTTCGTTATCATCCTCATCAAAAGGGCAAATGACCTAGATGTTACGTCCATTATACTACTAAGCAACACCACAGTCTACCTAGCCTGTGATTTTAAAAATATGTATTTCCATTAGTTTGTAAGTTTGATATACCCGTTCAGTAGTAGTCGTCTTCATTATCATCCTCATCAAAAGGGCAAATGACCTAGATGTTACGTCCATTATACTATTAAGCAACACCACAGTCTTCATCGCCTGTGATTTTTAAAAGCTGTTTTTCATTAGTTTAAAAGTTTGATGTACCAGTTCAGTAGTCGTCTTCATTATAATTCTTATCAAAAGGGCAAATGACCTAGATGTTACGTCCAACACCACAGTCTTCCTCGCCGGTGATTTAAAAATATGTATTTCTATTAGAGTGTACGTTTGATGTACCCGTTCAGTAGTAGTCGTCTTCATTATCATCTTCATCATTAGGGCAAGTTACCCACATGTTACGCCTATTACTATAGTAATAATCACCAAAACATAGTCTTGCACGAACTATGATTCTTAAAAATGGCTTTGTCTATTAATTGCTAAGTTTCATGTGTTCAATGCAATAATAGCCATTAAGGGCCAATGACCCATAATATGTTCTGTTCATATTACTTTTAAATAATACGACATAAAATCTTTCTTGACTGCGATTTACAGGTACATGGTACGCCCTTTGTTATAGTAACAATCACCAACGGCTTTCCACTGCGAATTTTTCTTTTAACTATTTCAAAATGCCTCCTAAAAAGCGACAATCTATTGGGAAAATCAGCCAACAAACCAAGAAAGTTAGATTATTAAGGGCTGCTGAAACACCTGAGCAGCGTCAATATCGGCTTGAACAGGACGAAAAAAGGCACGCTGAGCTCAGGGCTGCTGAAACTCCTCAGCGTCAAGACCGACTTGAACAGGACGAAAGAAGGCACGCTGAGCTCAGGGCTGCTGAAACACCTGAGCAGCGTCAATATCGGCTTGAACTGGACGAAAAAAGGCACGCTGAGCTCAGGGCTGCTGAAACTCCTCAGCAGCGTCAAGACCGACTTGAACAGGACGAAAGATGGCACGCTGAGCTCAGGGCTGCTGAAACTCCTCATCAGCGTCAAGACCGGCTTGAACAGGACGAAAGAAGGCACGCTGAGCTCAGGGCTGCTGAAACTCCTCAGCAGCGTCAAGACCGACTTGAACAGGACGAAAGAAGGCACGCTGAGCTCAGGGCTGCTGAAACTCCTCATCAGCGTCAAGACCGGCTTGAACAGGACGAAAGAAGGCACGCTGAGCTCAGGGCTGCTGAAACTCCTCAGCAGCGTCAAGACCGACTTGAACAGGACGAAAGAAGGCACGCTGAGCTCAGGGCTGCTGAAACTCCTCATCAGCGTCAAGACCGGCTTGAACAGGACGAAAGAAGGCACGCTGAGCTCAGGGCTGCTGAAACTCCTCAGCAGCGTCAAGACCGACTTGAACTGGAACGAAAGAAGGCACGCTGAGCTCAGGGCTGCTGAAACACCTCAGCAGCGTCAAGACCGGCTTGAAATCGAACGTACGCGACTTTTTCAATCTAGGCAAACATTTAGGCAGTCTGATTTGAAATTAGAGGCATTTCAGTACGATCACACTTACAATTATGGAATACACCCCAAAGTAACAATTGGAAAAATGGATGGTGTATGCCATCACTGTCTAGCCAAAAAATTCAGATCGGAGTCGCCTGGAATATGTTGCTCTAACGGGAAAATTAAGCTAGCCGCTTTAAATCCTCCTCCAGAACCACTTCTTTCGTACACGTCAGGAACGACTCAAGAATCTAAACACTTCCTGAAAAACATTAGGAAGTACAATTCATGCTTCCAAATGACTTCTTTCGGTACAACAGCAATAGTAAAAGAAACTGGTTTCATGCCAACTTTCAAAGTGCAAGGACAAATTTATCATCAACTTGGATCAATTCTTCCCTTCACTAATGGGAATCCAAAATTCTTACAAATCTATTTTATGGGAGACGAACGACAACAAGCCGATCAACGTTGTAAAAAAATTTCCAGCACCAGAAGGGAGATTGTTATAGCTCTACAGAGGTTGTTGCAAGAGCATAATAACTTAGTAAATATGTTTAAGACCGCCCTGGATCGAATGCCAACGGATGAATATAAGGTTGTCATATCAGCAGACAAGAGACCAGTAGGCGAACATGAACGTCGTTTTAATGCTCCGACCATTGACGAAGTCCCCCCTGTGGGTGGGGGGTTTAGAATACACCCACGGTATCCCCTGCCTGTCGTAAGAGGCGACTAAAAGGGGCGACCTTGGCTATACTTTAAGGACTCCGCGTTGTTTTGTGAATTGGACCCCCAGTGGGTGGGAGGAAGCGAATACATCCACGGTACTCCCTGCCAGTCGTAAAAGGCGACTAAAAGGGCTTCTCGGAACGGTCCCCTTTCGAGGGTTTGACAGTCAGCTGTAAAAGACATACACCCGTGCGGTATAACTCTCATTAGGTTATATCACACTGCTTTCAGGGTCTGACAACCAAAATTTCTATATGTGCGTGCTGTTAGGGGATGGGCCACTTACGCTAGCGACTACGCTCGAAAGCCTGTTCCGGTCTTGGCCGCGCCGACAGGTGGGTGTGCCATGTACCCGTTCAGTAGTATCCGCCTGACTACGCAGGTCCCCGCACAGCCGAATGTCTGAGCTGTAAAATCCAGTATATGCCAAGGGGTACTTGCCGATACGGCATTGTAAAACATCGGACCCCCGGGCAATGCCTTCCAAGCTAGGCGGGCCTTGCCCTGGCTGGGTAGCGCCTACTGTGACGGCCCGTGATCGGATGTCGGTGGCATTCGGGGAGGATGATCTGGCCATGGGTTCTAAAAGAAAAATCCCCAACCAGGATGGACCTACACCCAAACAGGGTGGTCCTACACCCAAGTCTTTAACATTTGATTCCCTACGGGGATCAACCCCCTGGGAACAATCTGTGCGTGAAAATCTGGGTACTAACACCCCCAAGTTTCTGGTAGCTACCAGAACAGATGGGGGTGATTTCAAGCTGGTAAAGAGTATTTTGTTTTCTCGCCACATAGAAGGTGTCTATGGTGAGCTTGAGAAAGTACAAAAGATGAGGAACGGTAGCTTGTTGCTCAAGACTAGGACTGGAGAGCAAGTTGAACAACTTTTGCAATGTGACCACTTTGGCGACATTCCCGTCAAAGTGGAAAAGCACACGTCCCTGAATCTGGTCCGAGGAGTTATTTTCCACCGGGACCTGATTCTGAACACTGATGACGAGCTCAAGGAGGATATGCGGCACCGTCACGTGACTGATGTCCGGCGCATTACGCGCAAGGTCAATGGTCAAATCGTGGATACTGGTGCTTTCATTATTTCCTTTGAGCTTTCGGTGCTCCCGGAGAAAGTCAAGGTTACAAGTTACCGTTGTGACGTACGGCCTTATATCCCTCCACCAATGAGGTGTTATAAGTGCCAGAAGTTCGGGCACATGTTATCCCGATGCTCGAGCCGCGCAATCTGCGGAACATGCGGTAAGGTACCACACGAAGCGGAAGAGTGCACAACACCTTATCAGTGCACTAATTGCCCTGGATTTCATTCTCCTCGGGACAGGAACTGCGCTGTCTTCCTGAGTGAGAAGAAAATCCAGGAGATCAAAACCCTGGATGGTCTCACCTACCAGGAGGCCCGCAAGAAGTACCGTACCACGACTTCGCCTTCTCCAACGATTGATTATAGAGCCATAATACCAAATTTGGTCCCGGCTACCTCATCTTTTGTACCAGCTGTGAAGCCTGCAACTGAGTTTCCTGTTCCGAAACCAGCTCCTAAGATTATAACGGAAAGCCCGAAGGTGACTTCAACTCCACCTTCGGCCAGCACGAAGGCTGCTCCGCCCGCACAGCAGGGGAGGAAGTTGAAGACTTACTCCCCACCCAAACGGTCGGCGAAAGCCGCGCCGAAGCCGGCGGTGGCGGCTTCGTCGACCAGGGTCAGGAATTCGGCTCCTGACCCGTTTATATATCTTAAAGAGGCGGGGGCGGGTAAGAAGGGACCCCGCACTACGCATTCCCTTTCTCCAAAAAAAGGGGAAGCCATCCGCGCCCACACCTGCGGATGCTTCTGCGCCTGGGGACGTTTCGGTCCCCAGATCTACGCGCTCCCCACGGAGTTCCCCCCGCCGCCGAACTGCGTCTAGGAAATCTTCCACCGAGTCGAGTCACTCCATGACCTCGCCTGAGGACATGGAAATTATAGTCGACGTAGTGGATGATGATCCTCCAGAGTCTAAGTTGTAGCTTGCTGCTCCAACTTATTCCCTAAGTCCACACAATGGCACTGTTACAGTGGAATTGTAACAGTTATGACAGGCATTTGACAGAGCTCCGTCAGCTTATTGCCCAATACGCAGCGAGTATAGTCTGCCTACAGGAAACGAACCTCAGACCTGATCACGAGACTGTTCTGAGAGGTTTCCGACTATACTCTAAAGAGCGACAAGACGCCGCCTGGGCTTCCGGGGGCGTTTGTACCTTCGTTCGCTCTGACTGCTATAGTGAGGAGTTTCCACTCGACACTCCTCTGGAAGCTATTGCAGTTCGCCTGTCCTTGCCTGCTATGACAACTGTATGTAACGTGTACCTTCCACCGAACCAGCCCCTAGATATTAATGACGTCTTTGATCTTGTTGATCAACTTCCACCCCCCAGGGGCTCACTTCTAGTGGGCGTGGGTTGGCGACCACGGGGCCCCAGCTGAGTCCGGCATTGCTTCCACTTACTTGTGCCGGGCTCCTCTCCGTCTTCTTTCCTGTCGACCTCACTTGGTCAACTCTTGTTCTCTTCCGACCCCGACGGTATTAGGGTATCCGAGGCCTAGGGAGTCTTTCACTTTCCCGCCTTCTTTGGCCCTTCTCTCATCTTTCCTGATACCCTCCTTCTGTGAGGGGTCAGCCTTCTATTTCTTTTCCTTTTAGCTCCTGCCTTGTGCTCAAGGCCCTTAAGGAGGCCGGGTGTATGTAGCCCCACCCCTTCTGGTGCACCATAGATAATGCTACACCCTCAGGGGCTCACGGCTGGTGAGTTCGGGAGTTGGCGACCCCGAGGGATTCCTGAGCTGGGTCCGTTTTCCCCTTTTGTCCCTTACCTTCGGGGCGGACCCTCTCCTCTTTCACTTTCCTATCTGCCTTTCATGGCTCTCCTTCCTTCCAAGTCCCTCAATCCGCATTCTTCGAGGGTTGAGGGCATTTCTTTTCCTCCTGTCCTTTATTTGCCTTATTCTCCTTTAGTTTTCCATTTCTTCTTCTAGTATGTAGGTTGGTAGTTAGTTTTAGTTTTAAGTTGACATTTCATTTTCATCTTCACGATCACCCAAACCATCAGGGGCCGATAGCCTAGATGTTAGGCCCCTTAAAACAACAATTATCATCATCATCATCGATCAACTTCCAGTCCCTTTCCTACTCGTGGGTGATTTCAACTCTCATCACCCCCACTGGGGATCACCATCTTCCTGCCCCAGAGGAAGGGACGCGGTGGGCTTAATTCAAGGGATGGATGGATTTATGTCAAGGGATGGATTTTATACAGGGGAAGCTACACATTTTAGCTTAGCGCACGGCACGTACTCACACATTGACTTGAGTGTGTGTAGCCGTGCGCTGGTCCCCCTATTTGGTTGGAATGTACAAGACGACCTCTGTGACAGTGACCATTTCCCGATCGTTCTTATACTTCTGAACCAGAAGCCCGTGGAGTTCCCCAGTCGTTGGGTGCTTAAGCGGGCAAATTGGCCCTCGTTTCAAGAACGAGCTGTGTTCGTTGATCTTGGTTGCAGGAGCGTCGATGACGAGGTACAGCACATCACCGATGTGCTTCTTGCTGCCGCCGAAGAGTCCATTCCATCCTTTTCTGGGACTCCTCGTCGCAAACTCGTCCCTTGGTGGACAGAGGATATTGCAGCGGCAATAAGAGACCGTCGTCGAGCTCATAAGCACTACCGTCGGCGTCCAACCATGGCCAATTTGGTGGCGTTTAAGAAATTTCGTGCCAAGGCACGGATTCTTATTCGCCAGAGTAAGAAACAATCCTGGGAACGGTAGGTGTCTTCTATTACGGCACATACCCCCTCCTCTCAAGTGTGGACTAAACTAAGACGCATTTCGGGAATTCAGACATCTTCTACTGTACCGGGAATTTCCATTGATAACGAATTGGTTACAGATCCTTATCGCGTTGCAAACCATCTCGCCTCGTATTTTGCGGATATATCCGGTTCCGATAACTATGACCCTGCCTTCGTGGGCCTGAAGCGCGAAGCGGAACGTTTCCATCTTAGTTTTGCTTCCCGCGCTTCGGAGGAGTACAACGTGCCCTTTACGGACTGGGAACTCCGCGGAGCGCTGGCGCTCTGCAGGGACACGTCTCCTGGCCCGGATAATATTCACAACCAGATGCTTAAACACCTTAACGATGAGAGCATTCGTTATTTGCTCAGGGTGTTTAATCGTATCTGGTTGGAAGGTGTGTTTCCAGCGCAATGGCAGGAAGGTATCATTATACCTATCCTGAAACCCGATAAGGATCCCAAATTGACAGGGAGTTACAGACCTATTTGTCTCACTAACGGTCTGTGCAAGCTCTTTGAGAGGATGGTCAATCGGCGCCTGGTGTGGGTCCTGGAGAAACGAGGACTCCTGTCTGAATACCAGTGTGGTTTCAGGGCGTCTTGGTGTACCAACGACCATCTGGTACGCCTGGAGACCGCCATACAGGACGCTTTTCTCCGGAGACAGCACCTAGTCGCTGTTTTCTTTGACCTCGAGAAGGCCTATGACACCACTTGGCGTTACGGCATCCTCTCTACCCTGCATCAATGGAAATTCCGAGGTAACTTGCCGGTTTTTATTGCGAATTTTCTGTCCCTTCGCCTGTTCCGTGTCCGAATAGGGGGGACATATTCGCAATATCATATACAGGAAAACGGAGTCCCACAGGGATCGGTGCTTAGCGTAACATTATTTGCGACTGCCATAAACGGTATATTCGCTGCTGCTGGTCCAGCAGTGGTACCGTCGCTATATGTAGACGACTTCGCTCTACATTATAGTGCGCAAAATATGGCGGTCGCTAAACGACAGCTACAACAAGCTATTCGGAGAGTGGAACGCTGGACACTAGAGCATGGCTTTCGATTCTCTACCGCTAAGTCCTCGGTTGTCCATTTCTGCCGAAAGCGCACTCTCCATCCTGATCCTGAGCTTTATCTGGGCGATGTAGCTTTGCCGGTCGTTGCTGCGTACCGGTTCCTTGGGCTCCTTTTCGATCAGAAATTGACGTGGGAGCCACACGTGCGGTGTTTGAAAACTACCTGTGCTAAGAAACTCAACATGTTGCGGTTTCTTAGCGGCACATCATGGGGGGGCGGACCGCGCGGTGCTCCTACGCTTTTATAAGGCTCTGATTTTATCTCGATTGGATTATGGCAGTGTAGCATATGGTTCGGCCCGTAAGTCAGTGCTTGTTAAACTGGACAGTGTCCACCACGGCGGTGTGAGGCTGGCGACGGGTGCCTTTCGGACGAGCCCAGTCGTCAGCTTGCTCGCCGAGGCTGGCGTACCTCCTTTACACCTGAGGCGCCAACAAGTACTGCTGACCTATGCTGCAACAATTCGACAGATGCCCCTTCATCCAAGCTATCCATGTTTGTTTTCCAATCCGAATCGCCGGCTGTATGATGCGCTCGCCCGAGCCACTCGGCCGGCGGGGATTCGCTTGGATGACTTATACCGTCAGTTCCGATTTCCCTCTGTCTCCTGTATCGTCCGAGTACCTAGCAAGGCCCCTCCGTGGATGGTCTCTCGCCCTGATATCATCCTGGATCTGCACACCGGCCCCAAGTCGGACACGGACTCCTCCGTCCATCGGAGGCTGTTCCAGTCCGTGGTGACTCGGTATCCGAGATCAGGGCTTGTATTCACGGACGGTTCGAGGGTAAACGAGAAAGTAGGCTGTGCATTTGTGGTTGAGGATCGTCGGTTTCTCTTTTCACTTCCCGAGGCCTGTAGCGTGTACACTGCTGAGCTCTATGCCATCTTAGAGGCTCTGCGGTACACGTTATCAGACGATCACCAGCACTTTCTTGTGTGTACTGACTCTCTGAGTGCGCTTCAGGCGATCGATGTGTGTTTCCCGAAGCACCCGTTGGTCCAGCGTATGCACGACCAGCTCGTCAGTTCGCGTAACGCTGGAACCGGGGTGACCTTTGTGTGGCTTCCTAGCCACATGGGTATTGCGGGAAACGAGCTTGCTGATCAGGCTGCGAGAGAGGCAGTCGCACTGCCCTCGCTACCGTATAAGGTGCCTGCTAGTGATGTGCGCTCTCAGTTGCGGCATTCGATCCTGTCGCATTGGGAGGAAGCATGGCGTGCCACGCCTCCACCCAACAAACTGAGAGGCATCAAGGAGACAACGAAGGTGTGGAAATCTTCCTTCCGATCGCTCCGGAAGGAAGCTGTAGTACTCTGTCGACTCCGGATCGGCCATGGGATTGCTACGCACTCCCACTTGCTGAAGAGAGAAGATCCCCCTGTGTGTAGTTGCGGCGCCCACCTAACCGTGGCACTCCTTCTCCTGGAGTGTGTGGATCTGGCCGATCTGCGAGGGACTCTTAAACTGCCTAATACCCTCTCCCTTACTCTCCGTGATGACGGGCCGTCAGCTGACCTCGTCATCCGGTTCATGAGGGAGAGTGGTTACTTTTTTAAGTTTTAATGTGTAGTTACGACTTTTAATTCTGGTTAAATCTGTTTTATGTTTTTTATTGTGTTATGTATTATATTGTTCACTATGCCTTATTTGTTTTATCCTTTTTTACCATCCGCCTTTTATTCCTTTTTATTCAAATAAGGCATAATTTTTGGGGCTCACTGTCTGTTTTATAAACACCATTTTCGCTTCATCCATGGCAGTGAGTTGTTTTTATCTACATCCTTTCATTTCACGCCATTTCATTTCATTAGGGGACGATAACCTCGATGTTAGGCCCCTTAAAACAACAATTATCATCATCATCATCCATTGACGAAGTGGCCATTGTAATGACAGGACAAGAATTCGAGAAACGTGACATAATCATTCATAGACGGAGTGATGTTTTGCAACGAATTTCAGAAACACGCAGATCGTACGATGCCCTTCAGTACCCATTAATATTTTGGGAGGGTGAGGATGGTTACCTCTTTAATCTGAGGCAAACTGATCCAATCAGTGGTACAGCCACGAATAAAAAGATATCAGCTATGGATTTTTTTGCCTACAGAATAATGATTAGACCAGGATCATCAAACCATATACTGAAAAGCGGACAACTCTTCCATCAATATATTGTTGATATGTACGCCAAGATAGAAATTGAACGCCTGCTCTACATCCGATTAAACCAAAATAAACTTCGAGTAGATGATTACATTCATTTGCGTGATGCTGTAGCCAATGATGGCAATGTTGTGGACATTGGAAAAATGGTTATTTTACCGGCAACATTTACGGGAAGTCCAAGACATATGCACGAATATGCCCAGGATGCCATGTGCTATGTTCGGATATACGGATGTCCAGATTTATTTATTACAGTTACATGTAATCCTGCCTGGACTGACATTAAGGAAGAACTTTTCTGTGGCCAGGCAAGTACTGATCGCCATGATTTGACAGCGAGAATTTTTAAACAAAAATTAGCAAAGCTCGTGGATATAATAACCAAGAGTCATATTTATGGAGAAACGCGCTGTTGGATGTACTCAATTGAGTGGCAAAAAAGAGGCCTTCCACATGCTCACATATTATTATGGCTCAAAAGCAAGATACGTCCAACTCAAGTGGACAGTGTTATATCCGTGGAGATACCCAGTAAAGAACAAGACCCCATGCTCTTTGATATAATTACAAAGAATATGATTCATGGACCATGTGGAGCTATCAACCCTAAGTCACCCTGCATGAAGGAAGGAAAGTGTAGCAAAAAGTACCCCCGAGAATTTGCCCAGGAAACCCAAACCGGAGATGATGGCTACCCTCTGTACAGAAGACGAAAACCAGGAAACGGAGGCTATACTTCGAATATTAATCTTAAAATAAACAACCAGTACAGACAAACTGAGATAGACAACAGATGGGTGGTTCCATATTCTCCTCTACTTTCTAAAATGTTCCAAGCACACATCAACGTTGAATACTGCAATTCAGTGAAATCCATTAAATACATCTGTAAATATGTCAACAAGGGTAGCGATATGGTAGTATTTCAACTTGAAGGACAAACCAGGACTATCGATGAGCCTACACAATTTCAGTTGGGAAGATATATCAGCAGCAACGAAGCAGTTTGGCGTATCCTTAATTTCCCAATTCATGAACGTTATCCAGCAGTTGTTCATCTCAGTGTTCACCTAGAAAACGGACAAAGAGTTTATTTCACAGCTGATAACGCCCAAGAGAGAGCTGTACAACCTCATAACACGACTCTAACAGCCTTCTTTCTTTTATGTCAACAAGATCCATTTGCTAGAACACTTATGTATGCAGAAGTTCCAAGATATTATACATGGAATGAATCTACCAAAGTTTTCTGCAAGAGAAAACAAGGTGCTTTAGTTCCAGGACATGATGTGCGAGCAAGTGATGCCTTAGGCCGGGTATATACAGTTCATCCCAACAACGCCGAATGCTATTACCTTCGATTACTACTTCACACAATTCGAGGGCCAACATCATTCAAATATCTGAAAACTGTGAACGGGGTAGAATGCCAAACATTCAGAGAAGCATGCCAACAGCGTGGCTTACTTGAAAATGACCAACATTGGGACATAACATTGTCCGAAGCATCCCTCACATCTTTTCCATCTCAACTAAGAAGTCTCTTTGCAATTATAATAACAACTTGCTCCCCATCGAACCCTCAGGCTCTTTGGGACAAATATAAAGAAAGCCTTAGTGAGGATGTACTTAGAGAACAACGAAGAGCTAATCCAGCTTTGGTTTTGAATTTGTCTCCTCATGTACTTAATGAAGCCCTCATAATGATTGAGGATGAATGCAATGGCAAAACTCTCATACAGCTTGGTTTGCCAGCCCCATTACGCACTAATACTGACGTACTTGATAGGGACATATTGAGAGAAAGAAGCTTCAACACTGATGAGTTAAAAAGGTTCGTTGAAGACAAAAAGCCTCTCTTAGTTGATGACCAAAGATTTGCATATAGTGCCATAATGGACTTAATCAATAACGGATATGGTGGAATTGTTTTTCTTGATGCACCAGGAGGAACAGGAAAAACGTTTCTCATTAATTTGCTACTTGCAGAAATTCGGGCACAGAACGAAATTGCATTTGCAATGGCATCATCAGGAATTGCATCCACACTACTCACTGGAGGTCGAACAGCACACTCAGCTCTGAATCTGCCATTAAATCTTGCGCAGTCAGAAACTCCAGTATGTAACATCAAGAAGGGCTCCGGAAAAGCTGAAATACTTAAAACATGCAAAGTCATTGTTTGGGATGAGTGCACTATGGCCCATAAGAAAGATTTTGAAGCGCTTGATCGAACACTGAAAGACATACGAGGAAACAGTCAACTAATGGGAGGAGCTGTTTTAGTTCTGGCGGGTGACTTTCGCCAAACATTACCAAACATACCACGATCAACTCCCGCTGATGAACTCAATGCTTGCCTCAAAGCATCGTATCTTTGGAGACATGTTTACAAAATGACACTGACGACCAATATGAGAGTCCATTTACTAGGAGATGTGAATGCACAGAATTTTGCGCAACAACTCCTGCATCTCGGTGATGGTGATTTCACGCCTGATGCGACAACCAATCTCATTTCTTTCCCGTTAGACTTTTGCGAACTGATGCCTTCAGTTCAGGAAATGATGAACGAAGTATTCCCAAATATTCCTGGAAATTATAAAGACCATCAGTGGCTTAGCGAGCGAGCAATTCTAGCGCCTAAAAACGAAAGTGTACACAAAATGAATATTCAGATCCAAGATCATGTTCCTGGTCCCAGTACGACGTACGAATCTATCGATACTGTTCTGGAGACCGAACAGGCTGTATTTTACCCTACTGAGTTCTTGAATTCTTTGGAACCACCTGGATTTCCACCACATAAATTAATACTAAAAGCTGGATCATCAATACTGCTATTGCGTAATATCGATCCACCAAAATTGTGTAATGGAACGAGACTCTGTGTGAAAAAACTCATGCCAAATTTAATAGAAGCGACAGTATTGACAGGCCATGCCAAAGGAGTAGATATCTTCATTCCCCGAATTCCTATGATCCCTACTGATATGCCTTTTGATTTCAAGCGTGCAATTCCCTGTACGTCTTGCATTTTCAATGACCATAAACAAGGCCCAAGGACAGTCGCTCAAGGTAGCAGGCCTTAATCTGGAAAGTCCATGCTTCTCTCATGGTCAGTTATACGTAGCTTGCTCAAGAGTGGGCACACCTAAACATTTATTTATTTATACACCAGAGGGAAAAACAAGGAATATCGTTACGCACTCCATTAATTTCAATGTTAGCTACAAACATGTTAGTATTTATTAAATAACAACTGCGAAGTGGGATGAAACATTTCTCTGAAGTTCAACCATTACATCGTATATTAGGCCATGTTACTTTGCGTGTCATCTGTCTAGGATACTATTTAATCTACTGTCACTGTATTCATTTATGCCAATGATCTGGTTCCTCTTCTTGAAAACCTGTACCGAAACATGTAAGCCGGTCACGTAGAAAATTCACTGCGAGTGTTATGGTATATCGTACATCTCTTTTCTATTTTATTCCTCTCATTCCTTTAAAGTATCAATTTTTCCCATTCGTTGATAAGTTACATGTGCCAGTAGTCGCTTCTATGTTCATCATCACTATGTAGAAGATGTTTTGCATCAGAAGAAAAGACAACTGGATGCTCAGGAACGTCAACGATATATCGACTGCGAAATCTGGAAGCTTCTCTTGGAGGAATTGCTTCAGACATTTATCGTACAGTTTAAACCTTAACAAGACGAAACTTTTAACCAGATAGCGATCTAAGTGGGAGCTCTTTGGCAAAAAATAATCAAGTTTTTCCTGAAATGTGAGTCCTAAAATTAACTTTTTCTATTATTTTCTAAGTTTTATGTGTCAGTTATGTAGTAATTTTCAATATCATCCTGATCAGTAGGGCAAATTACCTAGATGTTACGCCCTCAACGTCATTGGGGGAAAATGACCTAGATTTTAAGTCCATAATATTTCTAATCCCCTCCACATAAAGTCTTCTACGACTGAGATGTCACGAATTCTGGGACCGCTAACGACATGTCTTGACTCGGACTGAAGACAAATATCACGAGAATGATTATTATTTTACAGAGCCTTCCCATAGTGACTTAAGTATAAACATTGTCACTGGGTTTGATAATGTAAGAAATGAATACATAAATAAATATAATTTATGACGTTGAGTGTTAAGGAGACAGAAATATTATCATCATTCCTACGGGCGAAGCCGGGTACTACTGCTAGTGCTAAATATTATCGAAAAAGCTCTCCAATACACGTTTAAGTGCTCTGAGGCATTGACCGTCGTGGTTTCCTTCTCATTTGATTGATAGTGCTGCATATTCTCTACGCAAAAGCCCACAACGCCGGAAGTTTGTGTATTCAGTTCCGCGATCTCTATGGCTATCGATGAAAATCGATATCCGCTATCGATTACATCAAATGGCGTTGTGGTCGTAGATACATCAGAGCGAGTTTGCGACTGATAAAACTATCGGCAAACATCCAGCATTTAAGTATAAAAATGCCGTAAATTAAAGTCACAACAGTTTTCTCGAGGGCCGAGGAATACAACAGTGAGGGGTTCTATGTATTTGACGCTACAAGAAAGATTCTAATGTGTAAATACTCCAATGTTCGTATTCAGTGGGAGCGAAAAGACACGTGCGATAAACACTGCAGAGATTCAGCAACGCATCAAAAGAGGAAGAAAGAAGGAAATGAACATAATTCTAAGCGGCAAATAACATTCGGCGATACTCTACACATCGCAAAGAATTTGAAGAACCCCCTTATCACATAATCTGTTAGATTTATCCCATACTCTAATGAAGATTTCAGAAGAAACATTGATCATTATGACAATTTATTTCGCGAAATACCCACCGAAATAACATCAGTTTTAACACCAAAATCAACGGTTTTATTTCACCAAAAAATAAGGCCCTTAGCCATAACAACAACGACCCCGATAAGAACAGTTATATTATGACGCACCAACGAGGAGCACGAATGGGGGAGTTGAACCTTAATGATTTCAAAATGCTCATGGAGCAGATGATGAAGATGAGTGGGTTAGTGACTGAAAATATGAACAAACTGGAGTCTAGCATTAATAAGCGGAGTGACATTGATAAGTGGGGTGAATGGATGTGTGAGCAGATAGACTCGACGAAAGAACAAATGGAGGAAATATGTGAAGTATGTGACGCTGGAGTGGCTGAAATAGAAGGAAATGATAGAAAACTAAATGAAGAAGGTAATAAGAAGCAAGGAAATTATCAACGAGGTGGGGGCGCGAAGAAGACATGAAAGACGGACAAGAGAGAGAACAAGGTCAAATGGAGGAGGAGGATACAACTGAGGACAAGGAAGAAGATGAGGTAGAGGGCAAGGCAGAAGAGAAGGGAGAAGGTGAGATGGAAGAAACTGAAGACGAGAAAGGAGAAGCAGATGAGATTGGTCATGAGGAGGACAGTAGCAGTCAAGAAAAAGAGGAAAAATATGAGGGTGAAAGTGCAGGAGTGAATCATGAAGAAGACAGCATAATGGAAAAAGATAAGGTGAAGAGGCGTTGGAGAAGGAAGATGGGATGAAAAGGATGAGATGTAAGTCGAAGAGAAAGGAGTTGTTGAATAGTATGAGACAGACAAGAAAGAAGGGGAGAAGAATGAGGAAGGGAAGGAGAGAGGTACGGTGGAGATGGAAGATGAGAAGTACAAGGTACGGAATGACATGGCGGATGAAGAGAAAGACGAGATGGAAGGCAGAGGAAGAAGGAAGCATTTGAGAAGTGGCTTTTTGGAAGCAGGAAGGGAAGGCTTATGGACCTTCTGAAGTAGTTAAGTTATATTATTTTATGTGTGATATTTTTTTTTTTAGTGTATGTATTGTGTTGTATTTTCATTTATGTTATTTTATGAATGTAAGGAAAGGGAAGGAAGATTGTAGTTTTACGTGACCGTGAATCTTGTGATTATGATTTTATGAATGTGGTCCTCATGTGCTTCTCACATGAGAATCACATTAGGGGGCGAATTGTAACATGAGGTTACAAAGTTGTTGGGTTGCTGTTCTCTTAGAATTGGTTGTAGGTTAGAAAAATGGCGCTTGCCAGGAGTGCTATATATGTGTGTCAGACACTATCCTATTTTAAGATCTCTATGCATTTTGTTATGGAACTGGTTAAAAGAGTCTACTAAGTCGTTTTTGGACCCTAAATGGCGGCCGCTGGCTGGAGGGCCATCTTGTGGTGTTTGGTCTCTGTGACAAAAGACTGTGGCAGTTGTTGTTCGTTTTTCTATGTTTGAATATGTCTGTTGTATAGTTGTGTAGTGAAATAAATTGTTAAATAAGTAATTGTTAACACTAATTCGGTGAATTAGTCCCTTAACAAAACATATAGTGACCCCGACGTGATTTAATACGTAAGTTACGGCAAGATACGTAAGATTTCTTTGTGTGTGAAATTCTTGGTATAGCCTAGCCTACACGACAATGGAAAAGCTTGTGAAACAACGTAAGCCAATTCGAGCGTCCTACACAAAGACGTATAATGAGGTAATGCGTCATTTAACCAGCGAAATAGTTGACCTGGAATCGACACAGAAGATGCTGATGAAATTGGAGAGGTTAAGTGCTGAACTTGCTCCATTGGATGAAAAAATACTGGAACTAGCATTAGAAGAAGAGGATGATGTCTACAGCCGTGAGTGCGGGGCAGTTGAGACTTATAGAGATAATTTAGATGAAGTAAGGTTAAAGATGACGAATATTTGCTCTAATGAGAATGTTGGTGTGGTTAGAGAACACATTTCTGAAGCTTCATCTGCAGCTAAAAGAAACTTGAAACTTCCTAGGTTGGAACTAGCCAAGTTTGGAGGGGACGTTAAAGATTGGTTAGGATTCTGGAGCATGTTTAAGAGAATCCATGAAGATAGTGACATAGAATCAGAAGATAAATTTCAATATCTGATTCAGTGCACCAAACCTGACAGTCGTGCCAGAGAACTTTTGAACAGTTTCCCAGCCACCGCTGAAAACTATCCAAAGGTTATAGAGTGCATGAAGAATCGGTTCGGTCGTGAATATCTCCTGACGGAGTACTACGTTAGGGAGCTTATTGGGTAAGTCATTCAGAATGTGTCGCACAACAATGACAAATCACGAATAGCTGTAGTCCTACATTATGACACATTAGAGAGCAAGTTAAGAGCTCTAGAATCTATAAGTGTGACAAGGGATAAGTATGGGTCCATGTTGTTCCCTCTCGTGGAATCATGCTTACCTGAAGATGTTTTAAGGACGTGGCTCAGAAATCAATTAGCGAATGATGAGTTAATTGGTGAACAGAAAGATAGGCTAGAGGCTCTTCTAAATTTCCTCAAACGTGAAGTAGAAGGAGAAAAGAGGATAACCTTTGCTCGGGCAGGGTTTGGTCTGTCCGATACGAAAAGACAAGAGAGAGTGAGAGGAAAAAATGTCGACACACATTTACCAACGGCGAATTCTTTGTTCTCGGCCAAGTTTGAAGGCAAGAAGAGAAAGTGTGGGTTTTGCAGCAAATTCCACGAGAGCAAGGCATGCCACCTTGCTCAACAAATGAGTTCGGAGGAAAGGCGCAACAAGCTGGCCAAATAAAACTGTTGTTTTGCTTGTCTTAAGGTAGGACACAATGAAAAATTGCAAGGCACATCTTCGTTGCCCACTGTGCACTAGTCCTCATGTTGTGATCATGTGTCATAAACTGAATACAAAGAAGGTCGAGGAGAAACCTGAATCTAAAATACAGGGTGATAGGGAAAGGCAGAGCAATATCTCCATGAACATTCAGAGTGCCACAAAGGAGGTGTTTCTACAGACGCTGTGCATCAAATTGACACATAAAGGAAAGGAGAAGATGGTCCGAGCACTAATAGACAGTGGATCACAAAGATCCTACATTTTACGGAAGACTGCTGAGGAAATGGGATATAAACCTTTGAAGACCGAGATGATGATCCACAAGTTGTTTGGGAGCGCTGAGACCCATGAAGAAGACCATCACCTGTATGATGTGAAAGTAAGCAGCTGTGATGGTTCCTTTAATACCACGTTGCAATTGATTGACCAGAAGGTAATATGTGGGAAGATTCCAAGGTTGAAGTTTGGACCGTGGATGAAGGAAATGAAAGCAAAAAAAATATGGCTGTCTGATGTGGGAACAAATCCATCCGGCGTGGAAGTCCAGCGAGGAGTCTTTTGCTGAATGAAACCCATAAGCTTGAATCAGGATTGGTTGCTGTGAGGACAACGCTTGGCTGGACCGTGACTGGTAAATTGAAAGACGAAGAGGGTAGTTCCCTGGCTTTGTATTCAACTACCCTGTTCATTCAATCTGCCTCTATAACCGACCTTTGGAACTTGGAGACTATAGGCATATCTGACCCCATGGAAAACAAGTCGAGAGAAGAGATGGAAGAAGCTGCACGTCATTACTTCCAAGAGACTGTAAAGGTTAATGCGGATAGCCGATATGAAGTGGCGTTTTTTGTGGAACAACAAGGAGATAGCGGAGAAGAGATTGATCTCAGTTTCAAATAGACTGACCAAAGAAGGAAAGTTTGAGGAATATGGAAATGTGTTTCATGAATGGATAAATGAGGGCATAATTGAGGAGGTTCCAGAAGGAGAAAAGGAAGACCTGTGCTATTATTTACCACACCGGGGAATCTTCAAAGAAAACTCTACCACCAATGTGAGACCCGTGTTCGATGGATCCCGCAAATCGAAGGATACTCCTTCTTTAAATGAGTGACTCGAAAAGGGTCCTAATTTGCTACAACAAATCCCCACGCTTCTATTGATGTTTCGAAAAAATAGGATAGGAGTGATTTCCGATATTAAGAAGGCTTTCCTGCAGATATCTGTTCAGGAAACTGGTCGTGTTTTCTTGCGCTTCTTGTGGTGTAAGGATTCAAAGGATAGTGAAATGAAAGTTTTTCGACATTGCCGAGTCGTATTTGGTCTGAATTGCAGCCCATTTCTGCTGGAAGCAGTTCTTGACCTTCAATTGAAAGAGAGCGTAAACTACCGAGAGACAGCAAAAAGACTGAGAAATTCCTTCTATGTAGACAATTGTATCACCTCTTTGGATAATGAGGAAGAATTGAGTACGTTTATAGAAGAATCTACCGCATTGCTGGCCAGAGCACGTTTTGATCTTCGTAACTGGGAGTACACAAGTCTAAATTCTCCCGAGAGCGACTCGTCAGTTCCTGAGGTAACCTCGGTATTAGGACTTCAATGGAACAAGACAGAAGATGTTCTTTCTTGTGAGAAAATTGCCATGTCGAAGATTGACGACAAGTTCACTAGAAGAAGTGTATTGGCGGCTGCTCAGAGAATCTTTGATCCTATAGGATTCACATGTCCTGTCTCTCTAGTACCGAAGTTGCTGTTGCAGGAAAGTTGGCGGAAGAAAATGAGCTGGGATGAAGAAATGGAGGATGACATGAGGAAGAAGTTTGAAATTTGGCATCAAGAACTTGAGGCATTGCCTGATATTAAAATTCCAAGACAAATGGCACGCTGCAAGACACAGGAATCTTGGAGCCTTCATACGTTCTGCGACGCAGCATATGCTGCGGTTGTGTTTCTTCGTTCAGAAGATGGAAAAGACACAAATATAACGCTTCTTCAAGCAAAGTCTCGTGTAGCCCCGCTGAAAAAAATGACTATTTCGCGGTTGGAACTCCTAGCTTGTTCAATTGGAGCTCGCCTTGCATTTTCCATAAAGGCAAGTTTAGGATTAGCAGAGCTTTCAACATATTATTGGACAGACTCTACAACAGCTCTCTGCTGGATCAAGAGGAAGGAAGTCTGGGGAACTTTTGTAGCAAATCGGGTGAAGGAAATTAAACAGTTGTCTAACCCTGATAGCTGGAATCATGTACGTGGAGTGAATAACCCGGCGAACCTACCTTCTAGGGGTTCTGCTTCCAAACTCATGACTTCGAAATGGTGGGAGGGCCCTCATTGGCTGAGATCTCCTAGTTCGGAATGGCCTCTCGACAATGCCTTGCCTGATGAAGAAAGGATAAATGAAGTGTAAAGGAAAGTAATTTCAACCGTACTAGTTTCTGTGGAACCAGAAGAAAAGTGGTATCTGAAATACTTTTCCAAGTACTCAAAAGTTGTCAGGATGACAGCCTGGATTCTACGATTCATCCACAACACAGCAAAAGGTGGTGAAGTACGTTTTTCAAAGGAACTCCAAGTCGAAGAATTGCAAGTAGCTGAAAGAAGACGGTTGAAGATTGTTACGCGAGAGATTCTCGCCGAAAAGGAGCAGTCCTTCAAAAATCTGAACGTGTTTGAAGATGAAGGAGGATTACTTCGAGTAAAAACGAGGTTAATAAGGAGACCGGACGATGAATTATTCCTCACTCCAATTCTGCTACCAGCTAAACACCAGCTAGTTCACATGATGATCATGGAGAAACATCTAGAAATGTCTCATGCTGGAGTACAAGTTCTTCTCTCCACTTTGCGAGAACGGTTTTGGATTGTTAATGGTAGAAGGACAATAGGAAAGGTGATTTCTGGCTGTGTCAGGTGCAGAAGACACCAAGCAAAGGGGATGACCATCGAAGTTGCACCTTTGCCAGAGGATCGGATTAGAGACGCTTCTGTCTTTGAAATTGTAGGAATTGATCTGGCTGGCCCGTTATTCCTCCAAGGAGGTGAAAAGGTCTGGGTGGTGCTATTCACGTGTGCGGTCTTCAGAGCTGTGCATTTTGAACTCGTTAGGACACTATCTACTCCAGGATTTCTGCAAACATGGAGGAGATTCGTCGCTCGAAGAGGGAGACCAAACATCATTTACAGTGATAATGGGACAAATTTTGTGGGAGCAGAATATGCTTTCAGTGAAGTTGACTGGACCAAAATAAATGTTGAGGCTACGTGCATGAGAATTGTTTGGAAATTCAATCCTCCCACTGCTGCATGGTGGGGCGGGTTTTGGGAGCGTATTGTTCAAATGCTGAAGAATTTGTTGCGACGAGTACTAGGTCGTTCCTCCTTAGACTATGAGGAACTATTAACGGTTCTGCTGGACGCGGAGGCAATCATCAATTCTCGGCCTTTGACTTATTTGTCTGAAGATAGTGATGATTTGGTAGCGTTGACACCTGCAATGTTTCTTCAGGACATTCCGAGGGTGGGAGTACCCGATATTGATCACATTGATCAGCTAAACCATGGGAAAAGGTTCAGGCACATGCAGTATTTGAGGGCAGAATTGCGAAAAAGATTCAGACTAGAGTACCTAGGGCAACTTAAACCGGGAAAAGGCAAAGCAAACTCACGTCGAGAATTGAAGGTGGGAGAAGTAGTGATCCTTGGAAGTTACAGTGTACGTAGAATGGACTGGCCTTTAGGAAGGGTGGTTTCAGTACCGGTACATCCCGGAAAGGACAATGTCATCAGAGTGGTCAAGGTGAAGACTACAAGTGGAGAGCCGAAGCGGCCTGTGCAGAACATCTATCCTCTAGAAGCAACTCCGTTTACTGAGTGGCAGTGTGAAGAAGAGGTCTTGGATCAAGACCCTGGTGTTCCTGTTTCGAGCTCTGGTGTTTCTGTCTCGATCCCTGGTGTTTCTGTTTCGAGCTCTGGTGTTTCTGTTTCGAGCTCTGGTGTTCCTGTATCGAACCCTGGTGCACCTATATCGAGCCCTGATGTTCCTGCCTCGCCCCCTGGTGTTCCACAGTTGAGTTCGACAAGGTGTGGGAGGAAGATACGGATTCCATCCCGCCTCAATTTGTATATTTTCCTTGATCTGCAATATATGAAGTACAGTGGTTTTAATCATAGTAAGTAGTGGAGTGATGACAGTTCTAACCCCCCCCCCCACCACTACTCTCAATGCGAGCCGATAATTCCCGAACCGGTGGTCGGAGATTCACGAATAAAGTGTCGTTGGACTCGGGCTGACGGGGGCTTTGCTATGGACCACTCATTTCAACCCCTAAATAAAACCTACCCCTACTAGGGGGTGAAATTGTAATTTTTAGTGAAAGTCTCTTTTCAAATACGACATGTATAAGGTGCGCTGCTAAAATGAACTTAAATGTTGTTGCTCATATCGCGCATGCGTTTTACGAGATGCCGCTATGGATGAACATTTTTGTTTTTGTTTTTTACGCATGCGCACTTGGGATTTTTGTAAGAGGGCGAGCTCTTTGAAAAAAATGATTGATAAGAAGGGTTTTGGTGGTGAGGAGAGAACCAGATAATCGCCTACTTTCCTACGACGTTTGCCGATATCTCTCGAACGCAAGGTCGGATTTGGACGTGTGACGTGTCAAATCGCTTGTCTCAAAGCCCTATATATGTTATTAATAGGTTAAAGTTTTGAGAATGAGGGAAACAGGCGTTTTGGGGTAAAATTATGATTTTAGACTTTTTCTGATATTTCACGAATGCCTGGTCGGATTTGGTCCTATGACGTGTCAAATGGCTTGTCTCGAAACCCTCTTTATTTTGGTAATAGGTTAAAGTTTTTGAGAATGAGGGAAACAGAATTTTTTGTTGTAAAACCGTGATTTTAGACTTTTTGTTATATCTCACAAACCAATAACGCCAGAGACGTATACGAGGGGTCGTAGGACTCGGGGTGACGCCCCTCCCCTCTCTCCCTTTCGAATATAGTATTTATGTTTAAAAAAATGCGAAAGAGCCTAACGACACTTATGTTGAAAACATTTCAGTTTTTAAAACTTTTCTTAAATTTGTCTAAAATGTTCATGACGAGTGGTTGTAGATAGAAAGAGACGATACCACTGGACACGTGTTTCAACGAAGCTATTACTGGCCACGGTGGTGATATACCAATACAGTATTCGCTATTTCGATGAGACGGCGGGTCGAGGGTTCGTTTTCTGATTTTTCCTATGATGGAATTCCTAATTCCTAAACCCCCTGAAGGGGGTCTTTAACGTGTAAACGATTATGAGTGACATGACAAATGATAATTCCTTGATTCGATGAAGTTGGCTTTAGATAGAACAAACAGAACTTGGTTATATGTTGCTTGAAGTGAGTATAGAAAACAAACTTGCTGGGGCAGACTGACAGGATGTGAATGTTATTTGATCTTATTGGAATGCATTGACTTGACAGGGCAATGAAAAAAAGCACAGAGATGCTGAGGACACTTGAAGGTCAAACGATATGGCAACCATGGTGGGAGGGGGAAGCTAGGATGATGTCGCCGATCATGTTCAATGGATGAATTTATATTTTGCGAAGCATTGTTCGGAGAGGGTCATGGGACGACTTGTTTTAAGGGTATTTATTTTTTCGATGTTTCCTATGGTGGACTCATTGATTGAAATAATCCAAAACTGCTAGGGCATGGCCTTGAGATTTTATAAACCGATAATGGGATTTTGACATACAAGATCCACTCAGAACTTGACATGATGTCATTCTTTTTATGGCTTATGAATTTCCCCAAAAAAGACCCAAAACAACAAGATCATGGACTTTTGCTTTTCTTAATATATTGCAAACCCATAATGTAAGATGTTTACTGTGAGTGACGAAATCTAGCTAGGTAACGAAAGAATTATTGTAGGATATATGTATGGTGACTGACACGTCTTTGACCATTGGAACTTGTTTTCAGATCTGACTGTAGTACATAGGGAGTATAGGTTGTAGGCATGGATTGACAAACGGTGCACACAAAATTCAATTTATCGATTCAAGAATTAAGAGTAGACTATCATTAATTAATTGGTTAAAGAGTGTAGCTAAAAATAAAAAAATGGTGACTACATTAAACTAAACTGAACCAAGTCGAATCAAACCCAACCGAACCAAACCAAGCCTAAAGCAAACCAAACCTAATCAAGAACAAGCCAAGGGCTTAAGTGTAAAACTTGTGGGGGAATGCAGTCATTGGCAATGTCCAAAGGAAGGGATAACGCTCTACCTCTAGAGGGTAAGGTAAAGCTAGCGCATGGTGCTAATGCATATTCCCAAGTACATGAACCACACACACACAACTATCCTATGCTGTTTTTATGAGTTAACTGTTAAAACTTACTCAGTGGTTACTGAGCAAGATGGTCGCTACACACAACAAGCTTTAAATACTTGAGGCTAATAATCTATACACACACACACACGCTTGTTCTAAACTAAACTGTCTTGCTGGCAGTGCTCACACAGTAGGCAAATGACAGAAATGCTTGGCTAACAGAAATACAATCATTTTCGTTTGTCTAATGTTACCAGCTAACCATTACATGCTATAGTGGTGAGCACATGTGCCTCTTGCACTGGAGATCGTAACTCGATTTCTAGCTCTAAGGCCTAGAATGAATCAAACTAAGAAAGAAGGGTATGGTGACGCAGTGGTTAAACTGTTAGCCTTTCACTAAGGTAGACTAGGGTTTGATTTTAGGTTAATATACATGTCATAAACAAACAAACAAACAAACAAACAAAAAAGCAGAGATAATGTTTAAAACTGATTACACTTGTCTCTTTTCAAATTATTACTTAGATTGCAAATACAAAGGTGGACTGGGTTTGATATTCAGTTAATGCTGCCTATCGCATACTAGCCTGTAAGAAAGCCAAACAAGCAAAAGGCGTAGGTAGAGCAGTGGTAAAATCGCTATGTGTAGAGAACTACCTAACGGTTTTATGAACTGGCAATGGTATGTCGCATAAACAGTGCAGGATACAATCCAGCAACCATAATTTGTATCTTGTGGAGCAGAGAAAACATATATATAGAGAAAGATATAGAAAGCTAGTGTATGTATGGGTAGCATTGATAATTTGACCAGAGAAAATACGATGAGGTAGGGTGGGGAGAGGGAGAATTAACACTTATATATGAATGAATGGTAAATAGTATTTTAGTTTTTTTTTCCCAATAGTTTTGTTTTTTAAATGCAGTGGTAGATAGTCGTTATTTTGTAAAACATTCTTACTTGCAGTAGTAATAAGACTCTATGGTTTCGCTAACACATAGATAGACTGTATTATTGCCATGGTCAAGCACTCACATTAAGATCATTTACAAAATCATAAAATGAAAAATAAAAAATCTTGTTTTGGAAATATCGTTTTTCAACATACACAAAATAAATATATAAAAAATTTGTAAACAGCAAAATGGAAAATCCATGGTCAAGCACTCACATTAAGATCATTTACAAAATCATAAAATGAAAAATAAAAATCTTGTTTTGGAAATATCGATTTTTTTCAACATACACAAAATAAATATATAAAAAATTTGTAAACAGCAAAATGGAAAATCCATGTTTCCATATAGACAAAATTTTAAAACCTTAAACGGACATTTAAGAAAATATATGCAAATGGGAAATTGACAAATGTGTAAATATGAAAATGGAAAAATCCATGTTTCCATATCATGAAATTGAAAAACATCAAACTGTCATTTAAAAAAATGCAAATGGAAAATTGACAAATTGCAATGTGTGAAATGTGAAATTGAACAAATGGCTATCATTATTTAAAAAAAAAAAGAACATGGTGCTCTATGGTTGAGGTGTGAATCAAACCCTTTCTACTTATTTGGACCACCCGAGACTGAGTAGACTAGTTTAAGTTGTCATACCACTTTTAAAAGTTTGTGTTAAATCTAGGAATTGAACCCAAGAGCTTGTAGGGGAGATCAAAGGTTATAATATGTTAAACAGATAGCCTTGAATGAAGGGTGTGGTAGCTATATAGAGATGAGACGTTTCGCTCGGGGCAGGGAGGCATGGAGATCTGCATCAAACCAGTCAAAGGACTAAAGACTCAAACAACAACATGTACGTTCACCAAAATAATGTTGTGTAACGGTAAATGTTAGTCAACGAACAGTAATGCATTACTAAAACCCATGACACGATACCTAAGAGCTTTTCTAAAATGATTTTAAAATGCCTTTAACCCTATATTGAACACCCAGTTCACAAGACTCATAACTGCAATGTTATGGTAAAACAAAACAAAATCTATATTTCAAAACAAACAAGTGGTTTAGTCAATGTATACTGGAAAAAGTTTTGTAAACACTCAAGTCCTCAAGACCAATTAAATTAGTAACTGTCAGGTTGGCCGAGTGGTTAAGGTGTTTGACTTAAGATCAAATTTCTGTATAAGGAAGCAAGGGTTCGAATCCCTTACCTGACATAACTATTGCCTTAACATGGCTTGGCCACACTGTATTATTATGATACTCAGTACACAAACCATAGATATAGTGTATTGTTTAAGGCCACTCTCTTTCTGAACATAGTCAGAGACTGTTGATGGTTAACAATTGTATTAATAGTGGGACATGGGGATAGCAATTAAGAAAAAACAGCCAATACCCATACAATATTTTTATTCATTTTAGTTTTTTTTTTACAATAGTTACACACTGAATACAACTTTTTATCTCTTTACCATTGTTTGATATAGATTTTAAACACAACGCTTGTTGTAGATCCTTTTACAACTTTCTCTAGGTACTCTTGTTCTTAAAAACTGGGGAAGCCGCAATGGTTTTATAGACATTAAACCCTCATTCTCTTTTTTTTCATCATCATAATCATCATTATTATAAATATTATCTTTATAATTATTATAGTCATTGTCACCATCATTATCATCATCATCATCATCCTCAACATCACTAGAACTATCCAATTCCATTTTTTCCTTTTCAAAAGGGATCTCTTGAAGAGTCTGTGTTGCTTTTGATAGTGTTACGGGTTTATTGAACGTTGACAACTGTCCTAACATGACTTTTTGAGGAGATAAATGTTTTTTCATAAGGAAGTCACTATGTTGAGTAACACTATGTTTTTGTCGGACTTGCTTTTTCTTGTTCTTTTGATCATGTTTTGTTAACACTAACGGTGTTTCATTTGGTATACCACATTGATGAGTACCCACACTTAAGACCTCACTATGTTTACTTTTTAGATGACCTAGACATTTTGTTGTTCTTTGTTTTGAGCACTGCCAAAATATGATGCCATTCGCATTTTCTCGCTTATAGTTATAAGAGTACCCATGATACAGGGCACGTGGTTTACCTTTATTGGTTATAGTATATTCCATAGTAGTCACTGACTTGTATAGTCGATCCGCCTACTACAAAGGTCTGAACACTTGTGGTGAAAGAATGATGTTGTGTTGACGTTTTATGCAGGATAATGTTGGTGGCATATGTGGGTGGCTTATGTTGATGACATGTGTTGTTGGCTGATTTTGGTGGCTTATGTTGATGGTTTATGGTGGTGGCTTATGTTGATGGCTTATGTTGGTGGCTTATGTTGATGACATATGTTGGTGACTTATGTTGATAGCTTATGTTGGTGGCTAATGTTGATGACATATGTTGTTGGCTTATGGTGGTGGCTTATGTTGATGGTTTGAGTCTATATATGACTTTTTAGGATGATTAGTTTTCAAAATATTGCCTACTTTCCAAATTGAACTTTTTTTGGATTTTTCCCCAGAGACCTGGGACTTGGTTTGCGGGTAGTGGGGGTAAATACCTGCCATTTACGTTAAACAAACTTTCTTGTAAAATTCCTAGTTTCCAAAATATAGCCCCGTTTTAAAATGAACATTTTTGGAAAAAATGTCAAAAATTCCATATTTTGTTCTTAAGATTAAGGATATAAAAGCCATTGGTTTCAGTATATATATATATGACTTTATAGAATGATTAGTTTTCAAAATATGGCCTACTTTCCAAATACTGTTTTGGAAAAATTTGAAGAATATTATATTTTTTTGACTGAGATTGGGGTAGACGTAGGTGTTGGAGTTAGCATATGATTTGATATGATTTTTAGTTTAAACATATAGCTTACTTTCCCAATTTACCTTTTTTGTAAAATGTGAAAAATATATAATGTTTTTTGACTAGACGTTGAATGGAGTTGAGAGACAATCATTAACCTTAGAGTACTTTGGATTCTTGGAATTTTAGTGTGTTGTTGTTGCTTACAAACATGGCGGTAAGCATTATGCTACCATAAAAAAGAGTTGAGATACTTTCCAAAACCAAGAGAAAAATCCTCTAAATACATTGACAACAATAACTTGTCAAATAAGCCATTACAAATAAGGTATTAACGTAAACCACCAAAAATAAGCCACCAACATAGGCCACCACTATAAATCACCACCATAAGCCACCATAAGCCACCAACATATGTCATCAACATAAGCCACCACCATAAACCACCACCATAAGCCACCACTATAAGCCACCATAATCCACCACCATAAGCCACCACCATAAGCCACCAACATAAGCCACCAACATAAGCCACCAACATATGTCATCAACATAAGCCACCACCATAAACCACCACCATAAGCCACTAGCATAAGCCACCAGCATAAGCCACCACCATAAGCCACCAACATAAGCCATCAACTTATGCCATCAACCTAAGATATTAACCTAAGCCATTAACATAAACCATCAACATAGGCCAGCAACATATACCATCAACATAAGCCACCACCATAAGCCAACAACATATGTCATCAACATTAGCCACCAACATAAGCTATCAACATAAGTCACCAACATATGTCATCAACATAAGCCACCAACATAAGCCATCAACATAAGCCACCACCATAAACCATCAACATAAGCCACCAAAATCAGCCAACAACACATGTCATCAACATAAGCCACCCACATATGCCACCAACATTATCCTGCATAAAACGTCAACACAACATCATTCTTTCACCACAAGTGTTCAGACCTTTGTAGTAGGCGGATCGACTATACAAGTCAGTGACTACTATGGAATATACTATAACCAATAAAGGTAAACCACGTGCCCTGTATCATGGGTACTCTTATAACTATAAGCGAGAAAATGCGAATGGCATCATATTTTGGCAGTGCTCAAAACAAAGAACAACAAAATGTCTAGGTCATCTAAAAAGTAAACATAGTGAGGTCTTAATTGTGGGTACTCATCAATGTGGTATACCAAATGAAACACCGTTAGTGTTAACAAAACATGATCAAAAGAACAAGAAAAAGCAAGTCCGACAAAAACATAGTGTTACTCAACATAGTGACTTCCTTATGAAAAAACATTTATCTCCTCAAAAAGTCATGTTAGGACAGTTGTCAACGTTCAATAAACCCGTAACACTATCAAAAGCAACACAGACTCTTCAAGAGATCCCTTTTGAAAAGGAAAAAATGGAATTGGATAGTTCTAGTGATGTTGAGGATGATGATGATGATGATAATGATGGTGACAATGACTATAATAATTATAAAGATAATATTTATAATAATGATGATTATGATGATGAAAAAAAAGAGAATGAGGGTTTAATGTCTATAAAACCATTGCGGCTTCCCCAGTTTTTAAGAACAAGAGTACCTAGAGAAAGTTGTAAAAGGATCTACAACAAGCGTTGTGTTTAAAATCTATATCAAACAATGGTAAAGAGATAAAAAGTTGTATTCAGTGTGTAACTATTGTAAAAAAAAAACTAAAATGAATAAAAATATTGTATGGGTATTGGCTGTTTTTTCTTAATTGCTATCCCCATGTCCCACTATTAATACAATTGTTAACCATCAACAGTCTCTGACTATGTTCAGAAAGAGAGTGGCCTTAAACAATACACTATATCTATGGTTTGTGTACTGAGTATCATAATAATACAGTGTGGCCAAGCCATGTTAAGGCAATAGTTATGTCAGGTAAGGGATTCGAACCCTTGCTTCCTTATACAGAAATTTGATCTTAAGTCAAACACCTTAACCACTCGGCCAACCTGACAGTTACTAATTTAATTGGTCTTGAGGACTTGAGTGTTTACAAAACTTTTTCCAGTATACATTGACTAAACCACTTGTTTGTTTTGAAATATAGATTTTGTTTTGTTTTACCATAACATTGCAGTTATGAGTCTTGTGAACTGGGTGTTCAATATAGGGTTAAAGGCATTTTAAAATCATTTTAGAAAAGCTCTTAGGTATCGTGTCATGGGTTTTAGTAATGCATTACTGTTCGTTGACTAACATTTACCGTTACACAACATTATTTTGGTGAACGTACATGTTGTTGTTTGAGTCTTTAGTCCTTTGACTGGTTTGATGCAGATCTCCATGCCTCCCTGCCCCGAGCGAAACGTCTCATCTCTATATAGCTACCACACCCTTCATTCAAGGCTATCTGTTTAACATATTATAACCTTTGATCTCCCCTACAAGCTCTTGGGTTCAATTCCTAGATTTAACACAAACTTTTAAAAGTGGTATGACAACTTAAACTAGTCTACTCAGTCTCGGGTGGTCCAAATAAGTAGAAAGGGTTTGATTCACACCTCAACCATAGAGCACCATGTTCTTTTTTTTTTAAAATAATGATAGCCATTTGTTCAATTTCACATTTCACACATTGCAATTTGTCAATTTTCCATTTGCATTTTTTTAAATGACAGTTTGATGTTTTTCAATTTCATGATATGGAAACATGGATTTTTCCATTTTCATATTTACACATTTGTCAATTTCCCATTTGCATATATTTTCTTAAATGTCCGTTTAAGGTTTTAAAATTTTGTCTATATGGAAACATGGATTTTCCATTTTGCTGTTTACAAATTTTTTATATATTTATTTTGTGTATGTTGAAAAAAATCGATATTTCCAAAACAAGATTTTTATTTTTCATTTTATGATTTTGTAAATGATCTTAATGTGAGTGCTTGACCATGGATTTTCCATTTTGCTGTTTACAAATTTTTTATATATTTATTTTGTGTATGTTGAAAAACGATATTTCCAAAACAAGATTTTTTATTTTTCATTTTATGATTTTGTAAATGATCTTAATGTGAGTGCTTGACCATGGCAATAATACAGTCTATCTATGTGTTAGCGAAACCATAGAGTCTTATTACTACTGCAAGTAAGAATGTTTTACAAAATAACGACTATCTACCACTGCATTTAAAAAACAAAACTATTGGGGAAAAAAAACTAAAATACTATTTACCATTCATTCATATATAAGTGTTAATTCTCCCTCTCCCCACCCTACCTCATCGTATTTTCTCTGGTCAAATTATCAATGCTACCCATACATACACTAGCTTTCTATATCTTTCTCTATATATATGTTTTCTCTGCTCCACAAGATACAAATTATGGTTGCTGGATTGTATCCTGCACTGTTTATGCGACATACCATTGCCAGTTCATAAAACCGTTAGGTAGTTCTCTACACATAGCGATTTTACCACTGCTCTACCTACGCCTTTTGCTTGTTTGGCTTTCTTACAGGCTAGTATGCGATAGGCAGCATTAACTGAATATCAAACCCAGTCCACCTTTGTATTTGCAATCTAAGTAATAATTTGAAAAGAGACAAGTGTAATCAGTTTTAAACATTATCTCTGCTTTTTTGTTTGTTTGTTTGTTTGTTTGTTTATGACATGTATATTAACCTAAAATCAAACCCTAGTCTACCTTAGTGAAAGGCTAACAGTTTAACCACTGCGTCACCATACCCTTCTTTCTTAGTTTGATTCATTCTAGGCCTTAGAGCTAGAAATCGAGTTACGATCTCCAGTGCAAGAGGCACATGTGCTCACCACTATAGCATGTAATGGTTAGCTGGTAACATTAGACAAACGAAAATGATTGTATTTCTGTTAGCCAAGCATTTCTGTCATTTGCCTACTGTGTGAGCACTGCCAGCAAGACAGTTTAGTTTAGAACAAGCGTGTGTGTGTGTGTATAGATTATTAGCCTCAAGTATTTAAAGCTTGTTGTGTGTAGCGACCATCTTGCTCAGTAACCACTGAGTAAGTTTTAACAGTTAACTCATAAAAACAGCATAGGATAGTTGTGTGTGTGTGGTTCATGTACTTGGGAATATGCATTAGCACCATGCGCTAGCTTTACCTTACCCTCTAGAGGTAGAGCGTTATCCCTTCCTTTGGACATTGCCAATGACTGCATTCCCCCACAAGTTTTACACTTAAGCCCTTGGCTTGTTCTTGATTAGGTTTGGTTTGCTTTAGGCTTGGTTTGGTTCGGTTGGGTTTGATTCGACTTGGTTCAGTTTAGTTTAATGTAGTCACCATTTTTTTATTTTTAGCTACACTCTTTAACCAATTAATTAATGATAGTCTACTCTTAATTCTTGAATCGATAAATTGAATTTTGTGTGCACCGTTTGTCAATCCATGCCTACAACCTATACTCCCTATGTACTACAGTCAGATCTGAAAACAAGTTCCAATGGTCAAAGACGTGTCAGTCACCATACATATATCCTACAATAATTCTTTCGTTACCTAGCTAGATTTCGTCACTCACAGTAAACATCTTACATTATGGGTTTGCAATATATTAAGAAAAGCAAAAGTCCATGATCTTGTTGTTTTGGGTCTTTTTTGGGGAAATTCATAAGCCATAAAAAGAATGACATCATGTCAAGTTCTGAGTGGATCTTGTATGTCAAAATCCCATTATCGGTTTATAAAATCTCAAGGCCATGCCCTAGCAGTTTTGGATTATTTCAATCAATGAGTCCACCATAGGAAACATCGAAAAAATAAATACCCTTAAAACAAGTCGTCCCATGACCCTCTCCGAACAATGCTTCGCAAAATATAAATTCATCCATTGAACATGATCGGCGACATCATCCTAGCTTCCCCCTCCCACCATGGTTGCCATATCGTTTGACCTTCAAGTGTCCTCAGCATCTCTGTGCTTTTTTTCATTGCCCTGTCAAGTCAATGCATTCCAATAAGATCAAATAACATTCACATCCTGTCAGTCTGCCCCAGCAAGTTTGTTTTCTATACTCACTTCAAGCAACATATAACCAAGTTCTGTTTGTTCTATCTAAAGCCAACTTCATCGAATCAAGGAATTATCATTTGTCATGTCACTCATAATCGTTTACACGTTAAAGACCCCCTTCAGGGGGTTTAGGAATTAGGAATTCCATCATAGGAAAAATCAGAAAACGAACCCTCGACCCGCCGTCTCATCGAAATAGCGAATACTGTATTGGTATATCACCACCGTGGCCAGTAATAGCTTCGTTGAAACACGTGTCCAGTGGTATCGTCTCTTTCTATCTACAACCACTCGTCATGAACATTTTAGACAAATTTAAGAAAAGTTTTAAAAACTGAAATGTTTTCAACATAAGTGTCGTTAGGCTCTTTCGCATTTTTTTAAACATAAATACTATATTCGAAAGGGAGAGAGGGGAGGGGCGTCACCCCGAGTCCTACGACCCCTCGTATACGTCTCTGGCGTTATTGGTTTGTGAGATATAACAAAAAGTCTAAAATCACGGTTTTACAACAAAAAATTCTGTTTCCCTCATTCTCAAAAACTTTAACCTATTACCAAAATAAAGAGGGTTTCGAGACAAGCCATTTGACACGTCATAGGACCAAATCCGACCAGGCATTCGTGAAATATCAGAAAAAGTCTAAAATCATAATTTTACCCCAAAACGCCTGTTTCCCTCATTCTCAAAACTTTAACCTATTAATAACATATATAGGGCTTTGAGACAAGCGATTTGACACGTCACACGTCCAAATCCGACCTTGCGTTCGAGAGATATCGGCAAACGTCGTAGGAAAGTAGGCGATTATCTGGTTCTCTCCTCACCACCAAAACCCTTCTTATCAATCATTTTTTTCAAAGAGCTCGCCCTCTTACAAAAATCCCAAGTGCGCATGCGTAAAAAACAAAAACAAAAATGTTAATCCATAGCGGCGTCTCGTAAAACGCATGCGCGATATGAGCAACAACATTTAAGTTCATTTTAGCAGCGCACCTTATACATGTCGTATTTGAAAAGAGACTTTCACTAAAAATTACAATTTCACCCCCTAGTAGGGGTAGGTTTTATTTAGGGGTTGAAATGAGTGGTCCATAGCAAAGCCCCCGTCAGCCCGAGTCCAACGACACTTTACTCGTGAATCTCCGACCACGGGTTCGGGAATTATCGGCTCGCATTGGGAGTAGTGGTGGGGGGGGTTAGAACTGTCATCACTCCACTACTATAGTATGATAAAAAAAAAAGGTGGGAGGATGTTATGGAACTGGTTAAAAGAGTCTACTAAGTCGTTTTTGGACCCTAAATGGCGGCCGCTGGCTGGAGGGCCATCTTGCAGTGTTTGGACTCTGTGACAAAAGACTGTGGCAGTTGTTGTCCGTTGTTCTATGTTTGAATATGTCTGTTGTGTAGTGAAATGAATAGTTAAATAAGTAATGGTTAACACCTTCGAGCATGAATACAATAGAGTGCGCATTGCCACACTGCGCCTGTACTGTGACGTAAAACCAACATCTCGATCAGCTGACTAAAGGGAAAACAGAGCAACTCGTAATGGAAGGTGATAGGAGTAGGTGGGGAAATTACTTTTAATGAGGGTTTAAACACACATTTTCGTAATTTATTCGACATTGGGAAAAGCATCGCATGTTTCTTTACGTATCGGAAGGTAGCAAAGATTAAGCATGTAACATATTTGGTGTTAAAAGTGGCTGTCGTGTTCCCTAACATTCATACATCCAGGATCCCCTCTTGTAAATAATAAGAAATCCAATTCTGAATTAGGCCTACTGATTTTTGAACAGAATTGTGTTTGTGTTAAAAGTGGCTGTCGTGTTCCGTAATATTCATACATCCAGGATCCCCTCTTGTAAATATTAAGAAATCCAATTCTGAATTAGGCCTACTGATTTTTGAACAGAATTGTGTTTGTGCAAAAAGTGGCTGTCATGTTCCGTAATATTCATACAGCCAGGATCCTCTCTTATAAATAATTAATAACAAATCCAACTCTGAATTAGGCCTACTGATTTATGAACAGAATTGTGTTTGTGTAGCTGGTCATTTTTGATTGTACGCCCGAGAGCTCCAAACAAGTTCAATCTATTACTACATTATTTCCTAATTTATTTTTCATCATTAGAAAATGTATTTTCGCCAATTTCAGTACATTACTTTACAAAATGTTATCGTACGATCAGCTCTTATTCAGCGTTACCTTCCACTTCAGTATTTTATGAAAGTAAACAACACATGGGCAAATGGAAATAAGGAAGTCTATTGATTTAGTAAGCGTTGATTTTTAACAACTATGCACTACATTTGCTACAAAGGAAAACATTACAAGGAATGAACTGTTTCCTTTTAAATTCAATTTTCCATGAATCATAGAAACCTTCGCAAAAATAACCCAGAACTTTGAAATTCTAAGAAGAATTGACTAATTTAGGGCTGCATACATTTTAAGAAGAATCTGAAAATTTCCCCAACCAAACGCACTGTACATACGTTTAATAAGATGACAAATATTACCTCAGCGTATTTATTATCGAAGACTACATCGTCACATCAGTAGCATAACCTGCAATTTGACACTGAACATGATTGAAAAGGAAGGTTCTTTGATGTTGTGATGGTCCTGATTTTGCTTCATAGGCCTGTTCAGTGGAGTAAGGGATAGGGTAAATTTTAATAATTTGTAATAAATGCCAGCATTTACATGTTAAATTATTTGTCTTTCATGTTTCGGAGTTTAGAGGAAACGTAAAAAAATGCAAGTAGTAAAGTCAAGAATTTTAGGGTTATTTTACAATGAATTAACTTAGGCCTATCTATGGAAATAAATGCCCGATCCTTTTCTATACGTCTCCTTACATCCATACGCTGCACAGTAATACACCATTCTGGCTTAGTACGGTAATGAATAGAATAGAATAGCCCAATTCTATCATCACGTATAGTATTTCAGTGCTCCAAACTATCCGCAGTTCCCGACAGTTCCCTTTAGTCAGCTGATCGAGATGTTGGTTTCACAAATGTGACGTCATCAGCCATCTATTGTTTTTATGATCTAAGGTTAACACTAATTCGGTGAATTAGTCCCTTAACAAAACATATTTTCTATGTTCCTTTTTTGATGTTGTTTTGTTTTTGTTTTTCTTGTTCCGTGATTTTATATATATTGTTAATTCCATGAGTATCTGTTGAGATTTTCTGTGGAGATTATTGTGTTCTTGGTCAGATTTAATGGGAAGATAAAAATAAATGGAGTAAAATAATGATTCATATCCCTCTTGTGCCATAACAACAACGACCCCGATAAGAGCAGTTATAAGCTGTCCTTGAAGTGGTTTTCCGTGTTTTCTAACCTCTACTCCAGGAAAAATCCGAAAGGGGCAGATGACGTCGCTGTTTCGCCCCTTAAAACAATAACTAAACTAACAAATGTCGAGATGGTTCCTAGCTTAAAACTACGGCCACCTTATTCAAAATCCTAACTTCAATTACTACAGCCATTTCAATGACACAGGTTATCAGACAGTCCACCCCACACACACACACCTAAGTACAAGGGACAACATGACCACGATGTCGCAAAGGCCTTAAATGAATCAATATCCATGCAACAGTCTATGACGTATGACAGTCATCAATGAAACTCCTTATGATCTCAAGAAATGAAAGATTTGAGCCGTAGATTGGACTGACATACGCATTGCGAAGAAATTTTATTCTGGAGTGAGGGCTGGAATGGGGTGCACTCAGCCTCGTGAGGCAACTGAGCAGAGGAGAGTTCGTTGCCCACCTCAACCATCCTGGAAGTGGTTTCCCACCTCTGCTGCAGGAAAATGCTGGGATGGTACCCAATGTGAGAATACGGCTGCTTCCTATTCAAATCCTGGAAGTGGTTTTTGTGGTTTCCCCAATTCTACTCCAGGCAAATGCCAGGATGGTTCCTAACTCGGGCTAAGGCATTCTCCTTCCCAATCCAATCCCCAATTTTCAAGCACACTAGTTCAGCCATAACAATAACACAGGTTATCACACCAATTCCACACACAAATACACACATCAAAAAAAGTTTTGCATCACCTCGGTTCCAAGAGTTCCGGAACCGTTAAATACAAAGGGAATAGAGATCAACACAAACAACATTTCAGCTCGTTTTATTGCTCATGAGACCCACACATTGCATGTTGTACCATCATACAGCTAGACTTTCAGCATTTGTGGTCCAGATTGCAGTACACACCACTACCTCTAATACCCAGTAGCACGTCCTCTTGCATTGATGCATGCCTGTATTCGCCGTGGCATACTATCCACAAGTTCATCAAGACACTGTTGGTCCAAATTGTCCCACTCCTCAACGACAATTCGGCGTAAATCTCTCAGAGTGGTTGGTGGGTCAAGACGTCCATAAACAGCCCTTTTCAACATATCCCAGGCATGTTCGATAGGGTTCATGTCTGGCGAACATGCTGGCCACTGTAATCGAGCGATGTCGTTATCTTGAAGGAACGCATTCACAAGATGTGCACGATGAGGTCGAGAATTGTCGTCCATGAAGACAAATGCCTCTCCAATATTCTGCCGATATGGTTGCACTATGGGTCGGAGGATGTCATTCAGGTATCGTAAAGCCGTTTCGGAGCCTTCCATGACCACCAGTGGCGTACGTCGGCCCCACATAATGCCACCCCAAAACATCAGGGAACCACCACCTTGCTGCACTCGCTGGACAGTGTGTCTAAGACGTTCAGCCTGACCAGGGTGCCTCCAAACACGTCTCCGACGATTGTCTGGTTGAAGGCATATGCGACACTCATCGGTGAAGAGAACGTGATGCCAATTCCGTGGGGTCCATTCAGCATGTTGTTGGGCCCATCTGTACCGCGCTGCATGGTGTCGGGGTTGCAAAGCTGGACCTCGCCATGGACGTCGGGAGTGAAGTTGCGCATCATGCAGCCTATTGCGCACAGTTTGAGTTGAAACACGACGTCCTGTGGCTGAACGAAACGCATTATTCAACATGGTGGCATTGCTGTCAGGGTTCCTCCGAGCGGCAATCCGTAAGTAGCGGTCATCCACTACAGTAGTAGCCCTTGGGCGGCCTGAGCGAGGCCTGTCATCGACAGTTCCTGTATCTCTGTACCTCCTCCATGTCCGAACAACATCGCTTTGGTTCACTCTGAGACGCCTGGAAACTTCCCTTGTTGAGAGCCCTTCTTGACACAAAGTAACAATGCGGACGCGATCGAACTGCGGTATTGACCTTCTAGGCATGGTAGAACTACAGACAACATGAGCAGCGTACCTTCGTCCTGGTGGAATGACTGGAACTGATCGGCTGTCGTACCCCCTCCGTCTAATAGGCCCTGCTCATGCATGGTTGTTTACATCTTTGAGCAGTTTTAGTGACATCTATGAACAGTCAAAGGGACTGTATCTTGGATACAATATACACAGTCAACGTCTATATGCCGGAGATCTGGGAACCGAGGTGATGCAAAACTTTTTTTGATGTGTGTACATGGGGCTATTGGCAACTCCAGCTATCTGATATGACATCTAGCGGTAAAAATGGGAAACTTACCAAGAAGGGTACATTTGTCACGTGGTGACTGTTTGTATATGGTTTCTTGTATTAGTAAGCAGATCGTGTAAATTTTCCGTGTCTTTATAAATAAGAAATAAGTTTTACTCGTTGATAAAGTGCAAAATGATTAAAAGCAAAGTATATTGCTCAGTTTACGGCTGTAAGTCGATGTATAATAGGGTTGCGGATATAAGTTTTCATCACTTTCCAAAAGATGCAAAGAGCAATAGTCAATAGGTGACGATACCAAATAAATACGCGCAACAGGAGCGGGTTGGACCGCTCACCACTACACTCACTGTCTCACTGACTACAGGACGGGTTGTTCACTGTTATTACGCCGAGTCAAGCCGCACGTAGACAGCCAAGCACAGTCTCGCCGAGCCAAGCCGTACCAAGACAGCCAAGCCTACACCAGCCGAGGACAGACAATCTTCATCAGTCAGGTATCCTTCCCCACTCCCTAGTTCATTTCCAATAACCCTACCAACCGCCATCACCTCGCTCTGCGATATCCGAGCCATTCCCCTACGAGTCATATAGGCCTAATTTGACTTCGCTTGGTAAATATTTTCTCTGAGAGAACCTGCTACCAGTCCGATATGCAACACCAAACCCACCTGCTAACCATCCAGATCAATCAATTCCTGCCTCCCCCGAGTTTTAATACAAGTTAAACTCATCCCTTCGCCCTACCAAGCAGCAAATAATTTCTCGAGTATATGGTACAGTGAGCAACTCAAATATAGCTCCCCCCAGGGGCTCACATCTAGTGGGTTGTGGGTTGGCGACCACGGGGCCCCAGCTGAGTCCGGCATTGCTTCCACTTACTTGTGCCGGGCTCCTCTCTTTCTTCTTTCCTGTCGACCTTCCTTGGTCAACTCTTGTTCTCTTCCGACCCCGACGGTATTAGGGTATCCGAGGCCTAGGGAGTCTCTTCCTTTCCCGCCTTAATTGGCCCTTGTCTCATCTTTCCTGATACCCTCCTTCTGTGAGGGGTCAGCCTTCTTGTTCTTTTCCTTTTACCTCCTGCCTTGTGCTCAAGGCCCTTAAGGAGGCAGGGTGTATGTAGCCCCACCACTTCTGGTGCACCGTCGATAATGCTACACCCTCAGGGGCTCACGGCTGGTGAGTTCGGGCGTTGGCGACCCCGAGGGATTCCTGAGCTGGGTCCGTTTTCCCCTTTTGTCCCTTCCCTTTGGGGCGGACCTTCTCCTCTCTCCCCTCCCCTCTCCTCTTTTCCTTCTATTTCCTTTCCTCTTTAAGATTCCCGCACTGTTTTTGTTACTCGAATCACCGTGTATCTAAATTCCCTTTTATCGATTTTTAAGGCATTTTTGATCTATGTTGCATTTTGTAAGTTTTTTCGATCTAAATTACATCTCGCGATTGTTTTCAACCTCAATTGCATTTTGTAAAGATTGACAATCTAAATTGCTTTTTAGTAAGTCTTTCAATGCAGGTTGCGGGGCCTTTTAGTGAGTATTTTGAATTTCAATTGCATTTTGTAAGTATGTTCAACCAAAACCGCATTTCGCACGAATTTTGAATCTAAATTGCATTTTGTTTGGGGGCATTTTGCACATATTTTGATTCTCAATTGCATTTTGTGGGTATTTTGAATCTAAATTACATTTTGTCAAGTATTTTCAATCTAAATTGCTTTTTGTAAGTATTGTCAATCCACATGAGTCGTTGGAATCACCGTACATTTTGTAAGCATTTTCAATTTCAATTGCATTTTGTAAGTATTTTGAATTTCGATTGCACTTTGTGAATAATTTGGATTGGAACTGGGATAAGGCCTATTTCAATCTGAATTGCATTGTGTATTTTCAATTTCAATTGCATTTTGTAAGTATTTTGAACCTCAATTGCATTTTGTACGTATTTTCGATCTCATTTGCATTTTGTAAGTATTTTGAATTTCAGTTGCATTTTGTAAGTATTTCGACGCTACATTGCATTTTGTACGTATTTTGAATCTAGCCTACGTTTTGTGGGTATTTTTCCATGTATTCTTTTTGTGCAACTTTTCGTTCTAAATTCCCTTTTGTAAGACCATATTGTGAGTTCCTTTTTGTACGTATTTTCCGTCTCAGATAATTTTGTTCTGGTTTCCATTTCATTATCATTTTCGCTATGACCCAGATCATTAGGGGCCGATAACCTCGATGTTAGGCCCCTTAAAACAACAATTATCATCATCATCATCATCATCAAATATAGCTTTTAGACGTAACAGCGCCATGACTCGAACTGCACAAAACAAATACCAGCAGACAATAGGCAATTGACACATAAAATCCAGTGGAACACACAAATTAGATCACGTGTATCGCACAGTTATACATATATACAATTATAAATAACACTGTCATTCTTTTAGGGACCACATTTATTGATTATAACCGAAAAATAAAACGTGTTCCATATCAAACGCGTGTTATTGAGTATTTTTACCCTACTTATCCAGACCGACCTCAGCGCCCCAATTGTTAGTTTGAGTTGCCAATAAGACCACGATGTCGTAGCCACTAATATAAGCAACAACAATGTCTATTTGCAATCTTGTAATCCGTTTAGAAGTATTTGCATGTTAAAAAAATATGTGTCTTATCTTTGCTTTATTTGTGTCTGTCCCCCTAGGGGCTCACATCTAGTGGGACGTGGGTTGGCGACCACGGGACCCCAGGTGAGTCAGGCATTGCTTCCACTTATTTGAGCTGGGCTCCTCTCCGTCTTCTCTCCCTTAGACCTCTCTTGTTCTCATCTGACCCCGATGGTATTAAGGTATCCGAGGCCTAGGGAGGAGTCTTTCACTTTTCCGCCTTAATTGACCCTTGTCTCATCATTCCTGATACCCTCAATCTTCGAGGGGTCAGCCTTCTTTTTCTTGTCATGTCATCTTCAGCTTTCTGCTCAAGGAGGCAGGGTGTATGTAGACCCACCACTTTTGGTGCACCCTGGATAGTGCTACACCCTCAAGGGCTCACGGCTGGTTCGGGAGTTGGCGACCCCGAGGGATTCCTGGGCTGGGTCCGTTTTGTCCCCTTCTTCCTCTGACTTTGGGGCGGGCCCTCTCCTGTTTCCCCCTTTCCTATCCGCCTTTCATGGCTCTCTTTCCTTCCAAGTCCCTCCATCCTCATTCTTCGAGGTTTGACGGCATTTCTTTTCTTCCTACCCCCAGGGGCTCACATCTTGTGGGCGTGGGTTGGCGACCTCGGGGCCCCAGCTGAGTCCGGCATTGCTTCCACTTACTTGTGCCGGGCTCCTCTCTGTCTTCTTTCCTGTCGACCTCACTTGGTCAACTCTTGTTCTCTTCCGACCCCGACGGTATTAGGGTATCCGAGGCCTAGGGAGTTTCTTCCTTTCCCGCCTTAATTGGCCCTTGTCTCATCTTTCCTGACACCCTCCTTCTGTGAGGGGTCAGCCTTCTTTTTATTTTCCTTTTACCTCCTGCCTTGTGCTCAAGGCCCTTAAGGAAGCAGGGTGTATGTAGCCCCACCACTTCTGGTGCACCCTAGATAATGCTACACCCTCAGGGGCTCACGGCTGGTGAGTTCGGGAGTTGGCGACCCCGAGGGATTCCTGAGCTGGGTCCGTTTTCCCCTTTTGTCCCTTCCCTTTGGGGCGGACCCTCTCCTCTCTCCCCTCCCCCTCTCCTCTCCAATCCTCTCCTCTTTTCCTTATTAGTTAGTTTTAGTTTTAAGTTTAAATTTCATTTTCATCTTCACGATCACCCACACCATCAGGGGCCGATAGCCTAGATGTTAGGCCCCTTAAAACAACAATTATCATCATCATCATCATCTTCCGACCCCGACGGTATTAGGGTGTCCGAGGCCTAGGGAGTCTTTTCCTTTCCCGCCTTAATTGGCCCTTGTCTCATCTTTCCTGATACCCTCCTTCTGTGAGGGGTCAGCCTTCTTTTTCTTTTCTTTTTACCTCCTGCCTTGTGTTCAAGGCCCTTAAGGAGGCAGGGTGTATGTAGCCCCACCACTTCTGGTGCACCCTAGATAATGCTACACCCTCAGGGGCTCACGGCTGGTGAGTTCGGGAGTTGGCGACCCCGAGGGATTCCTGAGCTGGGTCCGTTTTCCCCTTTTGTCCCTTACCTTTGGGGCGGACCCTCTCCTCTTTCACTTTCCTATCTGCCTTTCATGGCTCTCCTCCTTCCAAGTCCCTCAATCCGCATTCTTCGAGGGTTGAGGGCATTTCTTTTCGTCCTGTCCTTTATTTGCCTTATTCTCCTTTAGTTTTCCATTTCTTCTTCTAGTATGTAGGTTGGTAGTTAGTTTTAGTTTTAAGTTTACACTTCATTTTCATCTTCTTTTTCTTTTCTTTTTACCTCCTGCCTTGTGTTCAAGGCCCTTAAGGAGGCAGGGTGTATGTAGCCCCACCACTTCTGGTGCACCCTAGATAATGCTACACCCTCAGGGGCTCACGGCTGGTGAGTTCGGGAGTTGGCGACCCCGAGGGATTCCTGAGCTGGGTCCGTTTTCCCCTTTTGTCCCTTACCTTTGGGGCGGACCCTCTCCTCTTTCACTTTCCTATCTGCCTTTCATGGCTCTCCTCCTTCCAAGTCCCTCAATCCGCATTCTTCGAGGGTTGAGGGCATTTCTTTTCGTCCTGTCCTTTATTTGCCTTATTCTACTTTAGTTTTCCATTTCTTCTTCTAGTATGTAGGTTGGTAGTTAGTTTTAGTTTTAAGTTTACACTTCATTTTCATCTTCACGATCACCCAAACTATCAGGGGCCGATAGCCTAAATGTTAGGCCCCTTAAAACAACAATTATCATCATCTTTTCTTCCTGTCCTTTATTTGTTTACCATTACTTCTTCTAATATGTAAGTTTGTAGTTAGTATCAGTTATAGTTTTCATTCTCATCTTTTACTATCACCAAAACCATTATAGCCCAGGCATGTTAAGTTTTAACCAAAAAAAATATAATGTAAAGCTGAAATTTGGTATAGATGTTCCCTAGTACCCTAGTAACAAATCCTGAAAAGTCCCCATCTCTGCGGCGTCTGCGTCATAGTTTTTGGAGAGTTCAAAAGGGCTTAAATGGGGCCTAAGAGCCTAAAACAGCATTTTTGCTTCCTGCGTTCAAAATATTGATCCAAAGTCAGTTCTAATGAGCTTTGATAGTAATAAGAGAAGGAGTGCTTTATATATAACGCTCTTATTGGTCGTAATTATTGACATACATTTAAACAGATGAGTAATCAAACATTTCTAGTTCAACTTTTCTCATGAAAATTTAGCTAATTTGTCATTAGCCGGGACTTATCGTGTAAACAGCTGCTGATAGCGACTAAAGACCCGAAGTAAAAGTTGTAAATCACACTTGTAGCTTTAAAACGAAACATTGCCCATGTTCATCCGACAAACAGCAGCAGAGATACAGTTACAAATATAAAAGTGGAAGTGTGGCAGTCGCTTTTCCGAACGAACGCCCATTTACCCTGGTGGGCTCCTCTATTCACCTTTGCTGACACCATTTTGTATCTTTGTTCAAGAGCTTTTAGAATGGTATTCCTTTGAATCCAGGTAAAATAGCAGAAACAGTTTCCATAGAACAAAACGAGTTTATTGCAGTTAGCAGTTAAACGTACATTCATAATATGCATACTGCAAATAATAACAAAACAAAGCTTAAAAAGCTTTCTTCAGACAAAGAACACCTGCAAAACAAAGCTTACATCGGACTCAATCGTCCTCCTCATCGTCTGAGCCATCAAATGTGACGTTGCCACATTCTTTTCCACTGCAGTGCCCACACATTAAGGGGCATGGGCAATGTATCGTTTTAAAGCTACAAGTGTGCTTTACAACTTTTACTTCGGTTCTTTAGTCGCTATCAGCAACACTCACACCGACTGCCACAAGAGCTCTTGCAGTTGCAGGACACCAAATTGAGGAGATGATCTGGAGCAGCTGGAAGATGAGTTGTCACTGGTACTAAAGCTGAGTGTTGGAATTTCCATCCCCATTGGGTCATGGCCAAAGAAAATCCTAACCATTCCTGAACTTGCAAATATACCCGCAAGTGAATTTTGTTTGCATGCCGCCGAAGTCGGCGGAAGTGAAGCCAGCTGAAATGACGCTGCGACCGGTTGTTTGGCAATCTTTTGGCTGCATTTCACTACCCGAAGTTCGTCGAGGCTTTTGCACTCCGATTTGGCACTATCATAGAGACAAATGGCGAACTTCTCTCCAGCTGATAGTATGGCCTTTTCATCTGGAGCCGTAGAGACGAATACCTTCATTTCCTCGCGTAAAGATGCGGAATCCTTCAATATTTTCCAGGCTTGCTGTTTGATGTACTCTACCCACAGCTTTCCTGTGCGAGATTTCTGGCTCATTGAAGAAAATGTGTCATGAAGCGACTCTTTGAGACGTTGAAGGCAAGGCTATGATAGCAAGTCGTTGGCGGTGCCTTCTTGGAATGCGGTAAAAAGCGCCTGTATTTCGTCCTTGTCATCCTTCAGCCCGTCGTTCATGTTGAGTAACATTGTCCCGACAGCCTGTTTTGTCAGAAAATGCGCTCTGAGGGACCTAGAACATGCATATTTTCGCGTTATTGATACATTTGAAATTGAAAGCATAACGTAATTATTTTTAAGAGCGAGCTAATTGCAAGGCTACCTAGAATATGCGTGTCCAGACATCATGTGAGTCACTGACGATTTAGCGTATATTTCCGCCCAGAGCTCCTCCAAACCGCTTCCATTCATCACGTAGCCGATTGCCCCAAGAAACGAGATTAGAATGTGAAATCCGCCTAGACGAACAACCACGTTTTTTAGTTCTTCTGAAGTGTCCGATGCGACTATCTCTGCAGCTTTCGCGTATAGGGGCTGGTCAAAGGTTCCGAAACAAGTGCTTTGTTTCAGTTCCACGCACTCTCTTGCGGCAAACTTCAACGCGGAATGTATAGTTGATGGATTGCTCGGTTCCAAGTTAATGAACGGCAGGGTATCAACTGACGTCGTCTAGGGAGCTGGTTGAGCATGAGCAGACAGTGACGTCTTCATAAAGCCGTTCCATGAGGCGGGTAAATTAATACCTGACCACCGTCCAAATAACAACAAGGAGTCCATCATCGACGCAATAGCCACAGAGTTTGGGGCTTCCACAGTAAACTCATTAAACTTGACGTCCTTTGAACCGCGGGAAGAGGGCTTTCGATACCACGAAATGTTGAACTTTCCCATCGTCGCAATCACACCAGCATTAGGAACTTCTCGTGTACGTTTGAGTGGTGATATTTCACTGTCAGGCGCTGGACCTGTGCACTTGATGCCTCCCATGCAGTGAAATGTGTTTCGCTCGTCCAATGTCCTTATGTTAAAGTCAGCGATGTCAAAGCAAGACTGCGTGAACGCTCCAGTATTCGGGATTGGACGTTCTTCACGAAGCGCTGAAACTTCGTACCTGTGGACTTCCGCCAAATTTACTGAAAATCCAAGACTGTTTAGAAGCTGAACTAATTGTTTGGAGTATTGTTGGCCTGCTCCGACAGGCCGAGTGCTGTCACCTAGAAACGTGATCGGGTGCCTTGTCAACAGCGGTTATGCTTTGGGACCGTAACTCGGTAACCGTTTCTCGCATAGACATGGGTAATGTGCCAATGTAAAGCTAAAAGTATGCTTTATAACTTTTATTCTGGGTCTTTAGTCAATATCAGCAGTTGTTTAAAAAATAATTACCTGCTAATCACAAATTAACCAAATTTTCGTGTAAAATAGAGCTAAAAATGTTTAATTAGTCGGTTTTTTTCCTTCGTCAATAGCAATAATTAGGCCTGATAAGTCCGTTATCCTACTGGTACATCTTTATTAATTGCTAAAGCTCGCGAGAACTAAATTTGGATCAATATTTTTAACGCAGGAAGCAAAAATGCTGTTTTTGGCACTTAGGCCCTATTTAAGCCCTTTTGAACCCTCCAAAAACTATGACGCAGACACCGCAGAGATGGGGAATTTTCAGGATTTGTTTCTAGGGTACTAGGGAACATCAATGCCAAATTTCAGCTTTACATTATTTTTTTGAGCTTGGCCGTGTTTTTTGCATATAATGCCTGGGGTATTAGGGGCTGATAACCTACTGTCGGCGGTGAAATTATGTGCACCCGAGTTTGGAGATAAATAGCAAAACAACCGAAAGGCCTACAGAAAAACAAGTGACATCACCTTTTTCCTTGTTGATTGATGATAAAGGTAGTTTTTAGGAACTTATTTTAATATCCCTTATGGCAGGTATAACGTAAAAAGTACCGGTTTTTTGCGGGGTTCGAGCGAAGTGTCGACTTTAGAGATTCACAACTCTTAACTCAGTTATGCTACAGCACCCAACTTTGGATATGTGTTAGTCAGATGTGTTTTCTGTGTATATGTGAAGTTTCAAAATTTGATCTCCAACACAAACAACGAAACAATCAATTATGGGAAAGGCTCGTATTTCGAAACTGGACTCACGCATAAGTTCGTTCTTGGGTGCGTTGTAATCCACATATAATAACCGTTTGCGATATGTAACTATCCGTGATCTAAATAAATGGGTTTAGTTTATATGGATTGATATTTATGATGCGTTTGGTGTATGTTGTTGGCAGGCGAGGTCCGCAGGATAGTTCATGCGCTGTTGCCGCATTTACTCCTCGTTTAGCGCTGTCTCGGCACAGAGCATGTTCAAGTTAAATGTATTTCGTTTTCACATTTCCCATAAGCTTTTCTCAAAAGGGCTTTGGACCTTCAACGGCAGCTTTGAAAGTATGTTTCTTTTTTCTCAGTTTTTTCTTTCTCAGTTTTTGCATTTTATTTTAAAATTTTCTAGTTATAATTTTATAAAATATGCAGTATTTACATGACAAACATATCGGAAAATTATCAGTTATCGTCACCTGATTGAATGTGATCATCCAAAGTAAAATGTTGTGTGACCTCATCCTCACTATCTGAAGAGCTGTTCAAATCAATTATTAGGGGTTCGACTTCAGGTACGGTATTTCTTGAGACAGATGATACTTTTCCCAGTAGAAATCTTCAATTTTTATAGCGTGCCCGATACATTTCTTCCATAACTCAGCTGGTACCGATGCTAGGGCCTCGTCACAGAGATCTTTCAGCACCTTCTCACTGTTACCTTCCTGTTCAGCATTTACCCGATTTACTTTAGCCACTGTATTTTTTACATAGGCCCATATCAACTCAATTGCATTAAGCTCACAATGGGCAACTGGTAACCATACCAATTCCACATCAGGTCGTAATTCCTTCGTAACTTGGTCCAATTTTCTTTCTGGCGTTTCTTTTAATTATCCATGATATGATGTTGGCCTTCAACCAGCTCATCGTTGGATTTCTTGTATCGGAGTCCAGCATCGTGTGATATGGAGCCTGGTCGATAACAATTGCGGACTTGTTTGGAATTATGGTTAAAACCCTCCTAAACCATTCTTCAAAATGAGTAGTGTTCATCTCCTGATGATAGTCGTCCGTCCCCTTTTTTCCAACAAAACACAAACCCGCACCTTGTAAGAAGCCATCCTCACTTCCTATAAGTAGAATTATAGTCCGTTTACCGGCGCCGGAAGGAACTTTGAAGCCACCTCGCCAACCAAACACTTCTTGAAGCTGTCCTTGATATTGGTCGTAATTTGAAAATTCACAGTTCAATGCTTCAATAACGTTTTCTTGCCAAGCGAATTTCATTGAATGGTTTTGTCCGTGTAAAAGATTTTGTAGCCCTCATTTCGGAGTCGTCGCATTCTTCTGAGGAATGTGTGGCGAGATGCAGCAATGGTAGTCGATTCCATCAAAATTGGCTTCTTATTCGATTTTTTTGAACCGAAATCCAATGTACTTAACGACTTCACGAAGTTTAGTATTTGACATTTTTGGAAAGTCTGTTAAACACTCCTCCAGTTTAGTTTTCAGTTTTCCGATAGTTGGAAATACCTTTTCTAACTAAAAACTATGAATGGATCTACGTATAACTCCAATTGTAAATTGGTCAATGTAAATGGACGGTCGCCCTGCCGATAATCTTATCCTCTTGGGTGGTCCTGGATTTTCGTCCCTCACATTCTCAGCATTCACCTTGCCATGGTGGGTGAGTGGATAGCGTGTCGGTCTGCTAACCCCAAGATTGCTGGTTCGCTCCTGGCCGTGGTAAGTGATTTTTGAAAGGCGGCAAAAATACGACACGCATGCCATACGATGTTGACATGTCAAATAACTCATTTGAATTCAGTAGGCCGTGTTCATAATGGCAAAATTAATCTCGGGAGTTTCTGCCAACACAAAGTTCCTCATTTCTTTACTAGAAAGCGCTATAGTGTTCAAGGAGCTTAGACATCTAACCTCCTTCACTTTCATAGTGATTCAAGGAACAACGAAATTCAACATGCAAGCTACCTTCTGGGTGTCAAATTACAAAGCTTGCACCCGGCCCCCGAGGCCATACGATATTATTATTATTACCTTTTAATCGAGCGAAGGGCCACTCCAAGACAATTAGCAACTCGCTGGAGCACCGGATATCGCTTATCGCCAATTTTCTCTCCCTCTAACTTGAAGAAACAAATGGCACTCAAAATCATAGTAATCTCGCACTCCGTAAACGGGGTTCTAGGAGGCATTGTGAACGTATCTACTCCACAATATCCTGAGTGAAACTGCAAACTACACATTAAAACAATGCCAGAGATACTAAGATAAGCAGTGACTCACTGATGTGTATAAAATACTTCCTTTGACACATCTTAAGGGCAGAGTTGAACAGTGGATGTTGACACTGACGAAGAATGCGATCTTTCCGTTATTCAAGGCCACTCATCCAAGGATGACAAAATATGTCTTTGATATAATTTATTTATTTTTATTGTTTTATTTTGTACTCGCTAAATATTCAGAGTTTGTCTGAATTAAATTGCTTCCTGTACTAAACACTAATAAAATAATTGCGTTGTGAACAGACATGCTACAATATAATAACATATAATTTCCTTTTCTTATTCATTTTGTTAAGAACTTGTGAATTAATTGTATGCATGTCTACCCCTTATTATTCCCGTTTCCAACGGGGCGGGGATGAGATGCGATGAAATTGTTTATGGCCAACGGCTTCTACGGCCGGATGCCCTTTCTGTTTCCAAACTCGTGAGAGGATTTAATGAGAGCTGAAATGAATGAATATGAATGTAACTGGGCAATTATGTGGAAGGAAGCGGCCGTGGCCTGTCAGAAGGTACCGTCTCAGCATTTGCCTGGAGTTGAAAATGGGGAAACTTTTGAATTAGTAGTTCTTAATTATTATCAATATTTTTATTTATTTATGTATTCATTAATTTATAGATTGATTGTCACGTCTTGTTCCTGGAACTGCCCTTCTCTGTTTACCTTTTTTTATTACTGCCCAGATTCATCGTAATGGTAGGCCTAATTAATGTACAGTATACCAAATTAAAATTTTAAATGACTCCCCACCACTAAAATCCACGGAACACAAACACCAACTGAAAAGGTATAGGCCACTGCCAGACACCTTTTCACAAAACGTCCTACGTGTGGCAGTACAAGTATTTTCATCTACTTAATATAAATGTAGGTACATTATTACATTCCAAAAGATTTATTCCGATCATGACGAAGCAGAGAGAACGAAGTGATGATCCGTCGGTGGCATTCTCGGGCGGGTCAGAGCAAGCTGACGCGGTAACACAGCCCAAGCTTTCCTGCAGACCTCGCCTGTCAACAACATACACCAAACGCATCATAAATGAAGAGGTGAGTTCATGAAGGGGTTATGTTACAAAATGGTCTTTCTGAGATAAATAGACCCAAAGTTCAAGGGCTGGAACTTTTTCGTGTTATGTTCATTTTTGCTCTAAATTAGATTATTGTACTCCTAAATAGTATAGAAATATGTTGGCATGGTGTTCAACTTGAATCTTTGCTTATTGCATTAAAAATAAAAAATTATTTGTACATACCTCCTTTATTCACAAGAAAATTTTACTTATCATTTATTTTTATTCATGTAAAGAGAGGTATGTGCACTTACCTCCTTCATGCATTTACGCAGATGTGCATTTTTGTCTATCTTATGAGTGATGTGATTAGTAGTTGGGGTAAAACAAGTACTAGATAACTGTTTACAAAAATGTATTATAACATTTGTTATGCATATTTTGACAAAGTATAATAGAGATTACATTTCATTGGTAATATCAAATGGTAAAGTTGTAAAAGTGTGTTTATAACCCATAGCACTTTTCAAGAAACTTATTATTCAACGTTTTCATCTTGTTCATTCAACACTTGTTCATAGAACCATTTATGTTGCTCCGGAACAAAACAGAGCTGTTCTTTCAAGTTTTGTATTTTTTCTTTTGTCATTGAGTTGAATTTTCTGAAGATCCTAGGGATGATGAAATCATTCGGGAGGGATGGTGGAGCGTCATCTTTGGATAGTTTGTTAAGAATGACCATTTTGAAGGGTGTGTGGGTGTCATACGTTTCTTTAAAGAGGTATGATCCAAAAGATTCGGTTCGAAACCATTTGATGCCATCTCTGAAACAAATCTTTTCTTTTAAGAGATCTTTTTTCTTGTTGAAAATCTTCATTCTTTTTGATAAATCTTCTGTGTCCCTGAAATGATCCTTCATATCAATCACCATATTTTTCCTATTAGAAGATACTAACACTTCGCGATACTAGTCTGGAGTGTAAATATTTTGATATTTTCTCAAACGTTTTTCGATTCGCCCAAAATCTCTATCGGAATCCAGGTAAGAATGCCCAACTTCTGGAAACTTGTGATCAATCGTCTTGAAATATCCTTTTCCAACAAGGTATTGGTGGATACACACCATCAAAATATTCTTGTTCTGTCCTGAGCAGGAATCAGTCCAAAGTATCAAGTGATCCTTTTCTTTGAGATTAGCCTCAACTTCTATTGCCCTAAGAAGACTACTAACAATTTCATTACTACCTTTGCTTGCTTGATTTTCAGTCCATGTGCAACAGATTGTTCTATCAATATCTTTAGCTATGATATGTATTCCCAAATTATAAAACCACATCTGACGTAGATAGAATGCCTTAGAAGTGCTTAGTCTAGGAAGAGGCATTGTTTGTTGTAGATCTAATGTCATGTACACGGTGTTGGATGAATTTCTGGCTTGTTCTCTGTCTGCTTTTTGAGATTCAAAAGCGAACTTATAGTTCTCCACATGTTCTTCATTAGCAACACCTGAATCGCACGTACTGCAGGTATCGCTCTTAGGGTGTCCAAAAGACAAATTAAACTCATTATTGAAAATGAAGCGATAAGTGCACTCTTTAACTTTAAACTGTTCATCTACCTTATCGGCTAGACACTTTTCGAGGTATAGCTTGTGCATGATTGGAATTGATAATAATGAAGGAAGGTATTTCTTGTGAATATTCTTATACCTTGAGTAGTGCGATTCCTCGGCAGGAAAGCTAGAGATATGCTGAATAATGTAAGCCGCTACATTGTCTGGTGTTTTGTTTGGTCTGGTCTTGTGTTTTCCTCTTCTGTCAGGTGCAGGAGCTCCCAAACCACTCTTGACATAGGCTTGGATTAACTCAACCTTTTTTGTGCCTATGTTATATAGCTTCACAAAAGCTCTTTTACAAACAGTTGTTTGTTTTCCCCCAACAGTTACAGTATACTTGAAGGTCGCAGTTTTATGATTGACTGCACCAGTTCGCTTCCTTTGTGGAATGCTTCTTTGTATTGAACTAAATAGTAAAGAGTTTTTAGCATTAATGTCTAGTTTGTAGTAAGACGAAAATAGTTTTTCCCTATCTTCCAAGGTAAATGCTTCTGAGCATTTCAAGCGACATTTTTCAGGGCAGAAGTTCCCTACAAAAACGGTTTTAGCTGGTTTGAGGTCACCTTTTGAGTTTATGTAGGCCTTGCCTTTTTCTCTATTTAGCATTCGTTTTATTTTTTTCCACTCATTTGGGTTTCTTTGCCTCTTTTTAGTCACTTTAAGTTTCGGAGAAAATATTTTCTTCTTTCGCTTTACAGTTGGTGTATTCTTTGAATACACGGTACCTGAGATATAATTTTTATTGCTCTTTGCATGTTCATTTCTTCCTTTCTTTTTGTCAAACACCAACAGTGATCTTTTGTTTTCTCCTTGACAGGCAAATCTCTTATGTCTTCATAAGTCTGTTCTAGATATATAACTTCTGTGACCCACCTAGCGTCACCTCGCAGCGAATCTCTGAAGCTCCTCAACTCTTCCTGGTGCTAGAGGACTTACTTATCCATTTGGCCACCAGATCCTGTCACCATCGCCAGCTATTTTCTCCTTGAGCAAGAGGACTACGTCTACTTCTTTACTCACCATGCTGCGCTAGTATCATCTGTTATCAACTCTTAGAAGATCAGCTCAGCAAGAGATTCATTTTTTGTATCAAAGTTGGCAATGTTTATATGTTCTCCTTTTGTCTCCTACCCCCCACTCTTTCCCCCTTTCTTGGTCCCTTCGTGCTCCGTTGAGCAGCTCTCACTTCTCAGTCTGCAGTTGACTCGATCAGTCAAAGCTCCACTCGAGCTAGTTTCCTCAAACCAAGAGGCACTCACTCTTCTACGCCATGTTGGCAAAGTAGTACGAAACTTCGCCTTCAACATGAAATCAAGATAAGTACCATTTTAAAGGTTTTAACCCCATCTTCATCATTTTATCTACATGCTTTTATAGATTATTTTATAGACAGCGTGAGATTACTTGTGGGGCGGTAATCATTCTTCGCGGGATTTGCCATGTTGAGCTTCTGCTTGTATAAGCCAACCTTACTAAAAAAGAGCTTTTCTTAAGCTATTCAAACGAGAAATCCTCTCGCTACGTGGGATATTATTTAATACCCGCTGTCTATAATTATAAAGCTAGTTCCTCCGTTGGATTTTCTCAACCCCATTTTTCTGCTAAGGTCGTTCTGGAACCTTCGAGATCTTGTACTCGATCTGCGAGTCTTGCCGTCAAGTAATGTTCACGCACTTGTGAAAATGCTAGTTAAAATGAGGAATCTTCCTTAAATTACTGCAATAGCGAACTTTCTTCCCCCGTTGGAACTTTCTATGGCGCATTTAATTGTAAATCACAACTTTTTCAAGAAATAGACTCTCACCTATATAGTGCAATCAGTTATTTCCATAATTGCAATAACTTTCTTTTTCATGAACTTTAGTGTTTCTATAGTGAACTTTGCATCCATCTTTATAGACTACAGTGATAAACAGTGATTGCTCCACGTTTCTACCGCGTCGCGATCGTCCGGTTATATTAAATACGGCCATGAACATTGATCCTATATCCCAATGATCTTTCCTCAACCTTCTACTAACCACCATTATTAATAAAATTGTAACTTTCTATAAGGTGTCACTCACAAGGTGCCCTTCCAACTTTGCTAGTTTAACATTAATTAAATTCTGCATAATTGCTTGTGTGATACAAGTTTCAAATTACATTGTTCCTTTCCTATAATCAGGGAAAACAATTCTTTAAACTCTTGAGCGAGTCATGTTCAGGTTTCACGAAATGGAAACTGTCCCATTTGGGTAGTGATTCCTGTTCAAACTTGGGAAGTCTAGAACTTTCCTTTTCACTTTCTTCAGGTTTCACAGTAAGTGACCTGCCCTCTTTTGTATAATTCTCATATAGTAATTCTGTTTAAATATAAGAAGTTGTAGGAACTTCTATCTTATTTTTCATGTTTTTATTATTGTCATTTTCGAAGTTGTCACTTTCTCTAGAATATTCTCTCAAGAATTTCTTAAGGTACACTCTTTGTACTCCAATTCACGTTCAAACTTTAATTGTTTCAGTGTTTATTTGTTTAAATCTTATAAAGATTTTAGAAACATGTAAGGTTTGAAACCTTGTAAATTGTCAATTGCCTGGAGCAACAGTTTAATGTTGAGAGGTCTGCGACCCTATTTGTTAAAAAGTTCAAATGAACTATGTTTGTCAAAATTATATTGCATAATTGTTAATTTTCTCAAACTTCTTCTAATTGTAAAATAAATGAATCGTTTCCCTTCGCTTTTTCATTTGCGAATACAAAGTTTAGGCAAAATCCTGTCTTCCTTGACTCTCCTCACTTAATGACATTAAAATCATTAATAGGGCTTTTCCCCTTTGTTGCATTTGAGCAAGAACTCTTAATTTTCACCTCACTAAAGTTCTTTTTAGCTTTAATAGCTAATTCTAATTGGCCAGTAAGGCAAGTAAAGCTCGCTAAGCCAGCTACCTGCTTGTGGAGATCCTCTCCGAAAACTTATGGTCAGTTTTCTAAAAGATAAGTGTTTCTTTTTGTCTAAACTTTTAGCCGGCTCCTCGCTGAGTAAAAGCTTAGCCATTTTCCAATGCAACCATTGGTTCATTTACCAAGATTACTCCACAAGGCATAATCCTTTATCATTTTCCTTCTTAGAGACACTTGGTCGCCCTTACAGGAATTCCATAATTTTGGAAATTGAAAATACCAAACCTGAGTTAAATCATTGGCATTCTTCGAATTATTTTGAAAAACCCAATTTCTTTGAGAAGACATACAGTAAATTTGTTCCTCTCAGTCTTGCCAGATCATCACTCTTCCCCATAGTAGTTTTATATATGCTTGAGAGGGATTATACGAAAGCCACTCTCTTGCAAACCGCCCAAGTTCTATCTGTGTTTCTCGTCAGCTTAGACCAAGTCCTTACTCATTTTAGGTATCCGAAAGCGGATTTTCGGTGGCAACCACCTTTAAGTGTGTTTAAAACTAAACTTATTAATTTTGTGGGACTCTCCTCCTATTTTCTATCCTTTTTTTTTTTTCAATCCAAAACCTACTTCCCTTTTTTTAATCATCTTCCCTTGGTGGGTGGGTTATTCCTCAGCCAATAAACTACCCAACAGTGAGAATTTGCGGCACCTCAGTGTTTATCAGATTTTCATCAGCCATTGGAAGATCTCCATCCTCACTTTGGACTACCTCGATTTGATCAACAATAGCATCTGTGTCATATTGTCCGGTACAAACTTCATTTTCTGATTGTCGCACCACTTTCTTTTGAATTTTTTGTTTTTTCGGTTGGTTGTCAGAGTCCTCGTAATCTGATTCATCAAGATCGTTATCATCCGGGCTATATTCATCGCTGGAAGGATCACCAAAAAGGGTGTCGCTCTCTTCAGAATCATCTCCTCTATCTGTAACAAATAAAAAAGGGTGAGCATGTTTTTAATATGGTAGCAAAAAACATAAAGATCTTGCGTTTTCTTTAATGGGATGATTTTTTTCTACCTGTAAAACTTTGAAATATTAAACAAATTTTAATCCAATCAAGAAAGATATATTAAAAGTAGATGTTAAAAGTAAAATTATATTAAAATTAGACTAGTCTATTTTAGATGATGGAGAACCAGAAAAAACAAGCACCCTTAAAGGTTTCATGACATTTGGGAAATTTGCTTTTCTCACTTGAACATTGTTTTCAGGGACGGCTAATACCTCTAACCTAATTTAATTCTAACTTATATTGTACACTATTATCTCACATACTTGGTATTGAAGGAGAGTAAAGTAATAGTCTTACGTAGTTTCCTGTAATTGTCAACATTTCTTGTAGTTGTTCTCCTTGGGAAAGGTCTCTTTTCTGCTTTCTTCGTGACACGTGAATCTCCTTCATTTGTAGGCCTTGATGTGGATGGTGTCACTATTTCTGGAAAAAAAAGCACACATAAAAAGGTTTAACTTGTTTTTGGTTGTTAATATTCTTGCTAGAAGCAAGTTGGTAGAAGCAGGTTAGGTTCAAGGCATAATGTCATATGTTAGGTTAGGCTCCAGTTATTATTAGGTGATCTATGCTACCACCATATTTTCTACATGCTTAGGCATAAACTCCTCTGTCTATAATCGCCACTTAAGGATAGTCAACAAAAAAGGCTTAAAATAATATGTTTATCGGCATAAGACAACAGAAACACGCTAGGCCTAGGCTGCGAAAAAGGATAGTTTTACTAAGAGCCTAATAAAGTCAAGTCTTTGTTATCTATTCAATAACATAAATATAGCAATAAATAAAGCTTGTACTTACCTATTTGCTGAATATTATTGTTTGTTTCTGCTTCCAATGTTAGTGATTCCTGATTTTGTAGGTTAGGATTAGGAAATTCATCACTGTTACGTCTTGTAACATTTAATTCATTTTTAATAGATGGCAAAGCAAGGTTTAGCATCACTTGGCCTCTTGAAGCCATTACAACAATGGTTTAACACTAACTTTATATAAAAATACAATATAAATCACACGTTTTTCCAAAACAAAACAAGCATGATGTTAGTTAACTTATTTGGTTATCAGCAGCTGACTGGTGCATGAAGGAGGTGTGATTCACACATGCCTATTTCACTTTAGTACAATATTGCAATTTATAGCGCATAAAGGGGTTATGTTCAATACTTTGACACATACATTCTTTCTTAATATTCATCTGTCTTACCTTTCAATGCATGAAGGGGGTGTGTGTAACATAACCCCTTTATTCACTGAGAGGAAGGTATATGAGAACAATTGAATGAATGCATGGAGGAGGTATGTGTGATTTATTGCAACATAACACCTTCATTCACTAGGGAAACACTTGTTACTTGTGTACACTAGAAGGTATGTGCTTTTTTATGTTACGTATCCCCTTCATGCCCTGCAAACTACAAATGCTGTAGAAACATACCTCTTTCACGCTCTAGGATCTCAGTAAATACAGGCTCTACAGAGCAGGAGTCAGTGTAGAAAAAAAATACAACACATAACTCCTTCATTCCCTCTGACAGCTGGAAATTTTACATTTGGGCACATAACCCCTTCATGCACTCACCTCTTCAAATATCAATCCATATAAACTAAACCCATTTATTTAGATCACGGATAGTTACATATCGCAAACGGTTATTATATGTGGATTACAACGCACCCAAGAACGAACTTATGCGTGAGTCCAGTTTCGAAATACGAGCCTTTCCAATAATTGATTGTTTCGTTGTTTGTGTTGGAGATCAAATTTTGAAACTTCACATATACACAGAAAACACATCTGACTAACACATATCCAAAGTTGGGTGCTGTAGCATAACTGAGTTAAGAGTTGTGAATCTCTAAAGTCGACACTTCGCTCGAACCCCGCAAAAAACCGGTACTTTTTACGTTATACCTGCCATAAGGGATATTAAAATAAGTTCCTAAAAACTACATTTATCATCAATCAACGCAGAAATCAACAAGGAAAAAGATGATGTCACTTGTTTTTCTGTAGGCCTTTCGGTTGTTTTGCTATTTATCTCCAAACTCGGGTGCACATAACTTCCGAGCGAGGCACGCCATGATGCGTGATGGGCTCCATTTCGGCAACGCTGTACAGCTTTTCCTGGAGCGGGTAGCTGGTGAACGATGTGTTATTTCCGCCTACAAATACAAACCGATATAAAATAAGTGAGTTAATTTACGTATTTCACAGTCATACAGCATAATTTTTGATGTATAAGGATTACATCGCGACCAAGACCTACATTTTCCAACCACCCCGAGCCGAGGAAAAGTTATCTTACAAAAATGATAACTTTTTTTTCTTGGACACGCAAAATTTTGAAATTAATAAACCAGTTATACAACATTCCAATATATATTGTGTTAAAATTTGGATTCGATGTGATGACGGGTTTTTGAGATAATAATTCTTAAATGTGACGCATGGTTGAAACACGCTTAAAAACGTGCACTTTTTGTGCTCCAACTGCGACAAAAAAAATATTAAAATATAAATTAAAAATTCCAAACCTACATGAGCTAACGTACAATAGAACGACGAAAATGATGATGTTATTGGATTTTATGTAGGTCTATTGGTTACTTCACAAACAACCTTCAAACTCGAGTGCACGTAATACTTTGGTCGACAGTAGGTAATAATAATAATATCGTATGGTCTCGGCTGCCTGGTGCAAGCTTTGTTAATTGACACCCAGAGGGTAGCTTGCATGTCGAATTTCGTCGTTCCTTTGAACGCTATGAAAGTCAAGGAGGTTGGATATCTAAACTCCTTGACACTACAGCGCTTTCAAGTAGAGAATGGAGGAACTTTTGTGTTGGCGGAAAATCCCGAGATTAATTTTGCCATTGAACACGGCCTACTGAATTCAAATGGGTTCTTTAACATGCCAACAACGTATGACATGAGTGTCGTGATTTTTGTCGCCTTTCAAAAATCACTTACCATGGTCAGGAGCGAACCTGCAATCTTGGGGTTGGTAGTCCGACACTATAACCACTCACCCACCGTGGCAAGCTACAGTAGGTGTCATTTAGCTACTGCAAGGTTAAAAAAAATTCTCGCCACAGTTCTTCGGTGGCAGCGTAAATGGAATGCCTCAAAAGGTACAGTGTTGCCAAAAAGATTAGGGACATCCGTATGTTTCAGACTTGAACAGACTGTCCCTACAGTTTTAAACTTTTGATGTATTTTATCATTTTAAATGATCTAGTCGACTTCGTCGTTACGTCACGGAATGTGACGTCATAGTACCGCTTGGTGCATGTGTACTGAGTTCACTGGTGATCTCTGGCGTTACGAGACCGCAACGACACGGCGAGCGTGACGTCATCCAGCCAGCTCCCTCCTTTCACCGCGCGCTCCTGCTCCCTCATGACTTGTAACTTTGTAGCGTTCTGACATTTTCTTGATCATCTAATATGTCAAGAGTCTTTGGCTTCGAGCGAAGCGAGAAGCCTCCAGCCTTTCTAGCATTTTTCAGCATTTAAAATGATATAAAGTCCAGTCTTTCAGACTGTCTCTTTTAAGTACAACTAATGTAAAGTACTCTAATATCGTGTTTGCTTGAACATTTGAGGACTGTAGCTCAAATAGTTAATGAATTATTTTTGTCTTTTATGGCCCCCAAAAACTAAGCCTGTTTTTGAAGAAACCAAAGAATATAATTAAAAAGCTGTCCAACAATGCATGCTGATTATGTGTTTGCTAGGAGATAACAGCTTTAAAATGACACCTGTTTGAAGGCTTTAAAGAAGTTCTTACTCTTTCTGCCATCAATTTATTAAATTTCATTTCCCGTAAATTTTAGGCCTAATTACACGAATTTTTGAATTGCCACAACCTGTATATACCAGTTAAAAAAATGCATCTCTGATTTTTTTTGTATGTTGTTCGTAGCCAGTAGGGCAATGTATACCCAAGTTTGCAACTCTCAAAAAGTTGAGGAAAAATGTGTACACCAAAAACCGCGAAATGTTTTGACTTAAAAATCACCGGCCTAAATCCAGCTGACGCACGAAGTCTGACAAATTGAGGTCAATGACCAAAAAAGCGGACCCTGCACCAGCGGGACAACGCAATGAAGATGATGATGATGATGATGATGATGATAATTGTTGTTTTAAGGGGCCTAACATCTAGGTTATCGGCCCAATGAAGATGAAAAACCCGAAATGTTTGGACTTGTTTCAGATTCTGCTCTATATCCCCTAATCCATGCATTCTTCCTCGAAAGTTACTCTATACGTTCGTTAAGAGCATTAAATTTGTGACGAATTAAGCCCAATCGGAGCTATGTAGGTCAAATGGTTACCGGATTACGGCACTTGGAAAATAGGACAGTTTTTCCAAAAATTGAAAATTTTAGTTTTAGACCTTCTTTGGACCGAAACTGCGTCGAAACTATTGATCCTACGAGTAGAACTTGTAGAATATAATTTGTAGGTAATTTAATTAGCTTTAAATTAAGCGCAAAGCGGGGTCTGTAAGCCTCATGGTTCTCTCAAAATTACTAAAGGGCCTTATAAGGTAAAATCGCATTTCTTTTTGTCAGAAATGTTCCATAACCTTTCCTATCTTTCGTTTTTTGGTTTGGCAATGAAAAAGAAGGCATATCGTTTTAAAACGGTGAAATGTAGTTTAATACAACCTGTGACAATTAAGTTCGGTGAATAGTCCTGTACTATCAACATAGATGAACAATGCACGACAGTGACTCTACTGTCCTCCGAAATAGTCCCCTCTCGTAACTATGCAATGCTGAGATCGGCGGTACATGTCCTGGAAACTTTGGGATGGTGTTCAAAATCGTCACGTTGCGTTCGGTGAATAAAGTCATAACGGCCGACCTGGCAACGTGTAAGACCTGTTTGACACAGTGCGTGTTTAGAAGGATGCAACCTACCCTGCACACCTGTTCGGCGGATGGCAGTGAGAAGGATAAATTTATGCAACCTACCATACACACTTGTTCGGCGGGGTGGCAGTGAGAAGGGTGAATGTTCTGTGGAATGGAATGGCTCTGAAAACCATCGTCACGGGCAACGAGACCTGGTGTCTGAGGTTCGACCCCGGAGTCAAGCGTCAAAGTATGGAGTGGCGGGGCCAGGTTCACCGAAAAGCCCTGAAGGGCCAGAGGTTTTCGGACATCCAACGTAATGTGACGACCCAACTGAAGGCTATCCCTAATGAGTTTCCACGACTTGTACAGACATTCTCAGAAGTGCATGACCATCCACGGGGATTACTTCGAAGGACAGTAACTGCTGTTTCAGTTAAGCCAACAATCCGAATGTAATATAGACCCATTCACCGAATTTTTCGGTCAGAGTTTGTATAAACATAAGTAGTCAAAAGTGCGGTAACTTACAGTCAATCAAATTAAACACATAGTCGCCTTGTTTTTGATGGCTCTGGGCCGTCACTTTCGCTGCTCTCTTCAATAGGTAGGTCTTCCACTATTGGTGGGTTGTCGTCTTCGCCCCCTATAGGTAGGTACTCTAGTAATGGTGGATCGTCATCGTCGTCCTCTTCAATGATAAGGGCAGCGTTCTGGCACGTTTCCCCAGACCAAGTAGCACACATCACAGAGCATCTGAGCCCTGTTTTCAGGCGAGTGCAAACACCTCTGCTCCCCTTCTTGCATTTGCAAGAGAGGAGTTTTAGGAGCTCTGCAGGGGCAGGAGCTTGCCGACTGGTAATGGGGAAGAGTGCAGCTGAGGTCAATTTCCAACCCCTGTCGGTGGCCTCTTTCTCCACCCCAACCAATTTTTCACCTTCTGGTATGTGCGGTAGTGGTGATACGACGCAGCCTCTGTGGTTGGGAGCAAACGGGCCAGATTCGCTTTGGCGTTGGCTGCTATCTTCACGAAAGTACGGAAGCGTACATCGTTGAGGGTGTCTGTCGTTTCATCTCCTTATAGGGCAACTAGGCACTTGTCACCGGTTGCTGCGACTTGTTGGTGTGTGGCACCTGTCTGGAGGAAAACTCTTGCTTGGTCTACTTGGGCTTGATTTTGTCTGAAGTGGGCCCGCATTTTCATCTTCCCCTGCCAGAAGAGGGCAGAGGCGGTGTCGCACCCAGTAAATGCGTGGATGAAAAGTTAAAATCCAGGTGGTAGCTCCGCTTCCCCTTGGTTGAATGAGCTGCGGAGAATTGGAACTCAACCCGCCTCACCTCTGCCACTCTTCTGGAAGTATACGCTCGTTTTCGTGAATCCTAGACCGCAGAGGAGCACGAGAAAATCCACATCCTCCAAAAATGATGACGTGGTCATCGGAGGAACTCTTTTGCAGAGCAGTCACGACGATATCGCGGTCTGCGTCTTATTTTGATATTTTTGTCTCAATCTGCTCGAGAGCAAAAGCAGAACAGAGATGCTCAATGAGACGAACCTTGTTTTTGTCATTCGAGAGCATCTTCTCTTGGGGGACTGTGATGATGGGCGAAGCGTCAAACACAATTTCCGGTGATGCTGCAGAATACCGTCGTGATCGCTCTGGAAATTTGGGGGTCTTTTGGGTGCCATCCTCAGGATACCCGTCGAAGACGACACAAACATTTCTCCCACAGTGGTTAAATATGTAGGTTATGTGGCTTGTTGTGATAGCCCGTACCGAATTATTCCGACGCCACACGACTTTATTGAGGAGATATCCTCCATCGACGACAGCAAATGTTTTTGCCTGCACACTGACGTTCTCTGTGACTTGAGTGAAGGCAGCGTAAAAAGCTGAGTTTGTGCCTTTACGTATCCCTTCGTCGGAAATTAGGGCCATTGGATATGGAGCGAGCTCATGTGTGATGTGGGGCTTCAACTGTACAGTAGGTGTAACTCTTTCAAGAAACACATGCGCCGGAAGATGGTGAGTGGCTCGACATAGACTCTCTTCTTGTGCATCTTGATAGAGGTGGTAAGCGTTGCCAAATGGAGGACTTTTTCTTTCCTAGAGAAACTAACATTCCCAAAAGTTCTTCCAATAATTCGGTTCACCCCTTTCAGTCCTTCTTCTCAGGCAGTGTGGCAATTTAGGTGGGGGCCACCTACAGTGTGCCATCTATCGATGGAAATGGTGGATTGGTACTGATCCAGGCTTTCAGTTTTTTCACGTCAGAAGTATCTCGTGCAATTTACGTAGGTTTCATATCGACATGCTGTTCACTGGTTGCGGAGGAAATATCCCAATACCCTCCTACCTCTTCACATATATTCAGCATAATAATATACGAGGGCAGATCAAAAAATAAGTTGCACTTCCCAGTTATGGCCATTTATTACACCACCTATACAACAGCAACACGCCTATAACGACATACAATGTAACGTCACTTTTCCACATAGTTTCCAAGAGACTCCAAACATTTCTTCGAACGCACAACCAACTTGTCGATGCCGGATACATAGAAAGTTCCTCCAGCGTTCTGCAACCACACGGAGACAGCGGCCTTCACCTCCTCATCGGTCTGGAAACGTCGACCACCGTTCTGACTAATGATCACATTCACACTGTTGACATTTGCACGGGTGCTGGACGTTGCGGGCCTGCCCTCGCGATATTCGTCCGTGATATCCGTGCGTCCGGCTTCAAATTGCTGACACCATTTCACGATCCCTTGCCGGGAAATGACCCGCTCCCCATACACAGCACTAATTTCACGATGAATGTCCGTGCAATTCCTTTTTGGCCCTTAGGAATCGGATTGTCGCACGCACCTCATATTTGGAGTGAACGTCCAGTCGACGCGCCATTGTAATTGGCCGCTATTCACACCATACAAGACGAGACACCACAGCGGCCTGCCTAACAGATGTGTGGGCAGTGTCTGTTCCTTTCTCCGCTGTGCCCACGTTTGCGACACACAGCGCGCTGCTGCAGCGCGTTAGTGCAACTAACTTTTTGATCCACCTTCGTACCATCCCGCCCGTCCAACGAGAGAGCACACTTGTAGAGATACCTCTGCCATGGGTTAGGCCACCCTGGTTCTTCATTGAACGCTTCAATACCTGCTCAATTGTCAAGTCAGTCCACAGACCTGGCGAAAATTTGTCGAATCTGCAGATGGTGAAGCATCCTTTCGTGAACAATTTTGATATTCTGTTTGGTTCATCCGGTCTTGCAGAGTGCTCATATCTTGTGAATATAAACGAGCACTTTTTGCATAGAAGAAGTGTCCAGACGAGTGAAAAAATGAGAGCATTTGGCTGATTATTTGAAGGTGACTGTTCCAATCCCCCATCCTTTCGGCTTGAATTAATTGCTTCATGAGCAAGGTCATTCGATAGTAAAGAACTACCTATGAGGCTACAGACCCCGCTCTGCGCATATTTTAAAGCTAATTAAATTGCCTACAAATTATATTCTACAAGTTCTACTTGTAGGAAGGATCAATGGTTTCGACGCAATTTCAGTCCAAAAAAGGACTAAGATTTTCATCATGTTAAAAGTGCCGTAATTCGTAAACCAATTCACCTACAGAGCTCCGGTTGGGCTTAATTTGTCACAGATGTAATGCTCTTATAAACCTGTACAGTAACTTTCGAAGAAAAATGCATGGATTAGGAGATATAGAGCAGAATCTGAAAAAAGTTCAAAACTTTCGTGGTTGTGTGTAAAACTTTTTCCACGACTTTTTGAGAGTTGCAAACTTGGGTACACATAGCCCTAATGGGTCCAAACAACATACTAACAAGTTCCGTGACGAACTAAAGAGCCTACTTTTCTTAAATGTAAGGTTCATGCCAATGATTAATATATATGATCTAGAAGAATGACGAAATTAAGTTGGTAGAAATTTCTAATTAGTTCGAAATACAGTATACCTGGCATAATGTAGCCTAAAAGAGCACTACAGTTGGCAGCCCTGGTGACTGAATATATTCTCAGTTCCATCTTTTAAGGTACAGAATACAAAATTTGGTTGAAGTCCAATGGATAACATTGACGTTACATGCAGTTAGACATAGGATCTAACTGCACGCGTAAAATCATGTTGGCAACAATGTCATGCATGCGTTGATAAGAAATAATCTGAAGAAATATGATTATTGTTGTGCCAATTTTGAATAAAATCCATTAGTTAGTATTGAAGTTACATGCATTTTGAAATTGGACCTCTCAGCAGGCTTAGAAATACGTTGGCTGCACTGACGTATTTTTGTTACTCCAAATTAATCTAGAATGGCAGATACTATATGTGTGCAGAGTTTAGAGCTATTGGCTTGCGTACTTTCTGATTTATTGATATTAGGGTAACAGAAATAGAGACAGCTCTTATTAGCAGTTGGCAGCCATGGTTGCTCTTACGAATACGCATAGTAATATCTGTTCTAGTACACATAGCACATACGAAATTTGGTTGAAATCCAAATGATAGTTTAGAAGTTGCATGTATTTTAAGTTGGACCTATCAGCAGGCTTAGAATCATGTTGGTAGCACTGACGTATATTAGTTACTCCAAATTAATGTGTCAGGTACTATACGAGTGCATAGCTTAAAGCTGTCGGCTTGCATACGTTCTGATATATTGGTATTTGGATAAAATAAATTCAGATCATTCATTAACAGTTGGCAGCCCTGGTGGCTCTTAAGAATTCGCTCAGTCATATCTGTTTATGTACACATAGTACATACGAAATATGGTTGAATTCCAATTGACAGTGTAGAAGTTATATGCATTTAAAAATTGGATCTATCAGCAGACTTAGAATCATTTTGGCAACCCTAGCATGTATGGCCTCCTGGAAATTAAACTGAAATATAATCTATACGTGTGCCAATTTTGAAATACCTCCCATGCATACGTTCCAAGATATCAAACATCGATCTCAAATTTAAATTGCGATTTTTCAGCTGTTGGTAGCACTGACAATATTTTCAAATACGACATTGAGATATTCAGGTATAGATCTTTACTCATACCAAATTTTGTTTCGATTGTTGCAGCCGTTTAGGAGTTGATAGGCAGACAGACACACATTTTCCCGGATCGATCTCATAAGTCTACTTTTTCCTAATTTTTAGCCTATTTTCATTTTATGATAAAAATAGGCTTATGAGATCACCTTTTGTCCGTGTGTCTGTCTGTGTGTGTGTCCCTAATAAATTCTAAACTGCTGGAGCGATTTCAATGAAACTCGGTAAGATCATAGAACTATTCTGACCGACCTCGACCGTGCCCTTCAAATTTTATTGTATCTCACCAATCCAACATGGCAGCTGTGCGAAATATTTCACCAGCATTCAGTATCTCCGAAACTGTTACCGATATTACCCTGAAATTTTGTACGGTAATAAAGGGAATTACTAGAAGTTCACCTATGAGACTTTCAAAACCCTGGTAACTACAAAACCAACATGGCGGCCAAGCGAAGTTGAGACTTTAAATAGACTTTTCTCGTGATTTTACCATCTGAGCGCAGTGAAATGTGGTACAGTAAATGATTATACATATTGTAATGCACTGGCATCTAATTTAGTTCAATTGTTTACATAATCTCAAGATGGCGAATGTGCGAAATTTTTAAATTAAGTTTTTATTTCTTGTGTCGTAATCATGCGATCGAAGTGAAAGTTTGAAAATTGAAGCTACGCAATAATTTTCATTTAATGGTACATAACTCTATGGCCTATACAGTACGTATAACAATCCAAAATGGCGAGCTTCCGAAATATTTTGACGGTTCTCAATATCTACGAATCTTTAACAGCAATCAAACTGAATTTTTTCTTGTTCAAAGAGGCTATGCACATAAGTTCACCTATATGACTTTCAGTAACCCAGTGAGCACAAATCCAACATGGCGGCGACGCGAAGTATAAATATTTAAATGGACGTTTCTCGCGATTTAACCACCAGAGTGCAGTGAAACTTTGCACGTTAAATGCTTATACAAATGTTAATCCACTGGCATCTAATTTATTTCAATTGTTTTCATAACCACAAGATGGCAGCTGTGTGAAATTTTAAAATCTCGTTTTTACTTCTTGTGGCCTAATCATGCGATTGAAGTCTGAATATCACACTTACACAATAATCTTCATGTAATGGGGCCCCAGCTGAGTCCGGCATTGCTTCCACTTACTTGTGCCGGGCTCCTCTCTGTCTTCTGTCCTGTCGACCTCACTTGGTCAACTCTTGTTCTCTTCTGACCCCGACGGTATTAGGGTATCCGAGGCCTAGGGAGTCTCTTCCTTTCCCGCCTTAAAAGGCCCTTGTCTCATCTTTTCTGATACCCTCCTTCTGCGAGGGGTCAGCCTTCTTTTTCTCTTCCTTTTACCTCCTGCCTTGTGCTCTAGGCCCTTAAGGAGGCAGGGTGTATGTAGCCCCACAACTTCTGGTGCACCCTAGATAATGCTACACCCTCAGGGGCTCACGGCTGGTGAGTTCGGGAGTTGGCGACCCCGAGGGATTCCTGAGCTGGGTCCGTTTTCCCCCTTTTGTCCCTTACCTTTGGGGCGGACCCTCTCCTCTTTCACTTTCCTATCAGCCTTTCATGGCTCTCCTTCCTTCCAAGTCCCTCAATCCGCCTTCTTCGAGGGTTGAGGGCATTTCTTTTCCTCCTGTCCTTTATTTGCCTTATTCTCTTTTATTTTTCCATTTCTCCTTCTAGAATGTAGGTTAGTAGTTAGTTTTAGTCTTTAAGTTCGCTTTTCTTTTTTCATCTTCACGATCACCCAAACCATCAGGGGCCGATAACCTAGATGTTAGGCCCCTTAAAACAACAATTATCATCATCATCATCATCTCCTCTTTCACTTTCCTATATGCCTTTCATGGCTCTCCTTCCTTCCAAGTCCCTCAATCCGCCTTCTCCGAGGGTTGAGGGCATTTCTTTTCCTTCTGTCCTTTTATTTGCCTTATTCTCCTTTAGTTTTACATTACTTCTTCTAGTATGTAGGTTATTAGTTAGTTTTAGTTTTAAGTTCGCTTTTCATTTTCATCTTCACGATCACCCAAACCATCAGGGGCCGATAACCTAGATGTTAGGCCCCTTAAAACAACAATTATCATCATCATCATCTTCATGTAATCTTATATATAAAAGGAATGTCTGTCTGTTCGTCTTTTATGCGTTCATAAACCATTCTTCCGGTTGCGTTCAAATTTTGGTGAGTTGTTGTGCACACTTCCGGGAGGTTTATAGGCATAGTTAATCCATTTCACAATAGATAGCGCGTGAGTAGTTCAAACAAATGAGTGATGGCGATGCGTTCATATACAATTCATCAGATTTAGATCAAATTTTGGTGAGTTGTAGTGCACACTCCCGAGAAATTTATAGGCGTAGTAAATCCAATTTACAATCGATGGCGCGCGATTAGCTTCAACAAAGTGGCGTGCGATTCCTTTCAACAAAGTCCCACATGCATTCATATAAATCCCGTTGCGATGAAATTTGGGTGAGATGTTGTGTACACTTCAGGGAAGGTTTCTGGCTTAGTAAATCCTATTCACAATAGGTAGGGCACGAGTAGATCCAACAAATGAGCGACGACGAGCAAAGCGTTTCAACAACGTCCCGTGTGCGTTCATATACAATTCGTCCGATAGCGATGAAACTTGGCTGAGATGTTGTGTACACTCCAGGGAAGGTTTCTAGCTTAGTGAATCCATTCTACAATACGTAGCGCACGAGCAGATTCAATGAATGAGCGACGATGTGCGAAGCGTTTCACAAAGTCCCGTATGCGTTCATATACCATTCGTCCGATAGCAATGAAACTTGGGTGAAATGTTGTGTACACTTCACGGAAGGTTTCTGGCTTAGTAAATCCAGTTTACGATAGGTAGGGCACGAGTAGGTACAACAAATGAGCGACGACGCGCGAAGTGTTTCAACAAAGTCCCATATGCGTTCATATACCATTCGTCCGATACCGATGAAACTTGGATGAGATATTATGTACTGTACACTCCAGAGAAGGTTTCAGGCTTAGTAAATCCATTTTACAATAGGTAGCGCACGAGTAGATTCAACAAATGAGTGACGACGTTCGAAGTGTTTCAACAACGTCCCGTATGCGTTCATATACCATTCGTCCGATAGCGATGGAACTTGGGGAAGATGTTGTGTACACTACAGGGAAGGTTTCTGGCTTAGTACATGCATTTTAACGTAGATAGCGAATGAGTAGATTCATCTTATGAGCGACGGCACGCGAATCGTTTCAACAAAGTCCCGTATGCGTTCATATGCCATCATCAGATTGCGATGAAACTTTGATGATTTATTGTGTACACGCCAAAGAAGGTTTCCGACTTAGCAACTCCCTTTTTTAATATTTTGCGCACAAGTAGATGCAACAAATGAGTGACTTCGCGTGAAGCGTTTCAAAATAATCCTGAATGCGTTCATATACCATTCATAGATTGCGATGAAACTTTGATGAGTTGTTACGCACACTCCCTGGATATTTATAGGCGTAGTTAATCCAATTTACAATAGATAGCGCGCGAGTAGTTTAAAAAATGAGTGATGGCGTTGCGTACATATACAATTAATCCGATTGCGATCAAATGTTAGCGAGTTGTTGTGCACACTCCCGGGAACGTTATAGGCATAGTAAACCCAATTTACAATAGTAGATAGCGCGCGAGTAGCTTCAACAAAATTGAGTGCGATTCGTTTCAAAAAATTCCCACATGCGTTCATATACCATTCATACGATTGCGATTACACTCCAGGGAAGGATTCAGGCTTGGTAAATCTGTTTTAAAATAGGTAGCACCTGAGTAGATTCAACAATTGAGCGACGACGTGCGAAGCGTTTCAACAAATGCCCGTATGCGTTCATATACCATTCGTCCGATAGCGATGAAACTTGGGTGAGATGTTGTGTACACTTTCCCCCAGGGGCTCACATCTAGTGGGACGCGGGTTGGCGACCACGGGACCCCAGCTGAGTCCGGCATTGCTTCCACTTACTTGTGCCGGGCTCCTCTCCGTCTTCTTTCCTGTCGACCTCCCTTGGTCACATCTTGTTCTCTTCCTACCCCGACGGTATTAGGTTATCCGAGGCCTAGGGAGTCTTTCACTTTCCCGCCTTAATTGGCCCTTGTCTCATCTTTCCTGATACCCTCCTTCTGAGAGGGGTCAGCCTTCTTTTTCTTTTCCTTTTACCTCCTGCCTTGTGCTCAAGGCCCTTAAGGAGGCAGGGTGTATGTAGCCCCACCACTTCTGGTGCACCCTAGATAATGCTACATCCTCAGGGGCTCACGGCTGGTGAGTTCGGGAGTTGGCGACCCCGAGGGATTCCTGAGCTGGGTCCGTTTTCCCCTTTTGTCCCTTCCCTTTGGGGCGGACCTTCCCCTCTCTCCCCTCTCCTCTCCTCTTTTCCTTCTATTTCCTTTTCTCTTTAAGATTCCCGCACTGTTTTTGTTACTCGAATCACCGTGTATCTAAATTCCCTTTTAGTGATTTTTTAAGGCATTTTTGATCTATGTTGTATTTTGTAAGTTTTTTCGATCTAAATTACATCTCGCGATTGTTTTCAACCTCAATTGCATTTAGTAAAGATTGACAATCTAAATTGCTTTTTAGTAAGTCTTTCAATGCAGGTTGCCGGGCCTTTTAGTGAGTATTTTGAATTTCAATTGCATTTTGTAAGTATTTTCAACCAAAACCGCATTTCGCACGAATTTTGAATCTAAATTGCATTTTGTTTGGTGGGCATTTTGCACATATTTTGATTCTCAATTGCATTTTGTGGGTATTTTGAATCTAAATTACATTTGTCAAGTATTTTCAATCTAAATTGCATTTTGTAAGTATTGTCAATCCACATGAGTCGTTTGAATCTACCGTACATTTTGTAAGCATTTTCAATTTCAATTGCATTTTGTAAGTATTTTGAATTTCAATTGCACTTTGTGAATAATTTGGATTGGAACTGGGATAGGGCCTATTTCAATCTGAATTGCATTGTGTATTTTCAATTTCAATTGCATTTTGTAAGTATTTTGAACCTCAATTGCATTTTGTACGTATTTTCGATCTCATTTGCATTTTGTAAGTAATTTGAATTTCAGTTGCATTTTGTAAGTATTTCGACGCTACATTGCATTTTGTACGTATTTTCAATCTAGCCTACGTTTTGTGGGTCTTTTTCAATCTATTCTTTTTGTGCATCTTTTCGTTCTAAATTCCCTTTTGTAAGACCATATTGTGAGTTGTTTCCATCTGAGTTCCTTTTTGTACGTATTTTCCGTCTCACATAATTTTGTTCTGGTTTCCATTTCATTATCATTTTCGCTATCACCCAGATCATTAGGGGCCGATAACCTAGATGTTAGTCCCCTTAAAACAACAATTATCATCATCATCATCAACAATTACACTTTGTGAATAATTTGGATTGGAGCTGGTATATTTCAATCTGAATTGCATTGTGTATTTTCAATTTCAATTGCATTTTGTAAGTATTTTGAACCTCAATTGCATTTTGTACGTATTTTGAATCTAGCCTACGTTTTGTGGGTCTTTTTCAATCTATTCTTTTTGTGAATCCTTTCGTTCTAAATTCCCTTTTGTAAGACCATATTGTGAGTTGTTTCCATCTGAGTTTCTCTTTGTACGTATTTTCTGTCTCACATAATTTTCGTTCTGGTTTCCATTTCATTCTCATTTTCGCTATCACCCAGATCATTAGGGGCCGATAACCTAGATGTTAGGCCCCTTAAAACAACAATTATCATCATCATCATTGTGTACACTTCATGGAAGGTACGAGTAGATTCATCTAATGGGCGACGGCTCGCGAATCGTTTCAACGAAGTCCCGTATGCGTTCATATAACATTCATCCGATTGCGATGAAACTTTTAAGAATTGTTGTGTACACTCCAGGAAGGGTTTCTGGCTTAGTACATGCACTTTACAATAGGTAGCGCATGAGTAGGTTCAAAAAATGAGCGACGGCATGCGAATCGTTTCAACAAATTCCCGTATGCGTTCATATACCATTCATCCGACTGCAATGAACCTTTGGTGGATCGGTGAGTTACACTCCAGGGAAGGTTTCAGGCTTAGTAAATCCATTTTACAATCGGTAGCGTACGAGTAGATTCAACAAATGAGTGACGGCATGCGAATTGTTTAAACAAAATCCCGTATGCGTTCATATGCCATTGATCCGGTTGCGATGAAACTTTGATGATTTATTGTGTACACGCCAGGGAAGGGTTTCTACTTAGTAAATCCATTTTTCAATTTTTAGCACACGACTAGATTCAACAAATGAGTGACGACGCTTGAAGCGTTTCAACAAAATCCTGTACGCGTTCATACACCATTCATCGGTTGTGATGAAACTTTTATGAGTGGTTGTGTGCACTTACGTGTAGTTTTCTAACTTAGTAAATTCATTTCACAGTAGGTGGCGAACGAGTTGATTCAACAAATGAGTGACAGCACACGAATCGTATAAATGAAATTCCGTATGTATTCATATGCCATTCATCCGATTGCAATGAAACTTTGGTGAGTTGTTGTGGACGTTCCCACGAATGTTTCTATATCAGTTAATCCATTTTACGATAGTTTGGAGGCAGTTAGCGGAAATTGAAAAAGTGAATTGTGTATTCAAAAGCACTTCAAGAAACAAAATTACAACGCCAACACTTTCTTTGATTGGCGTTGCAACGCATGCTGGGTTCAGCTAGTGGTACATAAATAAAAATCATCCAACCTGGCGACCATCTGAAATATTTAGACGGTTTCCAATATCTACGAATCTATCACAACAATCAAACTGAAATTTTGTATGTTGATAGAGGCAATTAACATGAGAATAGGCTGTATAGTTCTTCACGGAACTACTTGTTGCAAAATGTGATAAGTAGGCTAAAAATCAGAGATAAATCATGTTTTGCGAATTAAGCGATTATTTTTCTTTTCCTTTTTTTGACTGACCTAGTAGGCCTGTAGGCTGGTGATAGCGCGCGCAGCTGCTTGCCCCACCACTGCAACACAAGAAAGCTAGCCAAGAAAACTTCATCGCGCTAGCTGCCTCCGTTCAAACTTTGTGGCAATTCAAAAGTCCGTGTTATTAGGCCTAAAATTTACGGGAAATGAAATTTTACTAAAATGATGGCAAAATGAGTAAGAACTTCAAACAGGACGGTGTCATTTTAAAGCTGTTATCTCCTAGCAACCACGTAACAATCAGCATGCATTGTTGGACAGCTTTTTTAATTATATTCTTTGGTTTCTTACTTTTTGGTGGCCATAAAAGACAAAAATAATTATAACTCGTTAACTATTTGAGCTGCAGTCCTCAAATGTTCAAGCAAACGCGATATTAGAGTACTTTACATTAGTTGTACTTAAAATACATCAAAAGTTTATAACTATAGGGACAGTCGGTTCAAGACTGAAACATACGGGTGTCCCTAAACCTTTTGGTAACACTGTATATACCTCACCGGCTGAATGCTGGACAGTATCCTCAACTTTGGCGTTCGGTTGACTACCGGTGCCATTCGAACCAGCCCGATTTCCAGCCTACCCGACGATTCGGGAGTTCCACCCTCAATTATGGACGCAAAATCCCGCATCGCCGTAGCTATCGAGCTCTCTTCAGCACCCGATACCACCTGAGGTATGCCAATCTGCCTCGCGCCACCTGGCTGGTTGGTATTAGATGCGATAGCTCGTGTAATGAAATGGGATTGGCTGTAGGTCCCTCTATGATCTGGACACCTAGCGAGGTGACTCCCTGGCATGTCCCGCGTCCGAAAATTCCGCTAGATCTACCAGAGGTCGTAAGGTCAATATGGATGCCTCCGTTTATTGGAGGCTGTTCCACAGCATTGTTCATCAATTTCCGGTCGCTGGCATTCTCTACACGGATAGTTAGAAGGTGGGTTGTGCTTACGTTATTGATGCTGCAAATACCAAGATCTCTTTGCCTCAGACTTCTAGTGCATTTACTGCGGAGCTCGTTGCCGTCTATGAAGCTCTGCAGTTTGCACTACATGATGCACGAATCCACTTCCTGGTGTGTACCGACTCTTGGAGTTCGTTGCAGTCAATTGTTTTGTTTCCCGCAACATCACTTAGTGCAGCGAATTCACGACTTACTAGCCGCGCTGACACTCGAATCGCCTTTTTGTGCCTATCAAGCCACATGGGAATTACGGGAAATGAGTTGGTGCATCAAGCTGCAAAAGAGGCGGTTTGGTACCTAGACAAAATATCGAATGTGTTATAGAAAGACCAATCTAGACTCAGTTTAAGCCTCGCAAAGCAAGAAACAAAACTCGGGTTGTTATCTTTGGTTCAGTTTGGTGAGACGGAGTACATGTGTATAAATAACAGACAAAGGGACCCGAAGACCACGTTTATAAGGCCCTAGAACCAATCGTGTCGGAAGTATTTCAGTGTTGTACTAGCGGTTCAGGGATTCTGGGAATTAAGGTGCAACCATAGCGTATGGTAGAGGAATTGTGCGCTCTTCTTTTTTCACCCATAAGCCAACTGAAGAGAGTGCTGGTCTTTGCACCAGCAGCAGCACCATCGATTGAGACGGCTACATACGATATTTGTCATAAGTGCGCGTTATATTTGTCTAGTTTGCCGGAATTTTTATTGCTCTCCATTGTCACTGTTCGGCAGTTTACATTGAAGTGTTCATGAGTGAGTTGCGGATGTCTTAAAGTCTACATTGCTACACAGCTATTGTCCTTGAGTCAGCGTGTTTCAGCGCGCGCAATATGCCCACGTATTTCGTACCCGGCTGTAGATCTGGATATCGATCGTCTTCAGGTAGGCAAATAATGTTTAGTGTATCATTTAGTCGAATCGTCGTCGGCCGATACTCCTATCCGAGTTTACGTTTCTCGCCTGTAGTTCCATAATCCTTAGTCCATACGATGAAGATGGCGCTGATGGCTTATCAGACCACTTCATGCATTAAACATGCGGCCACTTATGTTGCTTCCGATGGAGGGTGGAGGACGTGGTAGTGTTTGACGTATCTTCTTCCTCTGACGAATTTCCTGTTCCTATCTTCGATGTTCCTGCTCCAACTGCACTGAGATGGTAGCACGCCAGCGAGGGCGATCCAATGCTAGAGTATGCCAACTATTTGGATTTATCTCTACTCTTCTCATGGTCTGCTTAAGTTGATCTTTATATCGGTTTAAAGCAGCACCACATGGCCTCTTGCCAGTATTGAGTTCACTATACAGCATTTGCAGAGGGAATCTGTTGTCACTCGTACGATGGATATAGCCTGCCCATCTAAGCCGATGACCGACAATGTTAGCTTCAATACTGATTAGCATTGCTTTCTCAAGGACTGCTATATTAGTTATATAGTCATCCCATTTGATGTTCATGATGGATCTAAATTTTTGTTTGTTGAAAGCGTTCCAGTTTCTTGATGTCCCGGCGATATAGAGTCCAAGTTTCACACAGGCGCGGATCTAGAGTTTGGTTTGGTTTGGGGGGGGGGGTCAGAGAATCGATCTAGAGTTTGGCTGGGGGGGGGGGGGTCAGAGAATCGAAATTGTTAAGAAAAATGGTATCACTAAAAACGCAATCACAAAATAACCAAACGTACAAAACCAGACCAATTTTTTTGCAAGCTTCATGGATAGAAATTTGATGCGTTTAGCGCACCAAAAATATTCGTACAAATTGCAACGGCGTATTTTGCGACTTTTACATCGAGCTTCGAGAAAAGGATCAAGGTACGTAACAGTCTCGGCTAGTCGAGTTAGTAAGGGAGAAAGTCACAGCTTAAATTGCCAACAAAGCTTGCAGTTTGGACGTCGGCAAAAATTTTTGGTGCGAAAAAATCCCCAGTTTCCTATCCGTGCATTACTGCACAGTCATCGTGACATCACTATAAACATCGATTCGGTAATCACAAGGTTTGCTAAACAAAATAGACGAGTTGATTTTGTTGTATAACTAATAGTTTTTATACAAGAGGTTAGAAGTTGTAAATATGTACAGTTGTAACAGAACATAATAATTCCAATAAAGATAATTCAGTATTGAATAACATGAAAAAAAAACTGTTTTTCAGTTAAAATTCTTTAAGTTTTATTTGTCTGGTAATTGTGTTTTCGTTTTTTGAGTTTGCAAAAAAATTTGGTCTCCATTTGGGGGGGGGGGTCATGACCCCCAATGACCCCCCCCCCCCTTGAATCCGCGCCTGGTTTCACATCCGTAGAGTAACGTAGAAATAACAACAGCATGGTGCACCAATACTTTCGTGCAGATACTTAGATCTTTGTTCAGGAATACTCTATGTGAGGGAGGTCCAAACGCCACATGGGCATCCTGCATTCTGTTTTCCACGTCCTTCTCATAGGTATAGTTCGCTGATAGTATACTACCAAGGTACGAGAAGTGTTCCCCCCTTTCCAGAGCTGAGCCAGATATGTTGATGGTTCCAGGAGCAAGTTGAGCTAACAGTTTGGTATTCTTAATGTTGACAGTCAGGCCAAAACGTCCATAAGCTCTGAAACAGTTGGCAGACTGCTGAAGCTCTTCTGGTGTGTGGGCTGGAGAAGCATTGTCATCTTCATATAGCAGTTCAGTGACCCGAGCGGAATAGGTTAATCTTTTGGAGCGGAGTATGGCCTGGTTGAAAGGCCCCCATCATACCGATTTTTAATTTCCACACCCGAGTTGTTTGCAGGCGGTGTCTCATAAAGCATAGCATCCAGGTACATGGCAAAAAGTGTAGGTACAAGTTCACATCCTTGCTTGAGTCCATTTGTAATTGGAAATTCCTTTGAGATATTCTGGTATAGTACCTGACCAACCATGCCATCTTGGAGAGCTTGGATCAAAACAACAAAATGTTCGGGGCATCCAAAGCGCCTCAAAACCATCCACATAGTGCTACGAGGAACCCTATCAAAGGCCTTTTCAAAGTCGTATAACACTAAGAACAGAGGTGTCATTTGTTATCTGCACTGCTGGAGTTGTCTTGCGCAGAAGATTATGTCGATTGTGCCATGAGAAGCCCGAAACCCACACTAAGATTCACGTAGCAACCTCCCCGAAACAACCTGAAATCCATTCAGTAAGATTCGAGCAAATATTGTTCCAGCTATGGCAAGCAGGGAAATACCACGGTAGGTGCCATAGATACCGCGATAACCTTTCTTGAAGATTGTAACCATTCTGAAGTTTTTCAAGGCAGCAGGCACATTTTAGGTTTTCCAAATTATAAGAATCAGATAGAAAGGCTGGTTTTTAGAGATAAGCCTCCACATTGAATGAGTTCAAGAGGATTGTTGTCTGATCCGGGAGCCTTCCCTGTTTTCATTCTGCTGAGAGCTTTGATAAACTCTTTGAAATTGGAGGAGTGTCCATACAGGGCTGGGGAGTATGTTGAGGGACATGCTGAAGAAAATCGTCCGCAGCTGCAGAACTGTGGTTCAAGAGTGAACTGAAGTGCTCTTTCCATCTTTTCAAGATGTACTGGCTGTCTGTGGTGGAGTTATCAACAGCTTTAAAGGTTCCTGATAATGAGTGTACTGCTCAATACAGGTCTTTCAGTCCAGCGTAGAAGTTGCGTAAGTCCCTGATATCTGAGAATTTGTGAAGTTCCTTAGCTTTTACTGCCACCAGTTCTTTATTTCCCTGATTTCTGACTGACACTTCCGTTTTAGTTCTTGAAAACGCAATTCCTTCTCTCTGAAGGATGGATCTTGAGAAACAGATAGGCATCCCGTTTAGCTATGATGAAGTTCAAGATTTCTTCATTGTTGTTTTCAAACCAGTCTTGTCTCTTCCTTTCCTCATAGCCAAAATGACTTGCTGTGCAGACTCTGTAATGGTATTTTGAAGTATGATCCATTCACATTCTACATCCTTTGTGTTGATTGGATTGTGAGTTTGTTCTAGAACAGAGTTTTTGGTATTCTGTGGCAACGCTATCAAGTTGAAGCTTAGAGGTGTTGAACTTCTTCCTTGTTTAATTCATGAAATAGGTAGGGGAAACCGTACAGTTATTGGCCACTTAAGCAATTGTGTTTACTTTTTATAAGCTGGAAGGGAGGAATTGATGTAAAAAAATATTTCATATATATATTTTGGGCTGTTTATTTATTGTTGAAAACACATGCAAATAGGCAAATAAGTGGAAAAAAAATAACAGTATAATATGAGACCTAAATGAAATCATTGCATAAATGCTTAGTTATTGGCCACTGTTAGTTCAGTTATTGGCCACTTTCATATTTTCATCAATGCGACTATAAACTGTTCCTCTAACTACTCATAATGCCATGGTGTGCATGTATGTCACTTCTGGTTCGTAACAAGGCCATATAGTTCAGCTATATCTCCATCTTCTTCTTCGTCACTGTCAAACTCCTCCCATTTTTCATCACTGCTGTAGTCGATTGTCTTCACTTTGTAACACATGTGGCATACAAATTCATCTTCGTCACCCCCCTGTGGGTGGGGGGTTTAGAATACACCCACGGTATCCCCTGCCTGTCGTAAGAGGCGACTAGAAGGGGCGACCTTGGCTATACTTTGACTCCGCGTTGTTTTGTGAATTGGACCCCCAGTGGGTGGGAGGAAGCGAATACATCCACGGTAATCCCTGCCAGTCGTAAAAGGCGACTAAAAGGGCTTCTCGGAACGGTCCCCTTTCGAGGGTTTGACAGTCAGCTCTAAAAGACATACACCCGTGCGGTATAACTCTCATTAGGTTATATCGCACTTCGTTCCGTTACTGCTTTCAGGGTCTGGCAACCAAAATTTCTATATGTGCGTGCTGTTAGGGGATGGGCCACTTACGCTAGCGACTACGCTCGAAAGCCTGTTCCGGTCTTGGCCGCGCCGACAGGTGGGTGTGCCATGTACCCGTGCAGTAGTATCCGCCTGACTACGCAGGTCCCCGCACAGCCGAATGTCTGAGCTGTAAAATCCAGTATATGCCAAGGGGTACATGCCGATACGGCATTGTAAAACATCGGACCCCCGGGCAATGCCTTCCAAGCTAGGCGGGCCTTGCCCTGGCTGGGTAGCGCCTACTGTGACGGCCCGTGATCAGATGTCGGTGGCATTCGGGGAGGATGATCTGGCCTTGGGTTCAAAAAGAAAAATCCCCAAACAGGGTGGTCCTACACCCAAGTCTTTAACATTTGATTCCCTACGGGGATCAACCCCCTGGGAACAATCTGTGCGTGAAAATCTGGGTGTTAACACCCCCAAGTTTCTGGTAGCTACCAGAACAGATGGGGGTGATTTCAAGCTGGTAAAGAGTATCTTGTTTTCTCGCCACATAGAAGGTGTCTATGGTGAGCTTGAGAAAGTACAAAAGATGAGGAACGGTAGCTTGTTGCTCAAGACTAGGACTGGTGAGCAAGTTGAACAACTTTTGCAATGCGACCACTTTGGCGAAATTCCCGTCAAAGTGGAAAAGCACACGTCCCTGAATTTGGTCCGAGGAGTTATTTTCCACCGGAACCTGATTCTGAACACTGACGAGGAGCTCAAGGAGGATATGCAGCACCGTCACGTGAGTGATGTCCGGCGCATTACGCGCAAGGTCAATGGTCAAATCGTGGATACTGGTGCTTTCATTATTTCCTTTGAGCTTTCGGTGCTCCCGGAGAAAGTCAAGGTAACAAGTTACCGTTGTGACGTACGGCCTTATATCCCTCCACCAATGAGGTGTTATAAGTGCCAGAAGTTCGGGCACATGTTATCCCGATGCTCGAGCCCCGAAATCTGTGGAACATGCGGTAAGGTACCACACGAAGCGGAGGAGTGCACAACACCTTATCAGTGCACTAATTGCCCTGGATTTCATTCTCCTCGGGACAGGAACTGCCCTGTCTTCCTGAGTGAGAAGAAAATCCAGGAGATCAAAACCCTGGATGGTCTCACCTACCAGGAAGCCCGCAAGAAGTACCATACCACGATTGCTCCTTCGCCTACGATTGATTATCGAGTTATAACACCTAATTTGGTTCCTTCTACCTCATCTTTTGTACCAGCTGTGAAACCTGCAACTGAGTTATCTGTTCCGAAACCAGCACTTATGAATATAACGGAAAGCCCGAAGGTGACTTCAACTCCACCTTCGGCCAGCACGAAGGCTGTGCGAGCGAAGGCTGCTCCGCTCGCAAAGCAGGGGAGGAAGCTGAAGACTTACTCCCCACTCGGGAAGAAGTCGAAGACTTTCTCCCCACCCAAACGGTCGGCGAAAGCCGCGCCGAAGCCGGCGGAGGCGGCATCGTCGACCAGGGTCAGGAATTCGGCTCCTGACCCGTCTATATATCTTAAAGAGGAGGGTAAGGGTAAGAAGGGACCCCGCACTACGCATTCCCTTTCTCCAAAAAAGGGGAAGCCATCCGCGCCACCACCTGCGGATGCTTCTGCGCCTGGGGACGTTTCGGTCCCCAGATCTGCGCGCTCGCCACGGAGATCCCCCCGCCGCCGAACTGCGTCTAGGAAATCTTCCACCGAGTCGATTCACTCCATGACCTCGCCTGAGGACATGGAGATTATAGTCGACGTAGTTACTGTAGATCCTCCAGAGGATAAGTTGTAGCTTGCTGCTCCAACTTATTCCCTAAGTTCACACAATGGCACTGTTACAGTGGAATTGCAACATGTATGACAGGCATTTGACAGAACTCCGTCAGCTTATTGCCCAATACGCAGCGAGTATAGTCTGCCTACAGGAAACAAACCTCAGACCTGATCACGAGACTGTTCTGAGAGGTTTCCGCCTATACTCTAAAGAGCGACAAGACGCCGCCCGGGCTTCCGGGGGCGTTTGTACCTTCGTTCGCTCTGACTGCTATAGTGAGGAGTTTCCACTCGCCACTCCTCTGGAAGCTATTGCAGTTCGCGTGTCCTTGCCTGCTATGACAACTGTCTGTAACGTGTACCTTCCACCGAACCAGCCCCTTGATATTAATGACGTTTTAGATCTTGTTGATCAACTTCCAGTCCCTTTCCTACTCGTGGGTGATTTCAACTCTCATCACCCCGCATGGGGATCAACATCTTCCTGCCCCAGAGGAAGGCATGTGAAGGGCTTAATTCAAGGGTTGGATTTATCTCCATTAAATACAGGGGAAGCTACACATTTTAGCTTCGCGCACGGCACGTACTCACACATTGACTTGAGTGTGTGTAGCCGTGCGCTGGTCCCCCTATTTGGTTGGTATGTACACGACGACCTCTGTGACAGTGACCATTTCCCGATCGTTTTTACCCTTCTGAACCAGACGCCCGTGGAGTTCCCCAGTCGTTGGATTCTTGAGCGGGCAAATTGGCCCTCGTTTCAACAACGAGCTGTGTTCGTTGATCTTGGTTGCCGGAGCGTCGATGACGAGGTACAGCATATCACCGATGTGCCTCTTGCTGCCGCCGAAGAGTCCATTCCATCCTTTTCTGGGACTCCTCGTCGCAAACTCGTCCCTTGGTGGACAGAGGATATTGCAGCGGCAATAAGAGACCATCGTAGAGCTCATAAGCACTACCGTCGGCGTCCAACCATGGCCAATTTGGTGGCGTTTAAGAAATTTCGTGCCAAGGCACGGATTCTTATTCGCCAGAGTAAGAAACAATCCTGGGAACGGTATGTGTCTTCAATTACGGCACATACCCCCTCCTCTCAAGTGTGGACTAAACTACGACGCATTTCGGGAATTCAGACATCTTCTACTGTACCGGGAATTTCCATTGATAATGAATTGGTTACAGATCCTTATCGCGTTGCAAACCATCTCGCCTCGTATTTTGCGGATATATCCGGTTCCGATAACTATCACCCTGCCTTCGTGGCCCCGAGGCGCGAAGCGGAACGTTTCCAGCTTAGTTTTGCTTCCCGCGCTTCGGAGGAGCACAACGTGCCCTTTACGGAGTGGGAACTCCGCGGAGCGCTGGCGCTCTTCAGGGACACGTCTCCTGGCCCGGATAATATTCACAAACAGATGCTTAAACACCTTAACGATGAGAGCATTCGTTATTTGCTCAGGGTGTTTAATCGTATCTGGTTGGAAGGTGTGTTTCCAGCGCAATGGCAGGAAGGTATCAATTATATCTATCCTGAAGCCCGATAAGGATCCCAAATTGACAGGGAGTTACAGACCTATTTGTCTCACTAACGGTCTGTGCAAGCTCTTTGAGAGGATGGTCAATCGGCGCCTAGTGTGGGTCCTGGAGAAACGGGGACTCCTGTCTGAATACCAGTGTGGTTTCAGGGCATCTCGGTGTACCAACGACCATGACCATCTGGTACGCCTGGAGACCGCCACACAGGACGCTTTTCTCCGGAGACAGCACCTAGTCGCTGTTTTCTTCGACCTCGAGAAGGCCTATGACACCACTTGGCGTTACGGCATCCTCTCTACCCTGCATCAATGGAAATTCCGAGGTAACTTGCCGGTTTTTATTGCGAATTTTCTGTCCCTTCGCCTGTTCCGTGTCCGAATAGGGGGGACATATTCGCAATATCATATACAGGAAAACGTAGTCCCACAGGGATCGGTGCTTAGCGTAACATTATTTGCGATTGCCATAAACGGTATAGTCGCTGCTGCTGGTCCAGCAGTGGTACCGTCGCTATATGTAGACGACTTCGCTCTACATTATAGTGCGCAAACAAGCTATTCGGAGAGTGGAACGCTGGACACTGGAGCATGGCTTTCGATTCTCAACCGCTAAGTCCTCGGTTGTCCATTTCTGCCGAAAGCGCACCCTCCATCCAGATCCTGAGCTTTATCTGGGCAATGTAGCTTTGCCTGTTGTTGCTGCGTACCCTTTCCTTGGGCTCCTTTTCGATCAAAAATTGACGTGGGAAACACACGTGTGGTGTTTGAAAACTGCCTGTGCTAAGAAACTCAACATGTTGCGGTTTCTTAGCGGCACCTCATGGGGTCGAACCGCGCGGTGCTCCTACGTTTTTATAAGGCACTGATTTTATCTAGGTTAGATTATGGCAGTGTAGCATATGGTTCGGCCCGTAAGTCAGTGCTTGTTAAATTGGACAGTGTCCACCACGGCGGTGTGAGGCTGGCGACGGGTGCCTTTCGGACAAGCCCAGTCGTCAGCTTGCTCGCCGAGGCTGGCGTACCTCCTTTACACCTGAGGCGCCAACAAGTACTGCTGACCTATGCTGCAACTATTCGACAGATGCCACTTCATCCAAGCTATCCATGTTTGTTTTCCAATCCTAATCGCCGGCTGTATGATGCGCTCGCCCGAGCCACTCGGCCGGCGGGGATTCGCTTGGATGACTTATACCGTCATTTCCGATTTCCTTCTGTCTCCTGTATCGTCCGAGTACCTAGCAAGGCCCCTCCGTGGATGGTCTCTCGCCCTGATATCATCCTGGATCTGCACACCGGCCCCAAGTCGGACAAGGACTCCTCCGTCCATCGGAGGCTGTTCCAGTCCGTGGTGAGCCGGTATCCGGGATAAGGGCTTCTATTCACGGACGGTTCGAGGGTAAACGAGAAAGTAGGCTGTGCATTTGTGGTTGAGGATCGTCGGTTTCTCTTCTCACTTCCCGAGGCCTGTGGCGTGTACACTGCGGAGCTCTATGCCATCTTAGAGGCTCTGCGGTACACGTTATCAGACGATCACCAGCACTTTCTTGTGTGTACTGACTCTGTGAGTGCGCTGCAGGCGATCGATGTGTGTTTCCCGAAGCACCCGTTGGTCCAGCGTGTGCACGACCAGTCCGTCAGTTCGCGTAACGCTGGAACCGGGGTGACCTTTGTGTGGCTTCCTAGCCACATGGGTATTGCGGGAAACGAGCTTGCTGATCAGGCGGCGAGAGAGGCAGTCGCACTGCCCTCGCTACCGTATAAGATGCCTGCTAGTGATGTGCGCTCTCAGTTGCGGCATTCGATCCTGTCGCATTGGGAGGAGGCATGGCGTGCCACGCCTCCACCCAACAAACTGAGAGGCATCAAGGAGACAACGAAGGTGTGGAAATCTTCCTTCCGATCTCTCCGGAAGGAAGCTGTGGTACTCTGTCCACTCCGGATCGGCCATGGGATTGCTACGCACTCCCACTTGCTAAAGAGAGAAGATCCTCCTGTGTGTACTTGCGGCGCCCACCTAACCGTGGCACACCTTCTCTTGGAGTGTGTGGATCTGGCCGATCTGCGAGGGACTCTTAAACTGCCTAATACCCTCTCCCTTATTCTCCGTGATGACGGGCCGTCAGCTGACCTCGTTATCCGGTTCATGAGGGAGAGTGGTTACTTTTTTAAGTTTTAATGTGTAGTTACGACTTTTAATTCTGGTTAAATCTGTTTTATGTTTTTTATTGTGTTATGTATTGTATTGCTCACTATGCCTTATTTGTTTTATCCTTTTTTACCATCCGCCTTTTATTCAAATAAGGCATAATTTTTGGGGCTCACTGTCTGTTTTATAAACACCATTTTCGCTTCATCCATGGCAGTGAGTTGTTTTTATCTACATCCTTTCATTTCACGCCATTTCATTTCATTAGGGGCCGATAACCTCGATGTTAGGCCCCTTAAAACAACAATTATCATCATCATCATCTTCGTCATCGGAATCGGGAACATGCTCCTTATGGGTGTCGGGTATACATTTCCTATGGAAGACTCTCTTACAAACATCGCAAACTATCCTGGATTCTATATTGATACCTTTACAGCATGTTGAGCAGGAAGATTCAGTTTCTGGCTTTGTGAATAACTTACGTTTCACTGTGGTCTCGCCAGGTTCTGCTTTGTTCTTCTTGGATTTTAATTGAATACGTTTTTGTTTCCTTGCTTCTTTTTCTTCTTCTAGCCTGCGTTTTGCTTCTTTTTTCTTCTCGAACATTTCTTGATATGCTTTAGAAGTTATAGCAAATGGTTGTCTTTCAGTCTGTTTTTTCCCTTCCGTTTAGGTGTGTCTGGCCATTCAAGGAATTCCCTAATCGGCCTAGGCTTATCTTCTGTTTGGAGAACAATTGTGCTGGAGGGGTCCTCACACCTGGCTCTGCTTGTAGATACCACAGGTTGCGTTTCATAGTTTAGTGAATTGGTTCCTTTGGTCCCATGGCCGTTTGTAGAGTGTCCTGTTTTGTTTGCAGCCAGCTCTGTTCCTGCAGAAGTGGAAGGTTGACTGTCTGTCTGAGAACAATCACTCTCCACTAACATTCTTGTTTCATCACTAGATACCCCCCAGGGGCTCACATCTTGTGGGCGTGGGTTGGCGACCACGGGGCCCCAGCTGAGTCCGGCATTGCTTCCACTTACTTGTGCCGGGCTCCTCTCTGTCTTCTTTCCTATCGACCTCACTTGGTTAACTCTTATTCTCTTCCGACCCCGACGGTATTAGGGTATCCGAGGCCTAGGGAGTCACTTCCTTTCCCGCCTTAATTGGCCCTTGTCTCATCTTTTCTGATTCCCTCCTTCTGTGAGGGGTCAGCCTTCTTTTTCTTTTCATGTTATCTCCTGCCTTCTGCTTAAGGCCCTCAAGGAGGCCGGGTGTATGTAGCCCCACCACATTTGGTGCACCCTAGCTAATGCTACACCCTCAGGGGCTCACGGCTGGTGAGTTCGGGAGTTGGCGACCCCGAGGGATTCCTGAGCTGGGTCCGTTTTCCCCTTTTTGTCCCTTACCTTTGGGGCGGACCCTCTCCTCTTTCACTTTCCTATCTGCCTTTCATGGCTCTCCTTCCTTCCAAGTCCCTCAATCCGCCTTCTTCGAGGGTTGAGGGCATTTCTTTTCCTCCTGTCCTTTATTTGCGTTATACTCCTTTAGTTTTCCATTTCTTCTTCTAGTATGTAGGTTAGTAGTTAGTTTTAGTTTTAAGTTCGCTTTTCATATTCATCTTCACGATCACCCAAACCATCAGGGGCCGATAACCTAGATGTTAGGCCCCTTAAAACAACAATTATCATCATCATCATCATCATCATCATCACTAGATAGCATTGATTGTCTTCTATCTTGTTTGAAATGTTCCCACAGACACCACAAAGTGAAGAAGTCTTCATTATTGTCCTCAGAAATTTTATCTTTCATTACTTTGAACTTTTCAACTCCCTCCTCCCCCCAGGGGCTCACATCTAGTGGGACGTGGGTTGGCGACCACGGGACCCCAGCTGAGTCCGGCATTGCTTCCACTTACTTGTGCCGGGCTCCTCTCCGACTCCTTTCCTGTCGACCTCACTTGGTCAACTCTTGTTCTCTTCCGACCCCGACGGTATTAGGGTATCCGAGGCCTAGGGAGTCTTTCACTTTCCCGCCTTAATTGGCCCTTGTCTCATCTTTCCTGATACCCTCCTTCTGTGAGGGGTCAGCCTTCTTTTTCTTTTCCTTTTATCTCCTGCCTTGTGCTCAAGGCCCTTAAGGAGGCAGGGTGTATGTAGCCCCACCACTTCTGGTGCACCGTAGATAATGCTACGACCTCAGGGGCTCACGGCTGGTGAGTTCGGGAGTTGGCGACCCCGAGGGATTCCTGAGCTGGGTCCGTTTTCCCCTTTTGTCCCTTCCCTTTGGGGCGGACCTTCTCCTCTCTCCCCTCTCCTCTCCTCTTTTCATTACATTTACTTTTCTATTTAAGATTCCCGCACTGCTTTTTGTTACTTGGTTCACCGTGTATCTAAATTCCTTTCTGGCGTTTTTTTAAGGCATTTTTAATCTACGTTGCTTTTTGTATGTTTTTTCGATCTAAATTACATCTCGCGATTGTTTTCAACCTCAATTGCATTTTGTAAAGATTGACAATCTAAATTGCTTTTTAGTAAGTCTTTCAATGCATGTGCCCGGGCCTTTTAGTGAGTATTTTGAATTTCAATTGCATTTTGTAAGAATTTTCAACCAACGCCGCATTTCGCACGAATTTTGAATCTAAATTGCATTTTGTTTGGTGGGCATTTTGCACATATTTTGATTCTCAATTGCATTTTGTGGGTGTTTTGAATCTAAATTACATTTTGTCAAGTATTTTCAATCTAAATTGCATTTTGTAAGTATTGTCAATCCACATGAGTCGTTAGAATCACCGTACATTTTGTAAGCATTTTCAATTTCAATTGCATTTTGTAAATATTTTGAATTTCGATTGCACTTTGTGAATAATTTGGATTGGAACTGAGATAGGGCCTATTTCAATCTGAATTGCATTGTGTATTTTCAATTTCCATTGCATTTTGTAAATTTTTTGAACCTCAATTGCATTTTGTACGTATTTTCGATCTCATTTGCATTTTGTAAGTATTTTGAATTTCAGTTGCATTTTGTAAGTATTTCGACGCTACATTGCATTTTGTACGTATTTTGGATCTCGCCTACGTCTTGTGGGTCTTTTTTCAATCTATTCTTGTTGTGCAACTTTTCGTTCTAAATTCCCTTTTGTAAGACCATATTGTGAGTTGTTTCCATCTGAGTTCCTTTTTGTACGTGTTTTCCGTCTCAGATAATTTTGTTCTGGTTTCCATTTCATTATCATTTTCGCTATCACCCAGATCATTAGGGGCAGATAACCTCGATGTTAGGCCCCTTAAAACAACAATTATCATCATCATCATCATCATCATCATCATCAACTCCCTCCTCTCCAACGATGTTGACGAATGTGATGTAGGCCATGGAAGCAACATTGTCAATAATTGCGCTAGAAGTAGGCCTATCATTTCTTTGATCATCATCGCTGGTCAGTAATTTGAGACAATATTGCCAGAAAACTAAATAGAAAATAGCTGCGTGCCTACTACGGTATAAATTGCTGTCAAAAAACCAATCTTACCAAGATTACACGATGTGCATACAGTTAAATACGAAAAGTACTTTCTTCGTCACTATCTTTAAAACAAAATCAAACATGATGCATAATTGACGGGAAAGTGTGCAACATTTAGAGACGAGTGTTGAAAGCCGCACATTTCGCATTATTAATACACAAGGAATAAACACATAGAGCTTAGGGCCGTAGATAGCTATCATGGGCCCTAGGATAAGGTCGTCCAGGCCCCTCCAAATTTATTGAACCTGTGATATAATTTTGGAATGATGATATTAAGCTTGCAAATTTTGGAGTCCCCTCGCACCTCCCCTCCCCACCACTCGTGGAATTAGGTTTACCCAACTGAATATTAATTATTTCAGCCACTCTCCTTTTTTATCTCTTTCATCGGTTGTTCTATTGCTTCGAGATCTTGAGCATTGTGAATTAGATATACATTTTAGGCCTAGTATAGAGTTTTTTTTTCTGAGATTGAATTAGAAACTTTACATTCCAGAAAGAGCTCTTGAACTTTGAAGTGACATTGTGGGCTAAATTAAATGGACAAACTGGCAACTTTGCCATTTCACCGGAAGAAAAACGAAACACACAATGGTTATTTATAAAATGAATTATAAATTATGTTCTCTTTGTAATGTTTTGGATAGTATGATATTCACTGGCTCTATTTATTGTACATCGAACAGAATCATGTAAGAAAACTTCTTATTAGTTTAGACATTAATAATAAATAAAGATGTCAAGGCAAGAAGCAATTCATTCAATTGAAAATTACATGAAATTGCCATCAAAACGGGACTTCAAATCTCGTAAGAAAACACTCAGAACATGGAAGGAGCCTCACCATACTTAGATGGACAACTAAATTCGGCAAAATTTTCCAAGAGAACCAATTTAAATATTTAGGAGAAATTATTCAGCCCTATGGTTTAAACCGCGAAGCAAATAAAGAAAGAATTTCCAAATTACAGAAAGCTTACAGGATCACTCGGAACAGGTATAATAAAAATCAATATCTCAATATTTTTTTCGTTAGTAGAATTTTGGTATTTAATTATTAGTACGGTAGAAGGTTAGTATTTTTGTTTAGTAGAATTGCTCTTTACTTATTCTGAAAGGGAGTAGCAGCCTTTCAGAATAAATCAATTCTTTACTAGTCTTATAGACGGTTAAGATATTGATAATATAAGCCAAATAATGGCTACACTGCGTCCTGCTGCACGGCTGAAAGCAACGGGAAACTACAGCCGTATGCTATTCCCGAGGATATGCACCTCTCTATGCATAATTACATGTGATGATGGCCTCCTCCCTTGTAAAATTGCAATCCGGAGGTAAACTAGTCCCCCGTTCGGATCTCCGGGTGGGGACTACTCGAGAGGAGGTTAACATCACAGAAGTGACAAAGAGGAAATCTGACATTCTACGGATCGGAGCGTGGAATGTTAGAAGTCTGCTAGGAAGTGGAAGGTTAGAAAACTTAGAAAGAGAAATGGATAGATTGAGGTTGGATTTGGTTGGGATTAGTGAAATGCGCTGGCAGGAAGAACAGGACTTTTGGTCAGGAGACTATAGGGTCATTAGCACTAAATCAAACAATGGCCAAGCAGGGGTTGGCCTCATATTGAGTAGGAAACTTGGACAGCGGGTGGAATATTATGAACAATATAGTGAACGGATTATTGTAGCAAAAATCAATACTAAACCTACCTGCACCACAGTGGTACAAGTCTATATGCCTACCAGTCAAGCTGATGATGAGGATGTTGAAAAGGTCTACGAAGAAATAGACGAAATTCTGAGGTATATCAAGGGTGATGAAAATGTTATAGTAATGGGAGATTGGAATGCTGTGGTAGGAAAAGGTAGAGAAGGGAAGATAGTAGGAGATTTCGGATTAGGTGAAAGGAATGATCGAGGTTGCAGGCTGGTAGAATTCTGCACCGAGCATGAGTTGGTCATAGCTAACACCTTATTCAATAACCACAATAGAAGAATATACAAATGGATGAGACCAGGAGATACAGGGCGTTACCAAATCGACTTCATTATGGTCAAGCAGAGGTTTCGAAACCAGATTTTGGATTGTAAAGCATATCCTGGTGCTGACATGAACTCTGACCACAATCTGGTTGTAATGAAATGCAGATTAAAGTTGAAGAAACTGAAGAAAAGTCAAAAGCCAAAAAGGTGGGCAATAGACAGACTGAAAGAGAAGGATGTAAACGAAAGATTCAAGAAGAGTATAAAGGAAGGACTAATGAAAAACCCTAAACAAACTTCAATTGCAGACGAATGGGCACTTTTGAAGAATGAAATAACAAAATCCGCAGAAGAAAACATTGGTAGGAAAGAAAGAATAGGTAGAAAACCGTGGATTACTCAGGATATACTAGAATTGATGGATGAAAGGCGGAAACACAAGAATGTAAGAGATGAGAAGGGGAAAGCAGAATACAGACGTCTGAGAAATGAGGTTAACAAGAAGTGCAAGGAAGCGAAAGAAGAATGGTTGAAAGAGAAATGTGCAGTTATAGAAAATTGTCTGAAATTAGGAAAAGTAGACACAGCTTATCGAAGGATTAAGAATACTTTTGGGGAAAAGAAGACTAAGTGCTGTAATATTAAGGACACAAATGGAAAGCCTCTAACAGATAGGGAAGAAAAGGTTGAGAGATGGAAAGCTTACATAGAGAGTTTGTATAAGGGAAAGGAGATTGAGAATCATGTAATGGAAAGGGAGGAGGAAATTGATGAGGATGTGAAAGGAGATCTAATATTGAGATCAGAATTTGATAGAGCTTTGGAAGACTTAAGCAGGAACAAAGCACCAGGCATAGATGATATACCGATTGAGTTGCTATGCTGCATAGGAGATGAAGGTCTGATCAGGTTATTTCACTTGGTGTGTAGGATTTATGAGACAGGTGAGGTACCCCCTGATTTCAAGAATAATGTAATCATCCCTATACCAAAGAAAGTGGGAGCTGACAGATGTGAAGATTACCGTACAATCAGCTTGATTACTCATGCTTCAAAGATCCTGTCTAGGATAATTTACAAGAGGATTGAAAGCCAGATAGAAACGGAGTTGGGTGAAGACCAGTTTGGTTTCAGGAGAAATGTAGGAACAAGGGAAGCTGTACTAAGTCTTAGGCTGATTTTGGAAGGTGGATTACTCAGGATATACTAGAATTGATGGATGAAAGGCGGAAACACAAGAATGTAAGAGATGAGAAGGGGAAAGCAGAATACAGACGTCTGAGAAATGAGGTTAACAAGAAGTGCAAGGAAGCGAAAGAAGAATGGTTGAAAGAGAAATGTGCAGTTATAGAAAATTGTCTGAAATTAGGAAAAGTAGACACAGCTTATCGAAGGATTAAGAATACTTTTGGGGAAAAGAAGACTAAGTGCTGTAATATTAAGGACACAAATGGAAAGCCTCTAACAGATAGGGAAGAAAAGGTTGAGAGATGGAAAGCTTACATAGAGAGTTTGTATAAGGGAAAGGAGATTGAGAATCATGTAATGGAAAGGGAGGAGGAAATTGATGAGGATGCGAAAGGAGATCTAATATTGAGATCAGAATTTGATAGAGCTTTGGAAGACTTAAGCAGGAACAAAGCACCAGGCATAGATGATATACCGATTGAGTTGCTACGCTGCATAGGAGATGAAGGTCTGATCAGGTTATTTCACTTGGTGTGTAGGATTTATGAGACAGGTGAGGTACCCCCTGATTTCAAGAATAATGTAATCATCCCTATACCAAAGAAAGTGGGAGCTGACAGATGTGAAGATTACCGTACAATCAGCTTGATTACTCATGCTTCAAAGATCCTGTCTAGGATAATTTACAAGAGGATTGAAAGCCAGATAGAAACGGAGTTGGGTGAAGACCAGTTTGGTTTCAGGAGAAATGTAGGAACAAGGGAAGCTGTACTAAGTCTTAGGCTGATTTTGGAAGGTAGAATAAGGAAAGATAAGAGAACGTTCATGGCTTTTGTAGACTTAGAAAAGGCTTTCGATAACGTTCTTTCGTGTGGCCTCCTGAGAGGCCGAGTGCAGGTCTTTCTAAGTGACGCCCGTAGGCGACCTGCGCGTCGGGATGAGAGATGGAATTGATGAAGGCGAATGAAACTGGGCAAGGATGTGGAAGGAAGCGGCCGTGGCCTGTCAGTAGGTACCGTCCCAGCATTTGCCTGGTGTTGAAAATGGGAAACCACGGAAAACCATTTCAAGGATAACGTTGATTGGACTAAATTGTTTGACATTTTGAAATCGATTGGAATAAAGTACAGGGATATGAGGGTGATATACAATCTATACAGAAACCAGACAGCAGTCATTCGAGTTGAAGGACATGAGAGAGAAGCTGGTATTCAGAAAGGTGTAAGGCAAGGCTGCAACTTATCACCCATACTTTTCAATCTTTACATTGAACAAGCAATGAAGGAAATTAGAGAAAAAATTAAAGTGGGAGTGAAGATTCAAGGAGAAATAATTTCAACTCTGAGATTTGCTGATGACATAGTCATCTTGGCCGACAAGCCTGAGGATTTGAATGAGTTTTTGAATGGTATGGACTCCGTCTTACAGAAAGAATTCATGATGAAAATTAATAAATGTAAAACAAAAATACTGGAATGCAGCCGAAATAAATCAGAAACCTCTATGGAGATCAAATTGACAGGTGAAAAGCTGAAGGAAGTAGTAGGAAGTAGAGTAACCAGTGATGGACGAAGCAAAGAGGATATAAAAGTAGGTTGGCTCAGGCAAATAAAGCTTTTCTACAAAAAAGGAATCTGCTGACATCGAATATAGATTTAGGTATTAGGAAGTCATTTTTGAAAGCCTTTGTCTGGAGCGTGGCGCTCTATGGAAGTGAAACTTGGACTATTGGTGCAGCAGAAAAGAGGAGAATTGAAGCATTTGAAATGTGGTGTTACAGGAGAATGATGAAGATCAGATGGGTAGATAAGGTTACAAACATAGAGGTATTAAGACGAGTGGGAGAGGAGAGATGCTTCTGGCGACTGCTAATGAAGAGAAGAGATAGGTTGGTAGGACACATACTAAGACATCCAGGAATAGCAAGCTTAGTTATGGAAGGAAGGGTCGAGGACAAGAACTGTAGGGGTAGACCAAGGTTAGAATATGTTAAACAGATTGCCTCAGATGTAGGGTGTGGTAGTTATGTAGAGATGAAACGATTAGCTCAGGTCAGGGAGGCATGGAGGGCTGCATCAAACCAGTCAAAAGACTGAAGACTCAAACAACATCGCTGACAGCTGTACTTTTGCCAAGGCATTTGGTGTAGTCAACAGCATTGGGATTCAGTGGGTAGAGTCCAAGGCTAGTAAACTACAGAGGTTGCCTCAATATGGAGCTCTTTGGCGAGGGGATCGCGGAGGGAAGGGAAAGGACGTGACGTCACACGTTTCCTCGTAGCATGCGAGGCGCGAGATATGCAAGGAAAGTCAACTTTCCCACATATTATATTGTATGGATTGCAGCGGTTTAAACACGTGTTTTAAGCCCTTTTGTTCATAATCATGCCAGGCCAAAGATGTGCTGTGGTAGTTTGCCACAGTTATTATAAAGTTGGAATGATGTGTCGTTTTTCACGATGCCAAAAGACGCATGCCTTCGTAATTAGTGGATTGCTGCATGAAAGCGAAAAGATCATTGCAACCCTCAAACAAGTAGGATATGTTCCCTCCACTTTAAGAGTGAAGACTTCGAATTAGACTACAGGACCTAATTGCTTAATATAAAGCCAAGATTTCCAAGGAATCTAAAACCAAATGGTGAGTCTAGCTGGCCTACTCTTAAGTTTAGATGACCTGCTAGGATGATTTTAAAGCTGTTAATATTTTTGACATATTTCGTACGTGGTATCAGGGGCGTATATACAATTTTTTTCGAGGGTGGGGGGGGCAGACTATCGTGGAAAATTGTGGTTACTTAATGAATTTTCTATTATAGCCTATGGAGTATGAATGGAAAATATCTAAATGGGCTACTTGTCAATTTATAAAGCAGAAATGTAAACACTCATTTTCTTTTACAAATTGATGATTATTTCTTAAAAGCAGACTACTGTGAAATACATTGTATGTTGTACCCAAGTTGGCTTTTTTCGGGGGGGGGGATCTGGAGCCCCCTCAGCCCCCCCCCCTCCCCCTTATATACGCCCATGGATGGTATTTTGATTTTGGACAAGATGGAAAATTTCATGAGTAATTCTCTTTGCATTGGTAAAAATTATTTGCAAATATTCCAGAAAGCAGTCATCATTTCAATAAAATCCCTTCGACTTCTGTACCAAGATATGGCCGGTAGGCATAATATAAAGTACATTCTTACACATAGGCTAAATCAAGATGTAGGCCTACTGGAAAACCTCTTTTCACAATTGCGAACCCGTGGTGGCTTACACGATCAACTTCTCCCCTTGACTGCATTTACAGACTGAGGATGATTATTTTAGGAAAAAATCCAGGAGTTGTTCAAAAGCATACAAACACTGCTGATCCAGATTCTGATGAATATGTAGTTGCTAAAGCACTAAACAAAGCTGGCATAGTGTCTGAATCAAGTAACGTGCTTCAGAACCAACCTTAGGGAGCAATGTGCAACCAGAGTCCTTCATTGCCAATATCATGGAACAAAGTGAGGAAGATGGCAAGGCTTATGTTGCAGGTTATGTAGCCCACAAGTTCCAAGATACATTTCCACAACTTGGGAACTTAACCTATGGAATGCAAACGATTATGCATTACCAACCTGGATTAAACACTTGTCATAAGGTGGTATGACCGATCCCTCAGAAACTTGGCTAAACCAGTTCCGGCACATTTGAGCAAAATTCGTCACATTTCCCGGAAAATACGGATTTCAACGAGGCAAGAACGTTCTAAGAAGAACGACAGATTTTTATGTCGAGAGAAGTTCCTGACGTACCGTCTGGTGGGGTTGAGGCAGCTGTGATAACAATTGGTCATCATCAGATTGAAACATTCCAATTCTATCTTGCATAAGAAGTGGTTAGGCCTATTGGAAGTCACTTAAACACCCACGATACTGCTACCGAGTCTAGGCGAATTTCCAAGAAATTCAAGATCACAACATAAAATGTAAGTAGGCTACATTCAGTTATTTTATCACCCATTTACCAATAATTTCATGAGAATAAACTGTTCCCTTGCGTACTCAACAGCTGATGTTGACAGTTTCGTTACGTTCCCCACATAGCGCGTTTGGTATCTTGTGACGTCATCCGCCTTGTGAGCGCTGATTGGTGAGTGAAAATTGGGGCAACCTCTGTAGTTTATAAGCCTTGGGTAGAGTCCACATGCCCGAAAACCATTGATTAGTGTTTCAGGTATTGCGGCAGATGCAATTACTTCGTTCAAAAGGGGTGCAAATGCCTCTTTATTCAGGATTTCACCCGGGTGGTCTGCATACCAGTTCCTCACAGCTTTACGCCAGCATATTTTGATTGGCCGAAACACAGCTACATCTGCTGGTTGCAATATTCTTGTTGCATTTGGTTAGAGAGCTATTATTTCTATTTGTAATTCGTTGCAGAAAACACTTAATTGGTATGTAAGATGGGATGTATGACCATCAAGAAACAACACCAAAGGGAATTTAACCCCATGAGCAATCAGGAATGGATGAAACACATTGGCAATATATTCATAGAATACCTCAGACATCATCCACCCTCTGTCACTACGAGCTTCCCCATTCAGAGGGAACCGATTTCGAAATCCTATCAGGAATTCTTTTGTACAGATACACAACCATCGGACAAGTTTTGCCACTAGCTGAAAATGTAAACATCACAGTTATATTTTCCTTTGCAGATCCCATGCCAATAGAATCAACATTTTTTGCCCCCTTCCCCGCTAAGACACGCCCTGTAGATGGACATATCTGAAACCCAGTTTCGTCTCCATTATATACTCTAGATGGGTCATTTATACATTCTTCCAAATTTTTCTGTCTGATGTAGTCCTGAACTTCTTCAAACCATTTCCTGATGTTCTTGAACTTGCTGCCGTTACCCCCTCACTCGTCCTTTCGACTACTTCGGGATGACGCCGTAGAAATCCCTAGATACAAAGAACCAAAGAATTGGACATAATTCACAAATAATAATAAAAATATATAAGGAATTCTAAATACATAATAATTACACTGGAGTACTGTTTAAGACAAGTAACATACCATATTTAAATGGAGAATAAAATGCATTTTTTTACCTTTAGCCAGCCTTCTCCAGGTCGATTATTATTAAAAGGATTCGGCCTAGGCTGTGATATCAGGAAATTTTGAACACTCGATATAATATCGTCTCTTTTCCTAGGGAACCCTTTCCGCGCTAACTCCAATATCCACCTTTAATTATAAAAATAAAGATCATTATTAGGTCTAGTTAACTAAATATAGATAGTTGTCTGAAAGAAAAGTGTCCCCCTAGGCTGTAAATCAGCGATTTACAATATCCCCCTTACCTGACTAACATCTGCTCTTCTTCCTGTGAAAGAACTGGCGATGGACCACAAGATTCCTTGTGTCCTGGGTTTTTCAATTTGAACTGCAAACTTGTCCTAGGAACACCATACTTCTTTGCTATTGCTCTCAGGGAAACCTCTGGACTACTCTGTAGTCCTCGAATTGCTGCCTCCATAGAGGCAGGATCATAAAGGGTTCGTTTAGGCATTGTGGTAAGATCTAAAATAAGCATATGAGTTCATTTATGTGCAGGGTACAGTATTGGGCCACGTACAATTCAGTTATTGGCCACCCGGCCATTAACTGTATACACTAACTGCAGAACAAAATCGACAAAATATTCTTCACCTATGAGCTAACTGAGAGTAACCAGATAGCAATCTACACATTTATCTACATTACAGTTATTGGCCAGGGTGGCCGATAACTAAATATTAGAGTTTATTACATCCAGTTATTGGCCATGCATCAAACACGACTAGAAATGGAATATCATTATTTCATCTTCCTTATTTCATTACAAATGCTTGTTACTTACCTACTGAATCAATCTCAGATTGGAGATAACAATAATACAGCTACCACTAGGACTTCAAATATCCTCAAACCTTAAGAAATTCACAAGAAAATCACTCAAGCCTCAGAGTATTGCTAGGCAGCAGCCATATCAACTTCACAGAGAGAGTCGAGAAGGCTGTGACTAGACAATGTTCACGAGGTTCGTGCTGCCGGTAGTTACATCTCATTTGGAAAGGTTTTTGGATATCACATTGGAGTGCGAATCGTATATCAAAGTATTCTAGATACCTACAACACTTTTGTAAGTATTATTCCTAATATTTGTGAACCTTACCGTACGTGAAGTGGAAAATACACAACCTAAAACTCTGTTCTGATCAACCCAACATGGTCGCCGCCTCTGTTGATAGAGGTCGGCGTCTCTTAACGAACACAACGAATGATAAAACTTCTGACGTATCAACCCACCAAGTACCAAACCAACCAATGAATTATTATAATACTGTAAATAACCCTGATTTTAACAACAGTACATCTGTCACCCAAATGACAACTACAATAACTACCGGTACCAAAGAAACAAATCCAAGGTCAAGCTATTCTGCTATAGCTCAATCTCTCTCCTCCAAAGAACAAGCTATCGTAATTGAATCCCAAGATGGAATCAGTATCAAAGATTATGTGCTAGCTGTAGGAAAACTCACTAGCCCTAGCAACATTCGTTTTGTTTCACGAATATCGAATGGACGAATATGCATTTTTCTTTCTAGCAAGAAAATTGTTGAAGAGTTAATATTAGCAAACCCCGAGATCTTAATAAACAATGTATCTTTGGAAATACGACCACTCTTAACAAAAAAAAAACAAGCTATTATATTATCAAACGTTTGTCCTGTAATACCCAACTATGTAATTGAAGAGGAATTGTTAAACATTGGTGTGAAAATCATATCTAAAATTACCCCTATCAGAGCAGGCTTATCCATCCCAGGTTTCTCTCATATTTTGAGCTTTCGAAGACAAATGTACATCCAAAATGAAGACTTCGATAAACTCCCTGCATCTCTCCAAATTGAATATGATGGCACTAACTACTGGATTTACCTATCATCTGACTCACCCACCTGCTTTATTTGTAAAACTGAGGGACATTTGGCCAAAGACTGTCCTACTAACAACTCAGTTCCAAATGATCAACCAACCTCTCAGCACGACATTCATGAAATTGACAAACCTAACCTTTCCAATTTTCCTAAACTACAAGAGAAACCACAAACAACAGAGATAAACCCCAAAAATGCAACCAGTACTTCCGACCTTCCTCCAACAAATTCACATGATGAAACTTCATCAGCTATCCTAAACTTAACTCAAAACCAAGGTTGTAATGGTATTTCTCTCTCCGAAATTCCAATAGAAAGAACAGTGCCTGGACATGGTGAAACATGTCCTGCCTCAACAACTGGACATTTCCCTGGATTTAAAAGACCAATGTCACACGCCAGCAGTGAAAGAACTGACCAACATATTTATAATAGCAACATACCCAAAATCGACTCTTCTGAACAAATTGAGAATCACAAGGTAAATCACACTTCTAAGAAACCCAAGAAAGAACCACAAAAACCAACAATCAGCGATATGCTCCTTCCTGTGAAACAGGTTTTGGAAGCTGATCCACCACTAGCTCCTCTCAGTTACACACAACTCCAATCTTTTCTCGAAAATTCCCAAGGTGTCAAGGACGTGGTGGCAATTGCTTTCAATTACACCCAAGACATAGAAGGACTCACTAAAGCCCTACAGAAACTCTACCCCTACTACACCGATAAAAGCATGAAAAACAGAAGCTCTCGGATAGTGAAGAAATTACTGAAGTTCGTCAACCTAAGCGAAGACCAAATGGATAACAATGTTTCTCTAGATTATTCTAGCGATGACTAATCTCTCCCTCTATAATAATGGAAATGGATCTTTTGCTATTTTTATCATACTTATGGCAACAACACTACTCCAATGGAATATCAACAGCTATCGATCCCAGTTAGAATTCCTACAACTCCTAATAAATAAACACCAACCACCCATTATCTGTCTCCAAAAGACCAACTTTCGGAACGATTTTGCTGCTAATCTAAGACTTTACAATGTGTATCATAAAAACAGAACTAATGCAAGTCATGCAAGTGGAGGAGTAGCTACCTATGTCAAAAGCAATATATACCTTAAAGACATTTCTTTAAACTCCAATTTGGAAGCTGTAGCCGTCTCATTGCATCTACCTCCCTCTCTGTGTATCTGCATTATTTTTATACCAAACAGTTATCTATTTCACGGAGATGATCTGCGAAATATTATCCGTCAGCTACCTAAACCATTCATTCTAGTAGGCGACTTCAACAGCCATAACACGTTATGGGGCAGTCATCACTCCGATGCAAGAGGGAAGGAGATAGAAAATATACTAGATGAATTTGACCTAATTCTAATGAATTCAAATGCTCCAACTCGTTTCGATATTGCTCATGGAACCTATAGTAGCATAGACCTAACTATCTGCACTCCGGAGATAGCAACTGGTTTTGACTGGTCTGTCTATTCGACGCTCCAAGGAAATAGTGACCACTTCCCCAAACTGATCAATAACGACAACGCTTCAATCAACGCCCCGATACCCCAAACCCTTAAATGGAACTTAAATAAAGCACATTGGACGCAGTTCAATCATATAGTCAACAACCATTTAATTGGCCTAACCCATCCACATGACTTCCCTTCCAAACACATCAATGATATTGTTCAAGATTTTACAGAAGCAATAGTTAAATCTGCAAACCTTAGTGTTCCGAAAATAAAGATAAACCCGTGTAAGAAGACAGTACCTTGGTGGAACGACGCATGCAAGGAAGCTCTAAAGAATAAAAACCATGCTTTCTATGTCTTTAAGAGAAAACCAACTCCTGAAAATAAAGCCCAATTTCAGAAATGTAGAGCAGTCGCCCGAAAAGAAATTAAAGATAGCAAAAAGAACTCGTGGCTGACATTTGTTTCCTCACTAAATTCTCAAACTCCACAAAAAGAAGTATGGAATAAACTCAAACGTGTAAATGGTAAATATAACCAGTTCCACATTACTTCTCTCAGAAACCCGAATGATGGATCCTTCATAACCAACCCTCAAAACATTGCTGATAAATTAGCTGACACATTCTCCGAGATTTCTAGTGACCACAATTATGACCAAAATTTTCTCCATATAAAGAAAACCAGCGAACCTCTTGATCTAAAAAGAACCTCCTCCGACTCCAATTCTAATTTAAATGAACCTTTTCAATTACAGGACATGATTATTGAACTTGACAAATGTGGCAAATCCAGCCCTGGCCCAGATACGGTCCCTTATGAGTTCCTAAGACAGCTCCCACTAAACGCATTAAATTATCTTCTGGCTATTTTCAACTACATATGGACCTCTCAGACGTTCCCTGATCAATGGCGCAGAGCCATTGTTGTTCCAATACTCAAGCCAGGGAAGGATAACTCAATTGCAGAAAATTACCGTCCAATCGCTTTAACAAATGCAATGTGCAAATTAATGGAGAAAATTGTTAACAGGAGATTACGATGGTATCTTGAACATATAAACTTTTTTAGTGATGTACAAAGTGGATTTCGTAAGGGACGTTCAACTGTCGATACTCTCATAAGTTTGGAATCTGAAATTCGGGAGGCTTTCCTAAACAACCATCACCTCATAGCAGTTAGTCTAGATATTGAAAAGGCATATGACATGGTGTTCAAAGACCATGTACTTAAATCATTGATGGAATATAACATTTCAGGAAATATGCTCTATTTCATCTACAACTTCCTCAAAGATCGTAGAATTCAAGTTAAGACAAACGGCATTTTGTCACAGGAAGTTACAATCGACAATGGAGTCCCTCAAGGATCAGTTATCAGTGTTACTTTATTCCTGGTCGCAATAAACGGAATTGTATCCAACATCCACTTGCCAGTAAAGGCTTGTCTTTTTGCCGACGATTTGACCATATTCTGTGCTGGAAGAAATAGTTCAACTACTCAACAACTACTTCAAGAATCACTTGAAAATATTCAACAATGGGCCAAGATTACTGGATTCAAGTTCTCCAAAACAAAGTCCAAATGCATAGTATTCTCTAAAAACAAACACTCTGTACCAGATCCCGAGCTCAACATAAACAATCATAAAATTGAGACAGTATCTACTCTTAAAATCCTGGGAATTCTGTTTGATAGTAAATTAAGTTGGATTCCTTACCTGAAAAATCTCAAGGATGAGTGTCTACGACGGATTAATTTAATGACGATTCTCGCAGCAAAAAACTGGGGAGCAGACTATCAAGTGCTCATGAATACTTATAGAGCAATTATTAGGGCGAAATTAGATTATGGCAGTATAGTATACAACTCTGCAACAGCGTCTTCCCTCAAGATCCTTGATTCTATCCAGCCAGCTGCTCTTCGAATTGCTCTGGGAACTCTCCGCACCAGTCCAGTAACCAGTATGCAAATAGAAGCCAATGAACCACCTCTTGCAATTAGACGTCAACAACTAAGTGTATCATATGCACTCAAAGTATCAACTGTGACTAAATCACGCACTAAGTCGTATGTTTTCCCTACTAACAGCCACACAAGAACAAACACTGAATCAAGACGACAACCTTCGCCCTTCAATGTCAGAATATCCAAGTTCCTTGAAGAATTAAACCTAAATATTCCTCCCATACTACTCTCAGACCATTCTCTTGATATCCCACCATGGACAATTACCTTACCAACAGTCAACTTCGAACTGAACAACTTGGTTAAAAACCAAACTGACAGATCACAGTACCATCGATTATTTCTTGAAATCTCCAATAGATACCCAATACACAGTGCTATTTATAATGATGGTTCGAAATATGATGAAAGAAACGGTTGTGGGATAATTTATCCTGACCATACCATGCTTTTTCGACTTCCTGAATCTTTCACTGTCTATTCTAATGAACTCTTTGCTCTTAAACAGGCCATGAAATACATTTTGAATACAGCCAGCTGCAACAACTCATTTATTATTTACTCCGATTCACGAAGTGCATTAAACTCAATAGAGAATCTATCTTCGACAAACGTCCTTGTACAAGAAATTCAACTGATATTCCATAAAGTGGTGAAGCAAGGTAAACATGTCATATTTGTGTGGGTACCCTCTCACACAGGGCCGTGGAGAGTGGCGACGGGCCCTGGGGCTGTAGTCTCCCGGGCCCCATACCCAAATTGTGTAAAATTAATTTATAATCGTCCTATATTTGCTCAAAGTGATACAGCGCCTCTTTTTGCACCAAGAGCCCGCTGGCACATACAAATAAAGTCTAGACATTTTTAAAATAGTTTTCACATATAGTATTTTCAAGTTGAAATTCTTACGAATTGCTGCCCTTGGGTCAAGGCCTAACACTGATGTGTGTTTTGGTTGAACGGCGATCACACATGTTAGTACATTAATAAAAAAGCCAAATATATTTTCATAATCAAGCACAGGTAAGTCAAGTTCATGTGCTAGCAGTAGATTGCAGATGCCATATCAATAAGTGTTTTCGCAAGGGAAGAGAATGTGAATTTGAACTATAATTTTGTAATTTGCAGCCTGTACCGTAGATTTCTTATAATTTAATATTGCCTAGGCAGTAAGCAAATCTAGAGCCAGAGTTCTCCTAAAGATCCTCTTAATCCTATGTATGACTAGAGATATTCAGGGGCGGATTTAAGCCAAGATTATGGGAGGAACGAACACCCTGGGGGTCTGGGGGATATGCAATATCCCCAAGGTCAGAGGGTGTCCGAGAATCCTCCTCCGGAAAATTTTGCAAAAATTAGGTCCAAATTAGTGAGTTATAAGCCATTTGGGTGTTTGTATTTGTGATATTTTGGAGTAAAAATTTGTCCCAGGGGCTATAGAAATGACACATCGATATTGAAGTAAAAGGTCTCTTCAAGTAAGAACACACGATGTAGCCGCGCGCGTTATATGGCTCACCAATGACCATGATGGGGAACTACAGATCGCGCAAACAGCGGCTACCCTGAGTGTGTTTTTCACAAGGAAAGAAAAAGTGAATATAAACTTTCAATATACTGTATCTACATATTACTCAACTATACGAGAAGATCAACAATATTGCATGTATTTTTTCTATCTATGCCTGACAATAGAAACATCCCACCCTTTCGCAAGATATCAAGCCAGCATCAATCGTTTCCACATAGTGCGAAAGTGAATTATTGTGTCAACGCTCCTTTAAAAACTATTTTACCTACCTGCCATACGGCATACAATACGTCTTGTTGTTGTTGTTGTTGTTGTTTGAGTCTTCAGTCTTTTGACTGGTTTGATGCAGCCTTCCTCGCCTCCCTGTCCTGAGCTAATCGTTTCATCTTTACATAGCTACCACACCATACGTCCGAGGCAATCTGTTTAACATATTCTAACCTTGGTCTACCCCTACAGTTCTTGTCCTCGACCCTTCCTTCCATAACTAAGCTTGCTATTCCTGGGTGTCTTAATATGAGTCCTGCCAACCTATCTCTTCTCTTCATTAGCAGTCGCCAGAAACATCTCTCCTCTCCCACTAGTCTTAATACCTCTTCGCTTGTAACCCTATCTACCCATCTGATCATCATTCTCCTGTAACATCACATTTCAAACGCTTCAATTCTCCTATTTTCTGCTGCTCCAATAGTCCAAGTTTCACTTCCATAGAGCACCACGCTCCAGACAAAGGCCTTCAAAAATGACTTCCTAACACCTAAATCTATATTCGACGTCAACAGATTCCTTTTCTGTAGAAATGCTTCCCTTGCCTGAGCTAACCTACTTTTATATCCTCTTTGCTTCGTCCATCACTGGTTATTTTGCTTCCTAAGTAACAGAAGTCTCCTACTTCTATAGTTTTTCACCTGTCAATTTGATCTCCATAGAGGATTCTGATTTATTTCGGCTGCATTCTAGTATTTTTGTTTTACAATTATTAATTTTCATCATGAATTCTTTCCTCAAGACGGAGTCCATACCATTCAAAAACTCATTCAAATCCTCAGGCTTGTCAGCCAAGATGACGATGTCATCGGAAAATCTCAGAGTTGAAATTATTTCTCCTTAATCTTCACTCCCACTTAAAATTTGTCTCCAATTCCCTTCATTGCTTGTTCAATGTAAAGATTGAAAAGTATGGGTGATAAGTTGCAGCCTTGCCTTACATCTTTCTGAATATCAGCTTCTCTCTCATGTCCTTCAGCTCGAATGACTGCTGTCTGGTCTCTGTATAGATTGTAGATCACCCTCCTATCCCTGTACTTTATTCCAATCGTTTTCAATAAGTCAAACAATTCAGTCCAATCAACGTTATCAAAAGCCTTTTCTAACGAGACAACACACTCGTTATATTCTTTTACCTCAAAATCTAAGCTCAACGTGTCGCACCAAACTCGAACTCGAAACTCTTGAGTTATTTGATCAACCACACCAGGATAGCCTTGGCGAAATTGAAGTGATGGGATGAAAAATTTATATGATTGCTTGGCGCATAAGCCATAAACTCGCCCGAGCTAAATTTAGAATAATGGAATGCTCTGTCTTCCGGTATATTCTGAGAACAATACCTAGGGAAGCCCCGTCGCCTATGTTGACGGCTCTGAGACAGTTGTTCTTCCCACAAGCGCTTTGCGAAGGAAAATATTGTCCTCTTGACAGGATATGTTTGCAATCCTTGTAACATTGTACCAAGACAGTTCATTGCATTCACCAAATTATAGCAATAGCAAATTCAAGTCACATAAAGGCAATAATGATCCAATGCCCGATCGGGCCTCTCCTCCTAGAACGGCAGGCCCCCCTGGGAGGGTCGGGCCCCGGGGCACCAGCCCTGCTTGTCCCCCCCCCCCCTCTCGTCGGGCCTGCTCTCACAGAGGCATTCATGGCAATGAATCTGCCGATCAAGCAGCTAGAGAAGCCACACTTCTACCTTTATGTGATCCTACAATAGCTACACCTCATACTGACATCATTTCCTACGTCAAAAGAAAAGTATTCCAACAGTGGAAGAATCATTGGCTTAGAACTTCTACCAGTAAACTCCATGAAATAACATCAGGAACCACAGAACAATATCTCCATCATAAACTTTCCAGGCAAGATCAAGTTCTAATATCACGAATAAGAATAGGTCATATCAACATCACCCACAGCTATCTCCTCGAGAAGAAACAACCCCCTATCTGCTCAACATGTAACAGCGTACTGACTGTGCAGCACATAATCTCAGACTGTGCTCTCCACAACCACTGGCGACAGCACAACAGCATTCCCAAGAAGATATGTGAGGCCTTCTCATCTCTTTCACAGCTCAAAAAACTCATCAAGTTCTTCAAAGACTCGGAACTTTATTTCAAAATCTGATTGATGAACTCATAGTAGTGGGACTTTTCTTTATTTCTAGTGTTCATTTTATGATATTATAGTGTATTCAATTCAATGTATTGTATGTATTGTATTGTATTGTATAATGTAAATCTACAGTGAAAGTCGCGATAAGACTTTCCAAGTTAAAGCGACTATAAATTAATCTAATAAAAAAAAAACACAGAATCAACAGTGCTAGATGAATGTTTGAACATAATGGAGGGAAAGGTCCCTCTGCCATCTGGTGGCAGAAAGGGGTAATAATAACAATGCATTCTCTTATTATAAAGTGGTTTGTTGAAAGTGGCCAATAACTATAAGTTGGCCAATAACTGTATGGTTTCCCCTACGAGGCTTTTTATGGATGGAAATCCTCAATCGACAAATTAGAAGTTTATGATTTGTCCAGCAGTCATCAATATTCCGGGCTGTTTTCGTGATTAGGACATCACTCTCGTTACACTGTCGGGTAATTACCTAATCATATGCCGATGTTAAGTGCGTGGGTGCATCCATGTGGTCTTGAAGCGATTTGGCAGTTGGAACTGGTTATTGGTGATAAAGAGCTCCTGCTCAGCACACAGGTCAAGATGTAACAGACCACTAGCATTGCAGTTCCCAATTCCATGTTTACTCATGACTTTTCCCCTTAAGAGGCTGTCCCTCCCCACTCGGGCGTTGAAAACTCCTATTGTCGGCGCAGAAATTATGTACACCCGAGTTTGGAGATAAATAGCAACACAACCGAAAGGCCTACAGAAAAACAAGTGACATCACCTTTTTCCTTGTTTATTTATGCATTGATTGATGATAAAGATAGTTTTCAGGAACTTATTTTAATATCCCTTATGGCAGATATAACGTAAAAAGTACGTTGTTTTTTTTTTTTTTTTTTGCGGGGTTCGAGCGAAGTGTTGACTTTAGAGATTCACAACTCTTAACTGAGTTGTGCTACAGCACCCAACTTTGTATATGTATTAGTCAGATATGTCTTCTGTGTATGTGTAAAGTTTCAAAATTTGATCTCCAACACAAACAACGCTACAATCAATTATGTGAAAGGCTCGTATTTCGAAACTGGACTCCCTCAGAAGTTCGTTCTTGGGTGCGTTGTAATCCACATATAATAACCGTTTGCGATATGCAACTATCCGTGATCTAAATAAATGGGTTTAGTTTATATGGATTTATATTTATTATGATTTTGGTGTATGTTGTTGACAGGCGAGGTCTGCATGAGAGCTTGTGCTGTGTTGCCGCGTTAGCTTGCACTGACCCGCCCGATAATGCCACCGACTGATCATCACTTCGTTCTCTCTGCTTCGTCATGCAGTAGGCTAAATCTTTTGGAATGTAGTACTGTACCTACATTTATATTAAGTAGATGAAAATACTTGTACTGCGCCACCTGTAGGACGTTTTGTGAAGTGGTGTCTGGCAGCATGCCTTTTTCAGTTGCGCTTTGTGTTCCGTGGATTTTAGTGGTGGAGAGTCATTTAAAATTTTATTTTGTATACTGTACATTAATTACTATTAAGATGAATCTCGGCGGTAATAAAATACAAGAAAAAACAGAGAAAGCCAGTCCCAGGACCACGACGTGGCAATCAATCAATAAATTAATTAATACATAAATAAATAAACATATTTATAAGAATTAAGAACTACTAATTAATTCACAAGTTTCCCCATTTTCAACTCGAGGCAAATGCTGGGACGGTACGTTCTGACAGGCCACGGCCGCTTCCTTCCAAATCCTTGCCCAGTTACATTCATATTCATCCATTTCAGCTCTCATTAACTCCTCTCATGAGTTTGGAAACAGGAAGGACATCTGGCCGTAAAAGCCGTTGGCCACATACAATTTCATCGCATCTCATCCCCGAACCCGTTGGAAACGTGAATAATGTACAATACCCAAGGGGTATGCACCCCTTAGAGATCATCCCCCCCATCATCTGTCTAAATCTCATAAAAGGCAACCCTTTAAAAGCCTACCCAATATCCATCAATACTATAAGGGCAGCTGGCTACTCCATAAAGCAGCTCAACCCTTGCGTAATTATGACACACAGCGACATACTACAAACTGGTTCAACTATGCCACAACGCGCTGACAGAACAGAGGCTAAAGGTATAAAAGGTGCCTTAAGTGGGTCACGAGGATCTCTCCATCACCAGTGCTTCGACGAGACAGCCGGAGGCTAACGACAGTGTCAACCGAGGTGAGTCAGTCAGTCAGTGTTCAGAATCCTACTTTTGTAACCTAACACCCACAGTTTGTACTCACATTATAACATCACAAGATCCCTTAAAAGGGACTAACAGTTACTCATTGCTGACCAATAAACACTTGGTCAGTCTCTTACACTCGCATTACTGATCTACACTCTTCTTCACGTCCCAACGTCCTTCCTTACTCCCGTCACAATCAGACGTGACACACCGTAGTAATAACGCCAACTCAGACGTCCTTGTATTCCTCACAGCGGCTAGCGTGCTCAAGTGAAGCGCGTGCCGAACCGCTGACACTAGCAAGGTGATTATATAATAAGTAGCCGGCTGGGCGACTAGTACATCGACCCGCGTGCTAAGGCTACATCCCTTAAACCACATTTACAGTCTTTATAGGAGCGCCCCCTAGTTCCTAGCACACCACAACACACTACACTGGTCAGCTTGCCCTGTCAAGGGGAGCTACCCTTCTTTAGGCACAAACTCATAAATTAGTACAGCAACTCTCCCTTTTAGATCCACCCCTAAATAAGGGATCTAAAACACTGGTGGAGGCGGGGTCCTACGCATAGAGAAAAGGGACTCAACCAACGAGCCCTCGTAGGTAAAACGACCCCTTCCGTACCGCAAAAAAGCCAAGCAAATTAGTGAGAAAATTTTTCCCCCAGACAGAAAGCACCATATTTTTTTTTGGTGCTCTAAACTAGCTACACAAGGGAAAGGCTTGATAAACCAACCCCCTAGCCCTATACAGAACCAGAGAGATATAGGAATACACTGGCAAACACGCACAGATTTTTTTTTCTCTCTATTGTTACTTTAGGCCCATACACTTCAGGCAGAATGGCACCTCATGAAGAGATTGCAAGCCATGAAGGTAATAGGGGTATGCCAATATTAGTAGCATTATTGGCTAGATGCCAAAGGCACATACAGATCAGGCAAACACAAATACGGACACTCAAAACAGAAAATCGGGACAATACAGGGCAAACAGCCATACACCCCGTCAGAGGGTAGGACAGCGCGATTAAGATGCGCACATAAGCACTTGCAAACAGGCCATATGCCTCAATAGGCAGTACACCCAAATTTGGGACGAATACCGTGAACTCCAAACCAACAAGGCCATTTTTGAGTTCATGGTAGGGCCATCAGCCCACCCGAGAGAGGACATGAGCGTAGATACGCTAACTCGACAATTTGCGAGGATGTCCCTCTCGACAAGTACTGCCACGCAGTGGCAGGAGTTCGCCGTGGCCACAGTCCAGGAGACGGCCAGGTTAGGCTCCAACATACTAAAGAATACATCCTACACAGACACACGTCCTCCAGCTCCGGATCGGAAGGCAATTTTGCCAAGCCGAGGGGAAGAGCCTAGAACAATCCCCTCGGACCGGATGAACGAGAGGGAGTTGAAGCCAGGACCTTCAATCACACATAATACGACAGAGGGACAACAGGAGGTAACCTCGTCATGGGCTGACGACGTAGAGCCTGACCTACCACATATAAAGCCTACATACACTCACACAGATAGGCTAACACAGTGGCAGGAGTCTGCCGTGGCCACGGGCCAGAAAGCGGACAGGCTACACGACACCACATTGGCAGGACAAAAACAGGCACTTAAGCGGCCCTCACCGCCAGTTCAAAGGGCAAATTTGCCAGAACGGAGGCGAACACCGGCATTAGTCCCTCAGGATGCACGGTACACGCACATACAGATTAAACAGGCATTACCATACAATACACGGGGATTAGGAAAGGTATTATTACCCACCCCACAAAACCTCGCAGTCAAACATACATACACTCCCGCAAAATCTGCTAAGATAGCGCCAAGCGCAATAACGCCCTTAAATACAGGTACACTTAGACCTAGAAACACGCGCTACGGTAGAAGTAGGGCAAGGCTTACTTTGCTAGAAATTCCGCCGGAAAACAGCAAAGAAACACCTCAATGGATTTCAGAGGCCTATAATATCGTAACAGGGCAAAACCCTTCACCTTTCTGAGCACTGAAGCTCGAAAGACGATAACGACTTCCACCAAGGCCAAAGAAATAAAATAACATCACTTCCCCCATCATAAATGGCCACACAAGTTCTTTCACGCGGGAGATATCAGAAAATAGACCGACAATTACATAGTAAACATAAACTGCGCATTTTTTTTTTTTCCTTTCTCGTATTTTATGTATATACAGGGCAACATGGCCAAATTAGAAGTGAGTAATTTTAAATCCTTCTGTGTTTTTTTTTGGGAACCATGGCATCTTTCTATTAGGCCATCACTAAGCCAAGTGAAAGCCCATCAGGCTTAAGGCCGGAAAGAGATATTTTGAACACAACTTAGGCATAAAATCACAGCATAGAGCTTAAGGGAGTCTTTCTAAGTAGAAATGACTAGACGTTCTACATTATGGTTCCACAGTTTGACAGATTCTCTTGCTGCGGGCGAAAACCGTAAGCATGGCAAGAATTAAGAATCTCAAACTAGTTTCAAAAAAAAAATTTTTTGGGAGGTGTGCTTTAACCAACTAAAAAGCCCAATTGCACACCGGGATGAGACACTGTCATTTTGGTGAGTTACAATTACTTTGATAGGCAGGTTTGACTCCCACAGTGCACTGGCTTTGCTCGTGACGTGGATACAAGGGTATCAGTTACGTCTGGCAATGGCCTTCCTAAGGTGTACTAGACAGTGTCGGTAGATTCCCCTGAGACGTAACCAGATTACGGTAGTACTCACGTTACCAAATTGGTAAATACTACACTCAGGTCCCAATCACCATTTTTTTTCAAAAACATAGTGCTCACGACATAATTTTTAGAGACTAACGCCACCTACTATTATTTTCTTTCAATGTGCTCTCTTAATGCAGAGCGGGGCATAAATAATTTTTTTTTTGTTTCACACATTTAGCCCAAGAAAGAAAAATGGCCAAATAAACTATATATATATTTTATACATAGGTATACATAACACAACACTCGGGGACACAAGTGTAGTCAATGGAAGGTTCTTTTGCAGACGGCCAATGCATATGAGATTTCCGAAGTGAAATGCCATGGCCTGTGGTTTGGATTCCAAGTAAAACGGAAATCCCGTGGCACATGATCTCTAGAAATGGTCACGTTAAACCACAAAATTCCCCTCTTGCCTTTTTATAATGCGAAGAGCACTAACAGAAAAGCAGGCTGATTAAGAACACATGTTCGGATACACAGCGTTATCGGAACAAATAAACAAGCGAGCGCGCAAGACATTGCAACCCGACACCCTCATACTCAGCAGTAAAGCAGACCTCCGTGATAAACTGCGAGCCTTACAGACGACAGTTCCCAAAGCACACTGCACGGAATCATTCATAGCCAACCTAAGAACCCTATATCTTCAAAATTTACACTACGAGGAGAGGGCAAAAATAAGCAAACTCCTCGCAGGAAGGTATACTAGGGGTTGCGCATAGAAAAACACACAGCCCATTTGCCATAGTGTAGGCGGCACAGAAATGGCCACCAAATCTTTACAGACAACCGGCTTCGAACCCATGTCCACACACAAAAACCTCGTACCGAAAACTAACTAAACAACGGTATTTTCGGTACGAGAAACACAAACAAAATACAGACAGAATGCCCGCAGAACATGAACAACGCAGACATATAACACAGAGAATTACATAGAACACGGGTTCGAACCCCAGAGAAAATTGCACGCCAGGGAAAAACAAGCAGACGGCCTTCCAATCACACCAAAATTGGCCCATATAACGGCTTAGACAGATAATACTACATTCCTGCGGCCAAATGACAGGCATAAAATTCCAGAAATACACTTGACAGGGAAAATGGACTTTCCAGACAGAGACATATAAATTTCGTAAGACAACGGTCTTACGGAATAATGGCCACACAACGGCAATAGTAGCAGGGCGGATTACCACATCGGGCCGCCAGGAATTTAACACAATGACCACACTGGCATACGTGCAGAAAAACACGCAACAGTGGTTCACCTACATAAAATCCCGGCCTGAAGTTACACACACAAACTGATGACTTGCAGACTTAGCCACTTTGCAACACTGTCGATGACAAAACGCGATTGTGTAGTGGCAGTGACCATGAATAAACAAATGCAGAACAATCATAACACTATACATTTTTCAACACTGCGAAAGCATTTATCAACAAGCAGACGTCACAGACCAAAACTTGTCGCAGGCCCAGAGTAGCACGTTCGTAAAGACGTTGGCAGGCCACGGGCGCTTCCTACCCATACACAATATACACAGTAGGACTTAGCCCTACAGCAGACCAGGCGTCCGCGTGGTGTAGCGGAGCGTAGTCACACACACACACACAAACGCGCTCACCAATCAGGGGCGAACATAGGGACTTTGAGGAAACGGGACCTCCCCTTAACAACTTCTTTTTGCGACCCTAGTCCCGAAACAAATCATTCCAGGCGACTAGGACTTAGCCCTATAACGGACCAGAGTAGGTCGTGAAGCTTCGCTATCCCAAAGCGCGGATAGAAAACCAACATGGACCAAGGGAGGATGACAAGAGAACATGCTAACAGCGTCCCACTCTACTCCCTTCCCATAACCTTCTCAAGCCTGACATAAACAACGCAAACACATCTACACGACCATAAACAGCTACACTACACTACAAAGTATACATAAGGGTTGGTAAACTTCATGTGTTTACAGAAAGGGCATGCTACGCCCTGAGCCCCACCGCTATCACCTGAATGAGAGGGGTGCATCGGCCAACACCAACTAAGCGTAATGCACATCTCCATATGAGAGATGAGGCCATAAGTAATAAATACTAACCATTTTTTTTAAATTTAAATCATCCCGCATGAGAGGGAAATATATTAGTATTATGCCTCAACCTACACCTATCCATACATGAGTGCAAACGCCTCATATCCAGACGCATGCATGTATATCCCATCCATTCACCAGGGGATATTGATATCAGACCGGCATGGATTTTCATTTTATTTTTTGCAACCCCGGGAATTACCTGCCCCGTTCCACTCACTGTAGGAGCATCCCAGCACAAAAACCGGTTCCAGGCCGCCACTAACGCGGAATTCGGAAGTGCGCAACCTCCTCCTGCCCTGCTTTAACCCACTCTACAGATAACTACCCCCAGATCACAATAACAGGGTACCTGACGCCACAGACCCTACTAACACCTCCATCAAGGTTAAAAAAGAGCATTATCGCTGGAGAAGCTGATATAGCACAGGTAGCCTAAAGTAGTCTACGTATGTAGAGGTTTTACCAGCCCACCACACTGGAAGTATTTTACATTTGACACTTTTTACACAGGTTACACCTATATTTAAAAAAAAAAGGGAATCTGAAACACCCTGGCTGATGATACCGGCGTTAGCCAAAGGTCAAAAGCACAACACTAGGGGCAGAACTGGGGTAGGTAATGACAACCCTTACCCCAGTTGGCTCGACAAATCAAATTACTGACGACTAGACCAAATAGACGAACCACGTAAGGTCAAAGCATTCGCGGCCTGGTCGGGCAAGCTCTGGAATCCTAGGTGCGCATAAACCGCCCCTGGGAGGAAGGGATGCTAAACCCACTTTGAGCCACGGTCGTCGAAGCCAAGACCTGCAGGGAGACTTTCTGAGAATGGCGGGAGAAATAGCTCACTCCGCGTCGGCCTCGGGAGCTATCCCTAGAGACGACCATATTATGACTAGACTGTTAGTTAAATTTACGTAAGTAGGACTTCCATGGCGGGGAGTCAGACTCCTATTCGTCAGGAGTGAAGCAGGATCCAAGGGTTCAGCAGGACCAATCCTAGATCCGACAAGTCCTTACCCCGCGAGGTGAAGGTGAAGACCACGACGGTAATCAATAATGCAGAATGAAATATGAATATATATATATGGAATGTACGCGCTCATTCGGTCCTGCGCCCACGTAAATGGACGACAACGGGTCGCCAGAGTTCTTAAATGAGTAGCATAGCGGGCACTCAAAAGGGTTCAGTGGGCCAACCCAGCAATGCCGATTAAGGCGAAGAGGACTCCCCGGACGCTCACTTCCCGGAGGACATATGAATACAAATATTGCGGCCGAAACAGGCGAAGAGGACTCCCCGGACGCTCACTTCCCGGAGGACATATGAATACAAATATTGCGGCCGAAACAGGCGAAGAGGACTCCCCGGACGCTTTCTTCCCGGAGGATATTATGCCATTGGACCACACTGTCCAATGCCCACATAAATGACGACGCATCGGGCAGTCAGAGGGCATTAAGAGATGGGGCATTGCGCGCCCCTCACAGGAGCCAAGTGGGCGGCTCACCTACGACTAATCGGAACGGCAAAACGAGCACGACAAGGAAGTTACAGCGGGCGGAACGGTTAGCTTAGTGGCACCGTAAGCCGCCCGCGGATAGATTAATCTTAGTAATAGACGTCGACACTAGACTTAAGGGGACGGAATCTAGCGACCCTAGAGACAACCGGTGTTTCTGGGGCTCGTGCGGGTGGTGATCTGGGGATTTAATTGCCCCAGGCGATCGTCCTAGGCCAAATTTAGTTATAGACGGTTGCATTTGACACGCAACCTAGGATTAAGCAAATTTAATGAACACTGTTGCAATTCAGCACAGCATCTTTCGGCAATAGATTAAGGCAACCCTCTCGGCTTAGATGTAGTTTTTTTTATATATACCATAAGTAGAATAAGTAGTATAAGAGAACGCCGTTCGGCGCCTGATGACCCACAAATCCGTCATCAGGGTAAGTCCGATAACTCATGATAAGTTATTATAATGTAGCATAGTCTTACATTAAGACAATTTTTTTTCATACATATATTGAGGTAAAATTTCGGCGCCTGGCGGCCCAAATTCGTTGCCAGGGTAAGCCCAATACTACAACACATTAGGAAATGACGTCACGGCACCATATAGGGTAAGCCCGGCCATATATTGAGTAATAATAACCATGCCATTCTTTTCACAGGTAAAAAGGGGCTTCAGACTGTGGCAACGCTGCCACAGGAAGCGGCATATGGAATAGGGAATTTCAATGTTTTGTTAACCTCTCCATTTTTTTTTGCAGGCATTGTCACCTAGAATATGACACGTGTAATTATGATTTTGCTGCCAGATAGCAGCAACATGCTATTTAATGCCCCCTTTTTGTAGTATTATACCTGTGCATACTAACCTCCATTTAACATTCATTCTCACTTACACACTCACTACATTTTTTTTACAGCTACACGTCAATAATCTGCACAGCGGGAATGATGCCTGTGGGGCATCAAGCTTGCTGGCAGATCTGCATAAAACAAAAACACTTGAAGCGTCAAAATGCGACGCAGCTTACGGCGATGAGGGCGCAACCGGCATGTGGCGGCGACCCTCATGGCCAAGTGTGCAAGCATTCACCCACAGAGGATGCTTCACAGACTAGGTATTAAGAATACACTGCAAGCGGTACGACCACTCAACCGTGCCAAGAGGTGGCCGTATAGGATCAGCCGTGATACGGCAAGCGTACGTACAAACAGGTAGCGTGCACGCGAGGATCCAAACAAAAACTAGAATTATAAGGGTTTAGCGCGCTTAAGTAGACATAAGGTCATTGTAGTTCATAATTTTAAAGAGTAAACTACATACATATGCATGCGCCCACGGGCAATTATTCCAATTGAAATTCCTAAATGTCAGCATCGCAACATGATACATTAAACTCTATATATATTTTTGTCTGTTTATCAAGTTCACGTGTACACGATGTCTATATTTTTGTTTTGTTTTGTTTCGTTTGCTAAGGTAACACGTAACCAATGTCTGTGAATTGTTTTCTTTCATTTTTCTCTCTTCTAACTTCCCCATTTGTCAGGGTGTTCCGTTTTATCCCACACCAATAAATACATTTTAAATATTTCCTTTAAATTATACCCTGGAACACCCATTTTTTTTCTATTCTCTCCTATCTTCTTTATTGCAGGGAGCACTTTTTCCCCAAGATAGGGCGGACGACGCAAGCATCCGTTCGGCCCTGGGTTTTTCCTCCCTGCACAACTATGTAACCATGTATAACCATGTTTTTTTTTTATGCCGACAACGGCAATGGCGATTGTGCCTCAATAGCAATTATTTTCTTTATTCAACAATGTTAATGCACATTTCACCATGCAATGTAAAATTTATATACATATATATCTATGTACACCCCATAACCCTCCCCTCTGAACACGGGCTGACCGCACACCTACACTTCTGCACGACGACACCCGTTCCATACGACGACGCTTACGACGCCACCACCAGAAGAGACGAGGGGGATTCAAAAACTACTACGACAACATCCCAACCCCAAGTGCCCTTCCCGGTCGCGAGGACGCGACCAAATGGAGGAAGAGGCTTGTACAATACCCAAGGGGTATGCACCCCTTAGAGATCATCCCCCCCATCATCTGTCTAAATCTCATAAAAGGCAACCCTTTAAAAGCCTACCCAATATCCATCAATACTATAAGGGCAGCTGGCTACTCCATAAAGCAGCTCAACCCTTGCGTAATTATGACACACAGCGACATACTACAAACTGGTTCAACTATGCCACAACGCGCTGACAGAACAGAGGCTAAAGGTATAAAAGGTGCCTTAAGTGGGTCACGAGGATCTCTCCATCACCAGTGCTTCGACGAGACAGCCGGAGGCTAACGACAGTGTCAACCGAGGTGAGTCAGTCAGTCAGTGTTCAGAATCCTACTTTTGTAACCTAACACCCACAGTTTGTACTCACATTATAACATCACAAGATCCCTTAAAAGGGACTAACAGTTACTCATTGCTGACCAATAAACACTTGGTCAGTCTCTTACACTCGCATTACTGATCTACACTCTTCTTCACGTCCCAACGTCCTTCCTTACTCCCGTCACAATCAGACGTGACACACCGTAGTAATAACGCCAACTCAGACGTCCTTGTATTCCTCACAGCGGCTAGCGTGCTCAAGTGAAGCGCGTGCCGAACCGCTGACACTAGCAAGGTGATTATATAATAAGTAGCCGGCTGGGCGACTAGTACATCGACCCGCGTGCTAAGGCTACATCCCTTAAACCACATTTACAGTCTTTATAGGAGCGCCCCCTAGTTCCTAGCACACCACAACACACTACACTGGTCAGCTTGCCCTGTCAAGGGGAGCTACCCTTCTTTAGGCACAAACTCATAAATTAGTACAGCAACTCTCCCTTTTAGATCCACCCCCAAATAAGGGATCTAAAACAATAATAAGGGGTAGACATGCTTACACTAATTAATTCACACGTTCGTACCAAAATGAATAAGAAAAGGAAATTATATGTTATTATATTGTAGCATGTCTGTTCATAACACAATTATTTTATTAGTGTTTAGTACAGGAAGCAATTTCAGACAAACTCTGAATATTTAGCGATTACAAAATAAAACAATAAAAATAAATAAATTATATCAAAGACATATTTTGTCATCCTTGGATGAGTGGCCTTGGATAACGGAAAGATCGCATTCTTCGTCAGTGTCAACATCCACTGTTCAACTCGGGCCTTAAGATGTGTCAAAGGAAGTATTTATACACATCAGCGAACCACTGTTTATCTTAGTATCTCTGGCATTGTCTTAATGTGTAGTTTCCAGAAATGTATGGGGCACGCTATAAAAATTGAAGATTTCTACTGGGAAAAATATCACCTGTCTCAAGAAATACCTCAAGTCGAACCCCTAATAATTGATTTGAAAAGCTCTTCAGATAGTGAGGATGAGGTCACACAACATTTTATTTTGGATGATCGCATTCAATCAGATGACGATAACTGATAATTTTCCGAGATGTTTGTCATGTAAATACTATATATTTTATGAAATTATAAATAGAAAATTTAAATTTATAAAAACATTGAGAAAACAAAAAAAAACAATTTTAAAGCTGCCGTTGAAGATCCAAAGCCCTTTTGAGAAAAGCTGATGGGAAATGTGAAAACGAAATACATTTAACTTGAACATGCTCTGTGCCGAGACAGCGCTAAGCGGGCAGTGAATGCGGCAACAGCGCACGACCTTTCCTGCGGCTTTCGTCTGCCAACAACAGTCACCAAACGCATAATAAATATCAATCCATATAAACTAAACCCATTTATTTAGATCACTGATATTTACATATCATATGGAATACAACGCACCCAAGAACGAACTTCTGCGGGAGTCCAGTTTCGAAATACGAGCCTTTCACATAATTGATTTCCCCCAGGGGCTCACATCTTGTGGGCGTGGGTTGGCGACCACGGGGCCCCAGCTGAGTCCGGCATTGCTTCCACTTACTTGTGCCGGGCTCCTCTCTGTCTTCTTTCCTGTCGACCTCACTTGGTCAACTCTTGTTCTCTTCTGACCCCGACGGTATTAGGGTATCCGAGGCCTAGGGAGTCTCTTCCTTTCCCGCCTTAATTGGCCCTTGTCTCATCTTTTCTGATACCCTCCTTCTGCGAGGGGTCAGCCTTCTTTTTCTCTTCCTTTTACCTCCTGCCTTGTGCTCTAGGCCTTTAAGGAGGCAGGGTGTATGTAGCCCCACCACTTCGGGTGCACCCTAGATAATGCTACACCCTCAGGGGCTCACGGCTGGTGAGTTCGGGAGTTGGCGACCCCAAGGGATTCCTGAGCTGGGTCCGTTTTCCCCTTTTGTCCCTTACCTTTGGGGCGGACCCTCTCCTCTTTCACTTTCCTATGTGCCTTTCATGGCTCTCCTTCCTTCCAAGTCCCTCAATCCGCCTTCTCCGAGGGTTGAGGGCGTTTCTTTTCCTTCTGTCCTTTTATTTGCCTTATTCTCCTTTAGTTTTCCATTTCTTCTTCTAGTATGTAGGTTAGTAGTTGGATTTGGTTTTAAGTTCGCTTTTCATTTTCATCTTCACGATCACCCGGACCATCAGGGGCCGATAACCTAGATGTTAGGCCCCTTAAAACAACAATTATCATCATCATCATCATTTTCATTTTCACGATCACCCAAACCACCAGGGTCCGATAACCTAGATGTTAGGCCCCTTAAAACAACAATTATCATCATCATCATCACATAATTGATTGTTGCGTCGTTTGTGTTGGATATCAAATTTTGAAACTTCACATATACACAGAAAACACATCTGACTAACACATATCCAAAGTTGGGTGCTGTAGCACAATTGAGTTAAGAGTTGTGAGTCTCTAAAGTCGACCCCGCAAAAAAACGGTACTTTTTACGTTATACCTGCCATAAGGGACATTAAAATAAGTTCCTAAAAACTACCTTTATCATCAATCAACGCAGAAATAGACAAGGAAAAAGGTGATGTCACTTGTTTTTCTGAAGGCCTTTCGGTTGTGTTGCTATTTATCTCCAAACTCGGGTGCACATAATTTCTGCGCCGACAGTAGTAGTGCATGCTTGTCTGTAGCAGGCACCTTAGTGAGGACTGTTTGGTTGGTGATAGAAGCGGTTCTTAGAATCCTCGTCATCCGTAAGAGTGAGGGCATATGAAGAGATGAGAGTAATGAACCTTCCTCCTTCAAGAGGTTTGCGGAGAGTCATGAGTCTTTCATTTACTACAATGGGAGCGAGTCGATGATCATTCACAATTTGGTCTTTACTGCAAAACCCACACCATGGATGCGACGTTCATTTTCCTCTTTTCCTTTCCAGATGATGGTGTAGCCTGATGAAGCTTCAATGATTTTTCCTTCTCCCGCGAATCTGGTTTCACTCAGGGCAATTACATCAATGTTGAGTCTGTTCAGCTCATGGCTGATGAGAGCTGTTCTCCTTTCTGGTCTGTTATTGTTGTCTAATAATGTTCTGACGTTCCATGCACCAATAGTGATGAACGTAGATAGCTTTCTTTCATTATTTCGACCGCAAGTTGGGGTAACCCTCTGAGTGCGGTTTCCCAGACAGTGACTACCTATGCTTAGCCCACATTTAATAGGTCCTTCCCCATTCAGGGTGGTCAGCGGATATCCTAAATAGGCCTACCCACTCACAGATGCAGGACCGGATCCCTGAGTAGTCACGGTTCTCAGGAAGGCGACCATCACACATCTGCCGCCAACGTGCAGGTCCAGACTAGAAGGCTCCAGTTTACCCAAACCTGCTTCCGTCATCCTTATCCTATCGCCGTTGGGCTTGTAGAGAAACAGCACGAGAGAATGATGTAGGCATGAGTTTAAGGTGAATCTCAACTTGCCATGGAGTGACCCACACACTATGGTCCTAGAGCCATTCACTCCGGCACATAGAGAATGAGACATGTAGTTTCCAGCACCAGAACTGCAATGGAACGCCGCAGACTCAAAATATAATTGAGTTGCGCCTTTACAGCCAATCCATCTGGCATGACCTCTTCCACCTCCACAGCCGTTGGGAACTTAAGAAATAAAAGGTTGTCTCGAGTGGAAAAGGTTGTAACAGAAAATATATCGTGTGGTAATAGTTTATGGTGGGATGTATTTTTTGAGTGTTTAGGTGGTTTAGAATCTATTAAAGTGAAGTGAGATCGTGTGTTGTTTATGTTACCTAAACTTGTATTCCACTACTTGAAATGTCGATTCTACTTCCGCACAAAGAACATCCGGAGAGAGCTGGCTATTTCCAAAAACCCCAGGGGCTCACTTCTAGTGGGTGTGGGTTGGCGACCACGGGGCCCCAGCTGAGTCCGGCATTGCTTCCACTTACTTGTGCCGGGCTCCTCTCCGTCTTCTTTCCTGTCGACCTCACTTGGTCAACTCTTGTTCTCTTCCGACCCCGACGGTATCCGAGGCCTAGGGAGTCTCTTCCTTTCCCGCCTAAATTGGCCCTTGTCTAATCTTTCCTGATACCCTCCTTCTGTGAGGGGTCAACCTTCTTTTTCTTTTCCTTTTCCCTCCTGCCTTGTGCTCAAGGCCCTCAAGGAGGCAGGGTGTATGTAGCCCCACCATCTCTGGTGCACCCTAGATAATGCTACACCCTCAGGGGCTCACGGCTGGTGAGTTCGGGAGTTGGCGACCCCGAGGGATTCCTGAGCTGGGTCCGTTTTCCCCTTTTGTCCCTTCCCTTTGGGGCGGACCCTCTCCTCTCTCCCCTCCCCTCTCCTCATAATCCTCTCCTCTTTTCCTTATATTTACTTTTCTCTTTCAGATTCCCGCACTGTTTTTGTTACTTGGTTCCCCGTGTATCTAAATTCCCTTTTAGGATTTTTTTTGTAGGTATTTTTAATCTACTTTGCATTTTGTAAGTCTTTTCGATCTAGATTGCATTTTGTGTGTTTTTCAATCTCAATTGCATTTTGTAAGGATTGACAATCTAAATTGCTTTTTAGTAAGTCTTTCAATGTCCGGGCCGGGGCTTTTGTTAGTTTTTTGAATTTCAATTGCATTTTGTATTTTCAACCTACCCCGCTTTGTTCAAGTAGTTAAGTATCAATTGCAATTTTGTGGGTATTTTGAATCTAAATTACATTTTGTAATTATTTTCATTCTAAATTGCATTTTGTAAGTATTGTCCATCCTAATGAGAAGTTTGAATCTACCATACATTTTGTAAGCAATTTTAATTGCATTTTGAATTTTCAACCTACCCCGCTTTGTTCAAGTAGTTAAGTCTCAATTGCAATGTTGTGGGTATTTTGAATCTCCATTACATTTTGTGCGTATTTTCAATGTCATTTGCATTTTGTAAGTATTTTGATTTCACTTGCATTTTGTAGGTCGACTGTACGTTGCATTTTGTACGTATTTTGGACTTAACCTACATTTTGTGCGTATTTTTCAATCTAATCCTTTTCGAGTATTTTCGTTCGAAATTCCCTAATGTACGTATTACCGCTCTCCATTTGGTGAGTAGTTTCAATCTGAGTTCCTTTTTGTAAGTATTTTCCCTGCTACATAAGGCATAGTTGTTGGGGCTCACTGTCTATTTTATCTAAACCATTTTCGTTTCATCCATAGCAGTGAGCTGTTGTTTATCTTCATCCTTTCATTTCACGCCATTTCATTTCATCAGGGGCCGATAACCTCGATGTTAGGCCCCTTAAAACAACAATTATCATCATCATCATCATCATCAGCTATTTCCAAGTCAGCAAAATCATCTAGAAAAATTTTATTAAGTGTCCAGTTGCTGAAATCATCTTTCAACGTGACTTTAATGCTTCGGTTTCTCACGTAGACCCCCCAGGGGCTCACATCTAGTGGGACGTGGGTTAGCGACCACGGGACCCCTCCTGTCCTTTCTTTGCCTTATTCTCTTCTTTTCTTCTTTCTTTACATTTCTTCTTCTAGTATATAAGTTAGTAGATAGTTATAGTTTACATTTAATTATCATCTTCAGGATCACCCAAACCCTTATGATCCGATAACCTAGATGTTAGGCCCCTTAAAACAACAATTATCATCTTACGTAGTTCCCCCCAGGGGCTCACATCTAGTGGGACGTGAATTGGCGACCACGGGACCCCAGCTGAGTCCGGCATTGCTCCACTTACTTGTGCCGGGCTCCTCTCCGTCTTCTTTCCTGTCGACCTCTCTTGGTCAACTCTTGTTCTCTTCCGACCCCGATGGTATTAGGGTATCCGAGGCCTAGGTAGTCTCATCCTTTCCCGCCTTAATAAATTGGTCCTTGTCTCATCTTTTCCGATACCCTCATTGTTCGATGGGTCTGACCTCTTGTTTTCTCCCCCCAGGGGCTCACATTTTGTGGGCGTGGGTTGGCGACCACGGGGCCCCAGCTGAGTCCGGCATTGCTTCCACTTACTTGTGCCGGGCTCCTCTCCGTCTTCTTTCCTGTCGACCTCCCTTGGTCAACTCTTGTTCTCTTCTGACCCCGACGGTATTAGGGTATCCGAGGCCTAGGGAGTCTCTTCCTTTCCCGCCTTAATTGGCCCTTTCCCCCAGGGGCTCACATCTTGTGGGCGTGGGTTGGCGACCACGGGGCCCCAGCTGAGTCCGGCATTGCTTCCACTTACTTGTGCCGGGCTCCTCTCTGTCTTCTTTCCTGTCGACCTCACTTGGTCAACTCTTGTTCTCTTCCGACCCCGACGGTATTAGGGTATCCGAGGCCTAGGGAGTCTCTTCCTTTCCCGCCTTAATTGGCCCTTGTCTCATCTTTCCTGACACCCTCCTTCTGTGAGGGGTCAGCCTTCTTTTTCTTTTCCTTTTACCTCCTGCCTTGTGCTCAAGGCCCTTAAGGAGGCAGGGTGTATGTAGCCCCACCACTTCTGGTGCACCCTAGATAATGCTACACCCTCAGGGGCTCACGGCTGGTGAGTTCGGGAGTTGGCGACCCCGAGGGATTCCTGAGCTGGGTCCGTTTTCCCCTTTTGTCCCTTACCTTCGGGGCGGACCCTCTCCTCTTTCACTTTCCTATCTGCCTTTCATGGTTCTCCATCCTTCCAAGTCCCTCAATCCGCCTTCTTCGAGGGTTGAGGGCATTTCTTTTCCTCCTGTCCTTTATTTGCCTTATTCTCCTTTAGTTTTCCATTTCTTCTTCTAGTATGTAGGTTAGTAGTTAGTTTTAGTTTTAAGTTCGCTTTTCATTTTCATCTTCACGATCACCCTAACCATCAGGGGCCGATAACCTAGATGTTAGGCCCCTTAAAACAACAATTATCATCATCATCACTAATTGGCCCTTGTCTCATCTTTTCTGATACCCTCCTTCTGCGAGGGGTCAGCCTTCTTTTTCTCTTCCTTTTACCTCCTGCCTTGTGTTCTAGGCCCTCAAGGAGGACGGGTGTATGTAGCCCCACCACTTCTGGTGCACCCTAGATAATGCTACACCCTCAGGGGCTCACGGCTGGTGAGTTCGGGAGTTGGCGACCCAGAGGGATTCCTGAGCTGGGTCCGTTTTCCCCTTTTGTCCCTTCCCTTTGGGGCTGACCCTCTCCTCTCTCCCCTCCCCTCTCCTCTCCAATCCTCTCCTCTTTTCCTTATTAGTTAGTTTTAGTTTTAAAGTTTACATTTCATTTTCATCTTCACGATCACCCACACCATCAGGGGCCGATAGCCTAGATGTTAGGCCCCTTAAAACCACAATTATCATCATCATCATCATCTTGTTTTCTTTTCATGTTATCTCCTGCCTTCTGCACAAGGCCCTCAAGGAGGCAGGGCGTATGTAGCCCCTCCACTTCTGGTGCACTCTGGATATTGCTACACCCGGAGGTAGGTCCGTTTTTTTCCCTTTTTTCCACTGATAATTCCGGACGGGCCCTTTCCTATCCGCCTTTCATGGCTATTCTTCCTTCCAAGTCCCTCAGTCCTCATTCTTCGAGGGCTGAGGGCATTTTTTTTTCTTCCTGTCCTTTATTTCTTTACCATTTCTTCGTCTAGTATATCCCCCCAGGGGCCCACATCTAGTGGGACGTGGGTTGGCGACCACGGGGCCCCAGCTGAGTCCAGCATTGCTTCCACTTACTTGTGCCGGGCTCCTCTCCGTCTTCTTTCCTGTCGAACTCTCTTGGTCAGCTCTCGTTCTCTTCCGACTCCTCCCCCCAGGGGCTCACATCTTGTGGGCGTGGGTTGGCGACCACGGGACCCCAGCTGAGTCCGGCATTGCTTCCACTTACTTGTGCCGGGATCCTCTCCGTCTTCTTTCCTATCGACCTCACTTGGTCAACTCTTGTTCTCTTCTGACCCCGATGGTATTAGGGTATCCGAGGCCTAGGGAGTCTCTTCCTTTCCCGCCTTAATTGGCCCTTGTCTCATCTTTTCTGATACCCTCCTTCTGCGAGGGGTCAGCCTTCTTTTTCTCTTCCTTTTACCTCCTGCCTCGTACTCGAGGCCCTTAAGGAGGCTGGGTGTATGTAGCCCCACAACTTCTGGTGCACCCTAGATAATGCTACACCCTCAGGGGCTCACGGCTGGTGAGTTCGGGCGTTGGCGACCCCGAGGGATTCCTGAGCTGGGTCCGTTTTCCCCTTTTTGTCCCTTCCCTTTGGGGCGGACCTTCTCCTCTCTCCCCTCTGCTCTCCTCTTTTCCTTCTATTTCCTTTTCTCTTTAAGATTCCCGCACTGTTTTTGTTACTCGAATCACCGTGTATCTAACCTCCCTTTTACCATTTTTTTAAAGGCATTTTTGATCTATGTTGCATTTTGTAAGTCTCTTCGATCTAAATTACATCTCGCGATTGTTTTCAACCTCAATTGCATTTTGTAAAGATTGACAATCTAAATTGCTTTTTAGTAAGTCTTTCAATGCAGGCGTCAGGGCATTTTAGTGAGTATTTTGAATTTCAATTGCATTTTGTAAGTATTTTCAACCAAAACCGCATTTCGCACGAATTTTGAATCTAAATTGCATTTTGTTTGGTGGGCATTTTGCACATATTTTGATTCTCAATTGCATTTTGTGGGTATTTTGAATCTAAATTACATTTGTCAAGTATTTTCAATCTAAATTGCTTTTTGTAAGTATTGTCAATCCACATGAGTCGTTTGAATCTACCGTACATTTTGTAAGCATTTTCAATTTCAATTGCATTTTGTAAGTATTTTGAATTTCAATTGCACTTTGTGAATAATTTGGATTGGAACTGGGATATTTCAATCTGAATTGCATTGTGTATTTTCAATTTCAATTGCATTTTGTAAGTATTTTGAACCTCAATTGCATTTTGTACGTAATTTCGATCTCATTTGCATTTTGTAAGTATTTTGAATTTCAGTTGCATTTTGTAAGTATTTCGGCGCTACTTTGCATTTTGTACGTATTTTGAATCTAGCCTACGTTTTGTGGGTCTTTTTCAATCTATTCTTTTTGTGCAACTTTTCGTTCTAAATTCCCTTTTGTAGGACCATATTGTGAGTTGTTTCCATGTGAGTTCCTTTTTGTACGTATTTTCAGTCTTCGATAATTTTGTTCTGGTTTCAATTTCATTATCATTTTCGCTATCACCCAGATCATTAGGGGCCGATAACCTCGATGTTAGGCCCCTTAAAACAACAATTATCATCATCATCATCTTCCGACTCCGACGGTATTAGGTTATCCGAGGCCTAGGGAGTCTCTTCCTTTCCCGCCTTACTTGGCCCTTGTCTCATCTTTTCTGATACCCTCCTTGTGCGAGGGGTCAGCCTTCTTTTTCTTTTCATGTTATCTCCTGCCTTCTGCTCAAGGCCCTCAAGGAGGCCGGGTGTATGTAGCCCCACCACTTTTGGTGCACCCTAGATAATGCTACACCGTCAGGGGCTCACGGCTGGTGAGTTCGGGAGTTGGCGACCCCGAGGGATTCCTGAGCTGGGTCCGTTTTTCCCTTTTGTCCCTTACCTTTGGGGGCGGACCCTCTCCTCTTTCACTTTCCTATCTGCTTTTCATGGCTCTCCTTCCTTCCAAGTCCCTCAATCCGCCTTCTTCGAGGGTTGAGGGCATTTCTTTTCCTCCTGTCCTTTATTTGCCTTATTCTCCTTTAGTTTCCATTTCTTCTTCTAGTATGTAGGTTAGTAGTTAGTTTTAGTTTTAAGTTCGCTTTTCTTTTTCATCTTCACGATCACCCAAACCATCAGGGGCCGATAACCAAGATGTTAGGCCCCTTAAAACAACAATTATCATCATCATCATCTTCTGCGAGGGGTCAGTCTTCTTTTTATTTATTTATTTATTTATTTATTTATTTATTTATTTATTTATTTGTTGTTGGTACACAACAGGGCTCAGTGTGTGCCCCAATAACAGTGCACCTACACAGTAAGATACATTTCCTGATATGTCTGCATTAAGTATTAATATCTTAATGTAATTCTTAAAACGAACCCCCCAGGGGCTCACATCTAGTGGGTTGTGGGTTGGCGACCACGGGGCTCCAGCTGAGTCCGGCATTGCTTCCACTTACTTGTGCCGGGCTCCTCTCTTTCTTCTTTCCTGTCGACCTCCCTTGGTCAACTCTTGTTCTCTTCCGACCCCGACGGTATTAGGTTATCCGAGGCCTAGGGAGTCTTTCACTTTCCCGCCTTAATTGGCCCTTGTCTCATCTTTCCTGATACCCTCCTTCTGTGAGGGGTCAGCCTTCTTTTTCTTTTCCTTTTACCTCCTGCCTTGTGCTCCAGGCCCTTAAGGAGGCAGTGTGTATGTAGCCCCACCACTTCTGGTGCACCGTCGATAATGCTACACCCTCAGGGGCTCACGGCTGGTGAGTTCGGGAGTTGGTGACCCCGAGGGATTCCTGAGCTGGGTCCGTTTTCCCCTTTTGTCGCTTCTCTTTGGGGCGGACCCTCTCCTCTCTCCCCTCTCCTCTCCTCTCCTCTTTTCGTTATATTTCCTTTCTCTTTAAGATTCCCGCACTGTTTTTGTTACTTGGTTCACCGTGTATCTAAATTCCCTTTTAGCGATTTTTTAAGGTATTTTTATTCTACGTTGCATTTTGTAAGTTTTTTCGATCTAAATTACATCTCGCGATTGTTTTCAACTTCAATTGCATTTTGTAAGGATTGACAATCTAATTTTCTTTTTGGTAAATCTTTCAATGCAGGTAGCCGGGCCTTTTAGTGAGAATTTTGAATTTCAATTGCATTTTGTAAGTATTTTCAACCAAAACCGCATTTCGCACGAATTTTGAATCTCAGTTTCATTTTGTTTGGTGGGCATTTTGCACATATTTTGATTCTTAATTGCATTTTGTGGGTATTTTGAATCTAAATTACATTTTGTCAAGTATTTTCAATCTAAATTGCATTTGGTAAGTATTGTCAATCCACATGAGTCGTTTGAATCTACCGTACAATTTGTAAGCATTTTCAACTTAAATTGCATTTTGTAAGTATTTTGAATTTCAATTGCACTTTGTGAATAATTTTAAGGCTGTGAGTTTGTGTTATCACTCGCCGCATGAGTCACAACTGCCCCAGGGCTGGGCTGTGTCCTGCCTCCTGTATTGCGCGCGCCTTATGCAACAGGGCTACTAAGACCACTAGGGGGTGGCACGTAACAATAATTTGGGTTGGAACTGGGATATTTCAATCTGAATTGCATCGTGTATTTTCAATTTCAATGCATTTTGTAAGTATTTTGAACCTCAATTGCATTTTGTACGTAATTTCGATCTCATTTGCATTTTGTAAGTATTTTGAATTTCAATTCCCCCCAGGGGCTCACATCTAGTGGGATGTGGGTTGGTGACCACGGGGCCCCAGCTGAGTCCAGCATTGCTTCCACTTACTTGTGCCGGGCTCCTCTCTGTCTTCTTTCTTGTCGACCTCACTTGGTCAACTCTTGTTCTCTTCCGACCCCGACGGTATTAGGGTATCCGAGGCCTAGGGAGTCTTTTCCTTTCCCGCCTTAATTGGCCCTTGTCTCATCTTTTCTGATTCCCTCCTTCTGCGAGGGGTCAGCCTTCTTTTTATTTTCATGTTATCTCCTGCCTTCTGCTTAAGGCCCTCAAGGAAGCCGGGTGTATGTAGCCCCACCACTTTGGTGCACCCTAGATAATGCTACACCCTCAGGGGCTCACGGCTGGTGAGTTCGGGAGTTGGCGATCCCGAGGGATTCCTGAGCTGGGTCCGTTTTCCCCTTTTGTCCCTTACCTTTGGGGCGGACCCTCTCCTCTTTCACTTTCCTATCTGCCTTTCATGGCTCTCCTTCCTTCCAAGTCCCTCAATCCGCATTCTTCGAGGGTTGAGGGCATTTCTTTTCCTCCTGTCCTTTATTTGCCTTATTCTCTTTTAGTTTTCCATTTCTTCTTCTAGTATGTAGGTTGGTAGTTAGTTTTAGTTTTAAGTTTACATTTCATTTTCATCTTCACGATCACCCAAACCATCAGGGGCCGATAGCCTAGATGTTAGGCCCCTTAAAACAACAATTATCATCATCATCATCATCATCATCATCAACGAATTTCAATTGCATTTTGTACGTATTTTGTACCTAGCCTTCATTTTGTGGGTACTTTTCAATCTATTCCTTTTGTGAATCTTTTCGTTCTAAATTCCCTTTTGTAAGAACATTTTGTGAGTTGTTTCAATCTGAGTTCCTTTTTGTAAGTATTTTCCGTCTCACTTAATTTTCGTTCTGGTTTCCGTTTCATTATCATTTTCGCTATCACCCAGATCATTAGGGGCCGATAACCTAGATGTTAGGCCCCTTAAAACCACAATATTCATCATCATCATCATCTTAAAACTAAGAAGTTCATACAGATCAAAATGCATAGTAGTAAAAAGATAATATAAAAACTAAATCTAAATTTGATCTAATGCCAAATATATAAACAGGTTTTGAAATTATTACACAATAAACTAAAAGGTAACATTAATAACTAGGGAACAGGCCTATCCACATATATACATTGTTGATTCTGTTATGTGTGATAATTTTATTTCATGTATGAATTAGAGTGACTGGGTTATAATTTCCAAGAACGGTCTGATTGAGAGACAGAAATCTAGTTTCCATTTTACACGAACCGCATCGTTGTAAATGTTATGTGAAGTGGTATTGGTTATATCATTTTTTAATGTTATGGTTGATCTTGTAGTTAAGCGAGGGATGTTGAAGTTTAGGAGCGATAGGAAAATTGAGTTATCAATTTGACCATTAATGACTTTATAAGGGAATTTCATATCATTCACTTGCCTTCGAGACTCCAAACTAGTCATGCCGAAATTCAACAAAAGTTCACCGTAGGGTACCATGTGTGGGTAATTGCCCGTTATTTTGAGGTGTAAGTATCTGAGGAATTTCTTTTGAACTTGCTCAATGGACTTAATGCATGTTTTCTGCCCGGGACTCCATACTTGTCCCCCTGTGGGTGGGGGGTTTAGAATACACCCACGGTATCCCCTGCCTGTCGTACGAGGCGACTAAAAGGGGCGACCTTGGCTATCCTTTTAGGTTTCCGGCTTGTCTTGCGAATTGGACCTCCCGTGGGTGGGAGGGATGGAATACACTCACAGGTATACCCTGCCAGTCGTAGAAGGCGACGTAAAGGGTTTCTTGGCCCAGGTCCCCTTTACGGGTTTGACAGCCAGCTCTAAACGCCCTACTTTGTGCGATATAACTCTCATTAGGTTATATCGCACGCCTTTTTCCGTTCATGTTTTTGAGGTCTGGCACTCAAAATTACATGTGCGTGCTGTCAGGGGAAGGGCCACCTAAGTGTGCGACTACGCTCGAGAGCCTGTTCGGTCTGGCCACACCGACAGGTGGGTGCGCCATGTACTCTGCAGTAGTATCCGCCTGACAACGCAGGTCCCCGCACAGCTGCATGCCTGTGCTGGAAAACTCTCTAGTATATGCCAAGGGGTACATGCCTGAATGGCATGTCAAACATCGGACCCCCGGGCAATGCCTTCCAAGCTAGGCGGGCCTTGCCTTGGCTGGGTAGCGCCTACAGAGACAGCCCGTGATTGGAGTCGGTGGCATTCAGGGAGGATGAAACGGCCATGGGACAGAAAAGGAATATCTCCCACCAGGGTGGTCCGCCACCCAAGTCTTTAACTTTTGATTCCCTGCGGGGATCAACCCCCTGGGAACAGTCTGTTCGTGAGAATCTGGGTGCTAACACTCCCAAGTTTCTGGTCGCAACCAGAACGGATGGGGGTGATTTCAAGATGGTAAAGTCTATTTTGTTTTCTCGGCACATAGAAGGGGTCTATGGCGAGCTTGAGAAGGTACAAAAGATGAGAAATGGTAGCTTGTTGCTCAAGACTAGGACTGGTGAGCAGGTTGAACACCTTCTGAAGTGTGACCACTTTGGCGATATCCCTGTCAAAGTGGAGAAGCACACGTCTTTGAATCTGGTCCGGGGAGTCATTTTCCACCGGGACCTGATTCTGAACACTGACGAGGAGCTCAAAGAGGATATGCAGCACCGTCACGTGACTGATGTCCGGCGCATTACGCGCAAGGTCAATGGTCAAATCGTGGATACTGGTGCTTTCATTATTTCCTTTGAGCTTTCGGTGCTCCCGGAGAAAGTCAAGGTAACAAGTTACCGTTGCGACGTTCGGCCTTACATCCCTCCACCAATGAGGTGTTATAAGTGCCAGAAATTCGGGCACATGTTATCCCGATGCTCGAGCCCTGACGTCTGTGGAACATGCGGTAAGGTACCCCACGAAGCGGAAGAGTGCACAACACCATATCAGTGCACTAATTGCCCTGGATTTCATTCTCCTCGGGACAGGAACTGCCCTGTCTTCCTGCGTGAGAAGAAAATCCAGGAGATTAAAACCCTGGATGGTCTCACCTACCAGGAGGCCCGCAAGAAGTACCATACCACGATTTCGCCTTCTCCAACGATTGATTATAGAGCCATAATACCAAATTTGGTACCGGCTCCATCATCTTTTGTCTCAACTGTGAAACCTACTAATTTACCACTGCCATCAACATCTCTAGATACTCCCCAGAATCAGAGAGAGAGCCCGAAGGTGACTTCAACCCCATCTTCGGCCAGCACGAAGGCTGTGCGAGCGAAGGCTGCTCCGCCCGCACAGCAGGGGAGGAAGTCGAAGTCTTCCTCCCCATCCAAACGGTCGGCGAAAGCCGCGCCGAAGCCGGCGGAGGCGGCATCGTCGACCAGGGTCAGGACTTCGGCTCCTGACCCGTCTATATACCTTAAAGAGCCGGGGGCGGGTAAGAAGGGACCCCGCACTACGCATTCCCTTTCTCCACAAAAGGGGAAGCCATCCGCGCCAACACCTGCGGATGCTTCTGCGCCTGGGGACGTTTCGGCCCCCAGATCTGCGCGCTCCCCATGGAGATCCTCCCGCCGCCGAACTGCGTCCAGGAAATCTTCCACTGAGTCGATTCACTCCATGAACTCGCCTGAGGACATGGAGATTATAGTCGACGTAGTGACTGTAGATTCTCCAGAGTCAAAGTTGGAGTAGCTTGGTGCTCCAACTTATTCCCTAAGTTCACACAATGGCACTGTTACAGTGGAATTGTAACAGTTATGACAGGCATTTGACAGAGCTCCGTCAGCTTATTGCCCAATACGCGGCGAGTATAGTCTGTCTACAGGAAACAAACCTCAGACCTGATCAAGAGACTGTTCTGAGAGGTTTCCGACTATACTCTAAAGAGCGACAAGACGCCGCCCGGGCTTCCGGGGGCGTTTGTACCTTCGTTCGCTCTGACTGCTATAGTGAGGAGTTTCCACTCGCCACTCCTCTGGAAGCTATTGCAGTTCGCGTGTCCTTGCCTGCTATGACAACTGTTTGTAACGTGTACCTTCCACCGAACCAACCCCTTGATATTAATGACGTCTTAGATCTTGTTGATCAACTTCCAGTCCCTTTCCTAATCGTGGGTGATTTCAACTCTCATCACCCCCAATGGGGATCACCATCTTCCTGCCCCAGAGGAAGGGACGTGGAAGGCTTAATTCAAGGGTTGGATTTATGTATATTAAATACAGGGGAAGCTACACATTTTAGCTTAGCGCACGGCACGTACTCACACATTGACTTGAGTGTGTGTAGCCGTGCGTTGGTCCCCCTATTTGGTTGGTATGTACACGACGACCTCTGTGACAGTGACCATTTCCCGATCGTTCTTACCCTTCTGAACCAGACGCCCGTGGAGTTCCCCAGTCGTTGGGTCCTTAAGCGGGCAAATTGGCCCTCGTTTCAAGAACGAGCTGTTTTCGTTGATCTTGGTTGCCGGAGCGTCGATGACGAGGTACAGCACATCACCGATGTGCTTCTTGCTGCCGCCGAAGAGTCCATTCCATCCTTTTCTGGGACTCCTCGTCGCAAACTCGTCCCTTGGTGGACAGAGGATATTGCAGCGGCAATAAGAGACCGTCGTCGAGCTCATAAGCATTACCGTCGGCGTCCAACCATGGCCAATTTGGTGGCGTTTAAGAAATTTCGTGCCAAGGCACGGATTCTTATTCGCCAGAGTAAGAAACGATCCTGGGAACGGTATGTGTCTTCTATTACGGCACATACCCCCTCCTCTCAAGTGTGGACTAAACTACGACGCATTTCGGGCATTCAGACATCTTCTACTGTACCGGGAATTTCCATTGATAATGACTTGGTTACAGATCCTTATCGCGTTGCAAACCATCTCGCCTCGTATTTTGCGGATATATCCGGTTGCGATAACTATGACCCTGCCTTCGTGGCCCTGAAGCGCGAAGCGGAACGTTTCCAGCTTAGTTTTGCTTCCCGCGCTTCGGAGGAGTACAACGTGCCCTTTACGGAGTGGGAACTCCGCGGAGCGCTGGCGCTCTGCAGGGACACGTCTCCTGGCCCGGATAATATTCACAACCAGATGCTTAAACACCTTAACGATGAGAGCATTCGTTATTTGCTCAGGGTGTTTAATCGTATCTGGTTGGAGGGTGTGTTTCCAGCGCAATGGCAGGAAGGTATCATTATACCTATCCTGAAGCCCGATAAGGATCCCAAATTGACAGGGAGTTACAGACCTATTTGTCTCACTAACGGTCTGTGCAAGCTCTTCGAGAGGATGGTCAATCGGCGCCTAGTGTGGATCCTGGAGAAACGGGGACTCCTGTCTGAATACCAGTGTGGTTTCAGGGCGTCACGGTGTACCAACGACCATCTGGTACGCCTGGAGACCGCCATACAGGACGCTTTTCTCCGGAGACAGCACCTGGTCGCCGTTTTCTTTGACCTCGAGAAGGCCTATGACACCACTTGGCGTTACGGCATCCTCTCTACTCTGCATCAATGGAAATTCCGAGGTAACTTGCCGGTTTTTATTGCGAATTTTCTGTCCCTTCGCCTGTTCCGTGTCCGAATAGGGGGGACATATTCGCAATATCATATACAGGAAAACGTAGTCCCACAGGGATCGGTGCTTAGCGTAACATTATTTGCGATTGCCATAAACGGTATAGTCGCTGCTGCTGGTCCAGCAGTGGTACCGTCGCTATATGTAGACGACTTCGCTCTACATTATAGTGCGCACAATATGGCGGTCGCTGAACGACAGTTACAACAAGCTATTCGGAGAGTGGAACGCTGGACACTGGAGCATGGCTTTCGATTCTCAACCGCTAAGTCCTCGGTTGTCCATTTCTGCCGAAAGCGCACCCTCCATCCAGATCCCGAGCTTTATCTGGGCAATGTAGCTTTGCCTGTTGTTGCTGCGTACCGGTTCCTTGGGCTCCTTTTCGACCAGAAATTGACGTGGGAACCACACGTGCGGTGTTTGAAGACTGCCTGTGCTAAGAAGCTCAACATGTTGCGGTTTCTTAGCGGCACATCGTGGGGGGCGGACCGTGCGGTGCTTCTACGTTTTTATAAAGCACTGATTTTATCTAGGTTAGATTATGGCAGTGTAGCATATGGTTCGGCCCGTAAGTCAGTGCTTGTTAAACTGGACAGTGTCCACCACGGCGGTGTGAGGCTGGCGACGGGTGCCTTTCGGACGAGCCCAGTCGTCAGCTTGCTCGCCGAGGGTGGCGTACCTCCTTTACACCTGAGGCGCCAACAAGTACTGCTAACCTATGCTGCAACAATTCGACAGATGCCCCTTCATCCAAGCTATCCATGTTTGTTTTCCAATCCGAATCGCCGGCTGTATGCTGCGCTCGCCCGAGCCACTCGGCCGGCGGGGATTCGCTTGGATGACTTATACCGTCAGTTCCGATTTCCTTCTGTCTCCTGTATCGTCCGAGTACCTAGCAAGGCCCCTCCGTGGATGGTCTCTCGCCCTGATATCATCCTGGATCTGCACACCGGCCCCAAGTCGGACACGGACTCCTCCGTTCATCGGAGGCTGTTCCAGTCCGTGGTGACACGGTATCCGGGATCAGGGCTTGTATTCACGGACGGTTCGAGGGTAAACGAGAAAGTAGGCTGTGCATTTGTGGTTGAGGATCGTCGGTTTCTCTTTTCACTTCCCGAGGCCTGTAGCGTGTACACTGCGGAGCTCTATGCCATCTTAGAGGCTCTGCGGTACACGTTATCAGACGATCACCAGCACTTTCTTGTGTGTACTGACTCTCTGAGTGCGCTGCAAGCGATCGATGTGTGTTTCCCGAAGCACCCGTTGGTCCAGCGTGTGCACGACCAGCTCGTCAGTTCGCGTAACGCTGGAACCAGGGTGACCTTTGTGTGGCTTCCTAGCCACATGGGTATTGCGGGAAACGAGCTTGCTGATCAGGCGGCGAGAGAGGCAGTCGCACTGCCCTCGCTACCATATAAGGTGCCTGCTAGTGATGTGCGCTCTCAGTTGCGGCATTCGATCCTGTAGCATTGGGAGGAGGCATGGCGTGCCACGCCTCCACCTAACAAACTGAGAGGCATCAAGGAGACAACGAAGGTGTGGAAATCTTCCTTCCGATCTCTCCGGAAGGAAGCTGTGGTACTCTGTCGACTCCGGATCGGCCATGGGATTGCTACGCACTCCCACTTGCTAAAGAGAGAAGATCCTCCTGTGTGTACTTGCGGCGCCCACCTAACCGTGGCACACCTTCTCTTGGAGTGTGTGGATCTGGCCGATCTGCGAGGGACTCTTAAACTGCCTAATACCCTCTCCCTTATTCTCCGTGATGACGGGCCGTCAGCTGACCTCGTTATCCGGTTCATGAGGGAGAGTGGTTACTTTTTTAAGTTTTAATGTGTAGTTACGACTTTTAATTGTGGTTCAATCTGTTTTACGTTTCTTATCGTGTTATGTATTGTATTGTTCACTATGCCTTATTTGTTTTATCCTTTTTTACCATCCGCCTTTTATTCTTTTTATTCAAATAAGGCATAATTTTTGGGGGCTCACTGTCTGTTTTATAAACACCATTTTCGCTTCATCCATGGCAGTGAGTTGTTTTTATCTACATACTTTCATTTGACGTCATTTCATTTCATTAGGGGCCGATAACCTCGATGTTAGGCCCCTTAAAACAACAATTATCATCATCATCATCAACTCCATACTTGGCTGGCGTACTCGAGCTTGGATCTCACCATGGCAGTATAAAGGTTTATGCAGGTACTGGTCCTAATGATTGGCTTATTGTTTCTTATTATAAACCCTAACATGAGGTAAAAATTCCCGACCGTCTTTTGCACATGATAAGTGAAAGCAAGCTCTCGGTCAAACAGAATCCCTAGATCTTTCTTCTCGCTTACTGTTTTCAATGACTTAGGTCCAATTCCATAAACAAATGTGATTGGGTTCTTCTTACGTGTTAAGGTCATAACAACACACTTCGGTACGTTTAAGTATAATTTGTTTTCTATACTCCATTTGTGTATATTATTTAGGTCATTTTATAGTAGAGTGCAGTCATTAGTGGAAGAAATTGATTTAAAAATTTTGAAGTCATCTGCATATAAAAGACTATTTGAGTGCAGTAAACATCGTGGCAAATCATTTATCATTGCTAGAAAAATCAAAGGTCCAAGGTTCGAGCCTTGGGGTATTCCGGAATAAACTATGTATTCCTTTGAGACAATTTTCTGGAACAAAACAAATTGTTTCCTGTCTCTGAGGTAGGAGATGAATAATTTGAGTAATGGGTGGGAGAATCCCAAAATACATCATATTTTAAGAAGGATATCGTGATTTTTTGTGTCGAAAGCTTTCTCGAAATCTGTAAATATGACATCCATTTGCCCTCCTTTATCTAACTCTTAAGATATAATTTGAGTAAAATTAATTGCATTCGTCACTGTAGATTTCCTGGATAGGAAACCATTATCTGTTACGAGTGGTCTGAGAAATACTGATATTCTTCCGTGCAATATGAATTCAAATACCTTGGCTACTGCAGATAAAATAGATATAGCACGGTAGTTATTAATTAGTGATGGATCTCCCGATTTTAGTATAGGGCAGACGCAGACGCGAGTGATTTTCCAGGCGTCAGGGAACGTACAAGTTTGTATGGCTAAGTTAAATAGAAAGTGTAACGGGTCCCTGAGACTTTCAGCACATCCCTTAACTACATACGGTGGAATATTATCAGGACCAGCCGACAACTTAGGGTTTTTTTAATGCCATTTCTATCTCTTCCTTTGAGACAAATTTTATGTGAAGGGTGTTGGGAGTATTCGAATTGCAGGCTGGGACTTTGTATTGGGCTGACTGAGAGTCATACACTGATTTGAAATATGACGCGAAACCTTCAACAATGGAATCACCCCTGTCCAATTCTTCATTATTATATTGTTGCATCCGAGGGATGCATCCCCATCCCTCCCCTATATCTATAAAACATACACTTAACCATACACGGATGCCTGCGGCATACTTCACATAAGCTTCTACCAAGGCCAGGCGCCGTGCATAGCAACGACCTCCGGTAACCCAGGCTAGCACCTCACTTCCTAAAGAATCCGCAACTATGCAAACTCGGCAGGCGGATTCTATAAAACATCAGAGGAGAGGTGACAGGAGGTCAGTCCTCCACAGTGTAACCAGGTACCGAGACGCTGCCCTTAGCCGTCACGTCCAGATTGGTGAGTGTCAAGCGAGCTAACACACTATCACACTAACACTTACAACTTCATCCCCTTAATTATTGTAAAGATCACAAGCATCGGAATTATTATTATCTGCTCTGCATAGTTCTATCGTACTACACCTTGGGAGTACTCATTAAACATTAGAATCTAAAAGATAACTGGTCACTTGGTTTATTTATTTAATTAGTTGATACGATCCTACCCCTTAAATCACTTCCCGGCAGGATCCTAAATAGTACCTAGTTAATTGCTTATTGGTTACTGCAGTCAGCCACTTGCATCACGTTACAGCCGGCTCCCCCAGGGGCTCACATCTAGTGGGTTGTGGGTTGGCGACCACGGGGCCCCAGCTGAGTCCGGCATTGCTTCCACTTACTTGTGCCGGGCTCCTCTCTTTCTTCTTTCCTGTCGACCTTCCTTGGTCAACTCTTGTTCTCTTCCGACCCCGACGGTATTAGGTTATCCGAGGCCTAGGGAGTCTTTCACTTTCCCGCCTTAGTTGGCCCTTGTCTCATCTTTCCTGATACCCTCCTTCTGTGAGGGGTCAGCCTTCTTGTTCTTTTCCTTTTACCTCCTGCCTTGTGCTCAAGGCCCTTAAGGAGGCAAGGTGTATGTAGCCCCACCACTTCTGGTGCACCGTCGATAATGCTACACCCTCAGGGGCTCACGGCTGGTGAGTTCGGGCGTTGGCGACCCCGAGGGATTCCTGAGCTGGGTCCGTTTTCCCCTTTTGTCCCTTCCCTTTGGGGCGGACCTTCTCCTCTCTCCCCTCTCCTCTCCTCTTTTCCTTCTATTTCCTTTTCTCTTTAAGATTCCCGCACTGTTTTTGTTACTCGAATCACCGTGTATCTAAATTCCCTTTTAGTGATTTTTTTAAGGCATTTTTGATCTATGTTGTATTTTGTAAGTTTTTTCGATCTAAATTACATCTCGCGATTGTTTTCAACCTCAATTGCATTTTGTAAAGATTGACAATCTAAATTGCTTTTTAGTAAGTCTTTCAATGCAGGTTGCCGGGCCTTTTAGTGAGTATTTTGAATTTCAATTGCATTTTGTAAGTATTTTCAACCAAAACCGCATTTCGCACGAATTTTGAATCTAAATTGCATTTTGTTTGGTGGGCATTTTGCACATATTTTGATTCTCAATTGCATTTTGTGGGTATTTTGAATCTAAATTACATTTGTCAAGTATTTTCAATCTAAATTGCATTTTGTAAGTATTGTCAATCCACATGAGTCGTTTGAATCTACCGTACATTTTGTAAGCATTTTCAATTTCAATTGCATTTTGTAAGTATTTTGAATTTCAATTGCACTTTGTGAATAATTTGGATTGGAACTGGGATAGGGCCTATTTCAATCTGAATTGCATTGTGTATTTTCAATTTCAATTGCATTTTGTAAGTATTTTGAACCTCAATTGCATTTTGTACGTAATTTCGATCTCGTTTGCATTTTGTAAGTATTTTGAATTTCAGTTGCATTTTGTAAGTATTTCGACGCTACTTTGCATTTTGTACGTATTTTCAATCTAGCCTACGTTTTGTGGGTCTTTTTCAATCTATTCTTTTTGTGCAACTTTTCGTTCTAAATTCCCTTTTGTAAGACCATATTGTGAGTTGTTTCCATGTGAGTTCCTTTTTGTACGTATTTTCCGTCTCAGATAATTTTGTTCTGGTTTCCATTTCATTATCATTTTCGCTATCACCCAGATCATTAGGGGCCGATAACCTCGATGTTAGGCCCCTTAAAACAACAATTATCATCATCATCATCACGTTACAGTGCTTGCGTGCGCTCTATTCATTAGGAGCGCGGCCAGTCAGTCAACACCAGCAGGAAGCCGAGCGGCCGCATAGCTGCTCCGATACTCATTTAGTAAACTACCCCTTGTCACCATCCCTTTGAACTACCCAAGCAGATTGTACAATTGGGAGTTCTCCCGTCGAGCTGCGTTCACGCCCGAACCGCTCAAACCTACACTGTTTACACTAGAGTCCCGAGCAGCCTTCAGCTACTCTCCTTTCATCCCCCTTTTAACACACATTGTAGAGGCTACACTCACAGGTACCCTACAATTGGTAGAGGCGCTGAGTACCGTGACGTTGTCGTAAGACAACACCCAAGGGGTACAGACAACGTACCTCTGTGGAAAAGATCCTTAGATTTAACCTCTTACTAGCCAAGCGAATGCCACCCAAAATTGAAAAAAAAATGAAATACGGGTCCGGTAATATTTGTAATACCCACCCAAGCCCGCCCCAATAACTCCTACATTTTTAAACGCTACCCTTACCTAATAGTAAGCCATTTACGACCCCTAAAATAGCTACGCCCACCCCATACCATAGATAAGGCCACATTATTACAGTGACCAACAAATTAGATCCCCTGTACCTTATACAGGATAGCGACGGGAATATTTCATTTCCCACCCCCATAGAACAGGGACCATACCAAACAATTAGGGAAGATATTTCCCACAGCTCTACTTGCCAAGATACATCCGTAGATTTTTCCCTAAGCAGGGGGCAGATAGATATTTACACTAAGGTATGATACACCCCATTACATACACCCATGCTGACTGCCAAGAACAAGGATAAGCGCACGGATAGCGTCATAGCCCAATACCTGGCCACTTCTACCAGACCACCACGCCTCGAGGTCGTAGTTAAGAACACGGACCAAATAGACGTGAGCAACGCAGATCGAATAATAGTTCAATTAGAAGCTGGGGCCCTAGACCTTCTGGGACGATACCCTATCACAGTAATAAACGCACTCCCTCACACTAACCCGCAGACAAAGCATACTCAACATACCCAAACCAACGAGGACCTCAACCCCACATTAGTACATCTTAAAGTACAGTTATTAATCAACACGCAGGAAGCCCATAACAAGTTACATGCCCTTATCCAACGGTTAGACAAAACTGTGCGGGACACTGACAGTACAGCCCTCATCGCGGACATTCAAACCACCAGTAAGGCACTCCAGCACACTATTCATCAAACCCTTCCCAAGACCCATACGGTCCCAGTTGACCTACAGTCACCACTGCCTCACGATCCTGGAAATCAGCAATCTGATTTACCGAACGTGTCACATTCTACCCCCGACATCCCGGTTACCTCACGGGATAGGCGCTCACGCCACACATGTCCGGTATCAGCCAACATTTCACAAGATCACGACCATGCCCACGCCACTTTACACGGCGAAACCAAGGCCACGCCACACAAACACCCCCCTATACATCCCACAAAATATTCCGGGGCCAACCGGAACACTGAGGAATACCGGAGGCGGGCGCACTGCCCTTTCCAACGCTGGGAAGATATGCCTCAGAGGGCTCACTCACCTCCGTGTGGGCAGAATCTTCCGCCCCCACAATATAGAACAGGCATACGACCCCCTCCGCACCGTAGGCCGACGAATCCCCCACAATGCGGGAGGAACAATTATCATTACCAAGAACCTCCCCCGGCGTACACTCTATACGTCCCTATCCAGTGCACACGTGGGGTCCACCCAGACCGTCGACAGGACACTCCACCCAGGGAGCACCCACGTTACTTAGGAGAGAGGAAAACTCTTAGACATGTAACGGGATGGTCACGTGATGAATATCACTATGGCAGACACAGGCTCGCCCTCCCATTTCATCATGTTGATTAAGGGCGCAGCGTGCGCTGTTGACTCGCCCCTTTACACAGCTCGTTGCCGAATATAGGTGACTGAGCACCCAGTGCATAGACAGGTACCCAGCTCCATCCCATTAGAAATTAAGAACAGCGTGGTCACTCATTTTTTGCCACGTGCAGTAACCGCAATAGACATACACCCACAGCTGCATACATTTGAGCCACCATGGTCACACAATTCAGCCTATGCAGCTACAGTACCCCATATCGCACCTTCGGGTGAACACTGCCCACCTTCGACTGGCGGGACAGGCCAGGGCACCTACCCAGCAAAACGCCGAGAGGTGGCAACGTTCCCGTCAGCTACAGGCTAATTTTCTCTTGTTAGAATTTTAACCCATAAACCTACCCCAGTGGAAGAGGTTATTACAGACATATCCCCCAGGTTGGCCAACAGAACCATTCCCCTACGGCCCACTCCTGTTAGGAAGCCGCCGTGGCCATGCCACATACACAGCCCGCCAATGGGAACGATGCACACGTGAATACATTTCACCCGCCACGTGTTAGCATTCCATCCCCACGCTTCCGTTATACCCTAGGACCTTAGCGCCTATTGCGGCCACCAACGGTCCTAAGGCCCACCGAAAAGCCGTACTAGTGTACAGGCATATCCCGTGTACACCCCCAGAGGAGCCACAGCGGCTTACGCCCAAAATCACACTCCTACAGACGCCCCGTAAACAGGATAAAGCCCCTGAGTGGATCCCAGGCGCTAAAATTGCTTTAGCTATCCGTGGGCAAAGAAGGTACGCCTTACGGTAAAAACCGACTTATGGCCTATGGCGATTCCAAGGCCAATTTTCCTTTTAAAACACAGCATTCATGTATAAGTAAAGAGTAAGACATGTCGAGGCACGCTGCGCCTGTAGCAGCTCCACGTGCCACGTGTCTCAAGGTTTACCCAGTCCCCAGAGCCAAGAAACGAAGGCGTTAAATCACCCGAGTAGGCTATAGAATTATATATGTCCCCTATACATCAAACCCAGAACCCTACGTGTAGCACGAGCGTCCCGCAGAATATGGCATCTGGTAGCCATGCTCACGGCTATATGTCAACGACAGTTCCTCACAGTGCCTAGACACAATTCCTAGTTATAAAATTGCATGTTTAGTTATAACCAATGTAATACTATGTACCATGTTATTTTTATTATGTCTTATGTTCTTATATGTTAATTGATTCTGATAGCAAACACTAGTTTAAGAAGTGTCGGAACAATGTAACACATGTCGCCGTATCAGCTGACAACGTAGGTCAATCACACTCGACCGGATGCTCTTAGCCGGCCCAGCACATTGCATCAGCAAGTTACACGTCCACTGCGACAGATTTGCGAGGCACGACACGTGCCACCGTACATGCTTGCATAGCCAGGCGTGCTACACTACATTCGCAAGGAGGCCACGCGTGAGAACGCGGCAAGACTTACGTATAGTAAGTGCCCACACATACCATACTAATCACAAATTAGTTAGACGAGGAGCTTAGCCAACTCACATTATTACACTAAACTGCGCACTCAGTCAAGGTCCTTTAGTGGACCAACGATAGATTAATTCCCTTACAGTAGGATACATAGCGTACACATACTTTAACACAATACCTCTATACTTATGAAGTTACATTTGCGACATAAGGGTCTATACACTAGTGAGTTGACCGATTGAAGATTCAATTACCATAGGCTCACAATTACTGACACACCGTTATATCACAACAGACATTTCTTATTTAATGCCGATAAGTGTACACTAGAGTTACTACGAAAGATGGTAGGATGCATAGCCATTCTTTCCACACACGGCCGCGGTTCACGACTTTCGAACTCTACCTCCGGCTTAGGAGAAATTGCGACCTCCTTTCATCTCATTTTCGCCAAATACGGTGACCCTCTGATAGGATTTATGCAATACACCGTCTTTACATAATTTACCAAACGCAGTTTACAGTTCACTGCGTGGACACCACAATCACACAGGTTTGCGGCCTTCCGCATAAGCACAGGATTATTCCTACATTGACACAGGATAGTTGCCTTCCACACATGCAAAGGCGTATTAGTACCAATAACACAGTGCAGCGACATTCAGTATCAGCCCGAACACAAGCTCACAATAACACAGGTTACCTGACACCACCACAGCCAGCCACGTGCTAATACAATTACACAGATTATCATACCATCCGAGCATCAGACTCTACAGGTCATCAGGGCCACACACTTAGGAGACACTTGGGATAAGGATATACTTACGTAAATTACATATTCCATACACTATAAATCCAGGCTGCATTCTTTATTACATTTCACTAACTCCTAACACTCAGGACTGCACACTGATTATAGACAGTGATGCGCGCTCCACACACAATGCCGGAAGCAAGGATTGCACATACATAATCTCGGCTTACGAGAAGCAGGGTGTCCAACACTGGTAGGTCACGTACGGCGCTATTGCAGTTATCACACACTCCATTTTATGTATTTGTTTCTCCTCACATGGGATCTTTAACTTTTATTGTAATTCCACAGTGGCATTGACCACCCAATACCGTCATAGGGCCAGACATGATAAACAGTTCTCCAACGAAGCATCCTCATTCTTAGTCAACGAATTAGGGACTGCATTCACAACTTAAATTGTATCATTCATCATCCAGCCGACGACAGACCGGACTCTCGGTAAAGCCGTGGGATTGGGGCTACACTCCTAACGGTCGACGTAGGGAATCATTTTTTCATCCCTACGCTGCGATATGAACTGTTCATCTTAGTCTGCCACATGCCGAAATATATGGATTAATAAATTAGCGATTTACATTAATCAGAGCAACACAGCTACTATAGGACCACACGTCCTTCTATAGATCCCAGTCAATATAATATATATATATATATATATATATATACCCCTTAAGTACGCAAATTTGTAGCTACAATCATTAATTGGCCAAATTTCACTTTCGCATTTTTCTATTAGGCGCTGATTCTAACCTATATACATATCACTATATGTATGTATGCGTTGCATTTACGCTCTGGCTCATCATTGTTTTACATCTTGTGGGGTTAAAGCACTGTAAAGTTTACACTAAAACAATCTTGCCCCCAAACGAGATATAGGATACATATCCAGCCAGGAACATATATATATATATATATATATATATATATATATATATATATATATATATATTCAGGCAGCCACTACGTCCATGGTCCATAAATATCCTATGTTTTGTGGAATAGTATCGTGTTATACGTTAAATAGTCTTTTCCCAAACACAATATAGCGTAAATATCCACCATGGGCGAAGGAACGCCCAGTTTGGTAAACAGAAAACGGTAAAGGAAGGCCCAATGATTTTATTCCTTCAGCACACTAAGTATGCACCTGGACACACGACCATTTTATAAACATTAGAAACACATAATATCTACATCGACACATTGATTTACAGGCCTACAAATGGCAGATCTCATTTCCATAACGCAGGTTATCCGATAGCCTTAGCCCATTATGCTACTATATGGACAGTAGGGAAGATGCGACATACAATACACGCCACGAAGGGAATTATTACCCAGTCAAATAAATTATTGCATTTTCCCGAAGTAAGTGGGATTAAACCACGGAAACACTTTTCCTACATACTCCCCCCAGGGGCTCACATCTAGTGGGTTGTGGGTTGGCGACCACGGGGCCACAGCTGAGTCCGGCATTGCTTCCACTTACTTGTGCCGGGCTCCTCTCTTTCTTCTTTCCTGTCGACCTTCCTTGGTCAACTCTTGTTCTCTTCCGACCCCGACGGTATTAGGGTATCCGAGGCCTAGGGAGTCTCTTCCTTTCCCGCCTTAATTGGCCCTTGTCTCATCTTTCCTGATACCCTCCTTCTGTGAGGGGTCAGCCTTCTTGTTCTTTTCCTTTTACCTCCTGCCTTGTGCACAAGGCCCTTAAGGAGGCAGGGTGTATGTAGCCCCACCACTTCTGGTGCACCCGAGATAATGCTACACCCTCAGGGGCTCACGGCTGGTGAGTTCGGGCGTTGGCGACCCCGAGGGATTCCTGAGCTGGGTCTGTTTTCCCCTTTTGTCCCTTCCCTTTGGGGCGGACCTTCTCCTCTCTCCCCTCCCCCTCTCCTCTCCTCTTTTCCTTCTATTTCCTTTTCTCTTTAAGATTCCCGCACTGTTTTTGTTACTCGAATCACCGTGTATCTGAATTCCCTTTTAGCGACTTTTAAGGCATTTTTGATCTATGTTGCATTTTGTAAGTTTTTTCGATCTAAATTACATCTCGCGATTGTTTTCAACCTCAAATGCATTTTGTAAAGATTGACAATCTAAATTGCTTTTTAGTAAGTCTTTCAATGCAGGTTGCGGGGCCTTTTAGTGAGTATTTTGAATTTCAATTGCATTTTGTAAGTATTTTCAACCAAAACCGCATTTCGCACGAATTTTGAATCTAAATTGCATTTTGTTTGGTGGGCATTTTGCACATATTTTGATTCTCAATTGCATTTTGTGGGTATTTTCAATCTAAATTACATTTTGTCAAGTATTTTCAATCTAAATTGCTTTTTGTAAGTATTGTCAATCCACATGAGTCGTTAGAATCACCGTACATTTTGTAAGCATTTTCAATTTCAATTGCATTTTGTAAGTATTTTGAATTTCGATTGCACTTTGTGAATAATTTGGATTGAAACTGGGATAAGGCCTATTTCAATCTGAATTGCATTGTGTATTTTCAATTTCAATTGCATTTTGTAAGTATTTTGAACCTCAATTGCATTTTGTACGTATTTTCGATCTCATTTGCATTTTGTAAGTATTTTGAATTTCAGTTGCATTTTGTAAGTATTTCGACGCTACATTGGATTTTGTACGTATTTTGAACCTAGCCTTCATTTTGTGGGTATTTTTCAATCTATTCCTTTTGTGAATCTTTTCGTTCTAAATTCCCTTTTGTAAGAACATTTTGTGGGTCGTTTCAATCCGAGTTCCTTTTTGTAAGTATTTTCCGTCTCACTTAATTTTCGTTCTGGTTTCCGTTTCATTATCATTTTCGCTATCACCCAGATCACTAGGGGCCGATAACCTAGATGTTAGGCCCCTTAAAACAACAATTATCATCATCATCATCATTTTCCTACATTCTGCACTCAACATTTCACCCGCGCATAGAGTCGCGACAGGCTTCAACATGTTCTCACTACATTTTCAGTACACTACCAGTACAGTACAGGCGTTTACCTAGCGTTTTACCTAGCATTTGCCCCATTTAAACACGATATGATGACAGCGCAGTCCCGCTTATATTCTCCCCGAGTAGGACTTGCTTTGCTTTCCCACTACCCAGACGAGAATTCATTAACGCACACCCACGTCATATCTTACAAAGGTAGTCTTTTATGTGACAGTCAGTACATGACTCACACTCAGTCGGCGACCGCCACGTGCATGTGACATTTCAATAACCGCATTGCCACACCACACCATGGTCTACACTCATTCACAACGCTCTTGACCAATCAGTATTGCGTGCGGACAGCCACTGCCTCCAAGGCACGCAGCCACCAATCAGCGCCGCGTACCTAGCTACTACACCGCCCAGCGATAAACGTTATCTCACACTCCGCACATACGTCTTATCTCAAACGTCACTCCTCCTCGTATATACTCGACACCGGCCAGCCATTATTTTCCCACAGGCCGACCAATCACATACACGCGCGAGATTCAAATGCCAGTGCACCCAGGACACATGTTTAATTACACCCACACTGCCTATTAGGGGGAACACACCCTTGTAATGGAATTCACCCCCTCCATCACACTTTACCTAACACGGTGAATGCATATTTCACGGCGAGGTGCCATTATTTTCGCTACCAAACACGGAGCGCATATGTACACTCCTACCGTTAGATTTTGCCTATATTTTTGTTCTCATTTTTACACAACAATTGAACTTCGATACAGTTTTCTAAAAGACACCGCCCTACACTTTCGGCGACCACGGATACTCCCCAGAAACAGCGATAAATACATATTTACGCCGATTAGAGATTTTTGCAGGGCTTATCAAATTTTCCTGCTACCACTTTCTCCCACTTAGGGTCGATCAGAAGCGTTCACTACGGTGACCCGACTATATCCCCCGTCACGCCCCCTTCCCCCTCACAGATTAGTGTTTTACCTGTTTACAGTTTTTGGGGATATCTGATTCAGATTACACATGTTTCGCATGCATCTATTCAACCCCCCCCCCGTAGGGTAGTAAAACCAAACTTTCGCTCCCACACACTTCCGCATGGAGGACGCATCCCCCCCCTTACAGGTGGATTTCGTCCACGAAGGCAGATATTCACTCGAGCCCGCACAGGCGGCATTCTAGGTCACATTTACAAAAACGTTACGATTTGTTCAGAGCAAGTCGGCGCCCAGAGGTGCAGCCTCCTATCCCACATAATTATATTTAAAACACAGCGACAGTCGGCAGTTCCGATGACGTTAGGATATTTTCGGACGCGAGTTTTAACACAACGCGCACTCTATCTTTGTATCGGAATTTGTCACATATGTATACAGCAAGCATTTATAATATTCGTTGATATAGTTTGCAAGAACGCTAACGGCAAATAGGCCAATAGAAGAAACTACCGATCAAAGGGTATATTCACGCATCCCCGGGACATTCCCAGAAAGTAATTATAAGTGTTTATGGCATAGGAAATTATTTATTTATAATGGACTGACCAGTTGTAGTATATAAGTTTTTAGCGTATAAGCACAGGTGGTATCTTGTATATCACAGACAGCAGGGTACTACGATTCACGGCTGCAGATGCTAGACGTGATCTAACGTTGACAACAGGTCAACGTTCAAAACCCCTCCCCTTTTTCTTGACACAGAATAAACACTTATACATTTTACACGTTTCCCCCATTCCCCTGTTCATGCAAGCCACTTGGTATTAATGCCATACCAAAGGTGTGCTCCATGCTATATCGCTCTTAGCTAAGTGTTGCGATGGAACACTTCGGAAATAAAAGCCAACAGTGGATTGTAGCAAACATTCCCCTGCTAACAATGGTATTATCACTATAGTTATTTACATTTTTCACCCGCATGTGATATTTTTTACCTGCATGGGGATAATTAACGCCCGTCCAATAAGATGTTCCTCGCCAGTTAACGACTTCCTTCGTCCTTATAGCACCGCATGCACCCTCCGATTCTAGCCATCCTTTTACCCCGAAATAACTAATATTAACATATAACAAGTAGTTCCGTGAAGAACTATACAGCCTATTTTCATATATCCTACTCCTGCCAATTGCCTCTATCAACATACAAAATTTCAGTTTGATTGTTGTGATTGATTCGTAGATATTGAGAACCGTCTAAATATTTCAGATGATCGAGAGGTTGGATTCATATTTATGTACTATTACATGAAGATTATTGTGTACGTGTGGTATTCAAACTTCAATCGCATGATTAGGACACAAGAAGTAAAAACAAAATTTTAAAATTTCACACAGCTGCCATCTTGTGGTTATCAAAACAATAGAAATAAATTAGATGCCAATGGATTAATATTTGTATAATCATTTAATGTGCAAAGTTTCACTGCATTCGGATGATTAAATCACGAGAAACGTCCAATTGAGTATTTATACTTCGCATCGCCGCCATGTTGGAGTTGCGCTCACCAGGTTACTGAAAGACCTATAGGTCTATAGGTCTTCATAGCCTCTATGAACATAAAAAAAATCAGTTTGATTGCTGTAAAGGATTCGTAGACATTGAGAACCGCCGAAATATTTCGGATGCTCGCCATTTGGATTGTTTTATGTATAGGCCATAGAGGTGTGTACCATTAAAGGAAAAATAATGCGTAGTTTCATTATTCAAACTTTCACTTCGATCGCATGATTACGACACAAGAAATAAAAACTTAATATTAAAATTTCGCACAGCCGCCATCTTGAGGTTGTGTAAACAATTTAACTAAATTAGATGCCATTGTATTACAATATGTATAATCATTTATTGTACCATATTTCACTGCGCTCAGTTGGTTAAATCAAGAGAAAAGTCTATTAAAATGTTCCAACTTCGCTTGGCCGCCATGTTTGTTTTGTACTTTACAGGTTTTTGAAAAGTACATAGATAAACGTGTAACAGTGTCCTTTATCATCGTACAAAATTTCAGGGTGATACCTGTAATGGTTTCGGAGATATAGAATGCCAGTGAAATATTTTGCACAGACACCATTTTGAGGTTATGTGAACAATTGAACTAAATTGGATGCCAGTGCATTACAATGTGTATAAACATTTTCAGTACCAAGTTTCATTACGTTTGGATTGTTAAATCGCGAGAAAATCCTATTTAAAATCTCAACTTCACTTGGCCTCCATGTTGTTTTTGTATATAACAGGTTTTTGAACGTCACATTGGTGAACTTCTAGTAGTGCCCTTTATCACCGTAGAAAGTTTCAGGGTGATATCGGTAATAGTTTCGGAGATACTGAATGCTGGTGAAATATTTCGCACAGCCACCATGTTGGATTGGTGCGACAGAATAAAATTTGAAGGGCATGGTTAAGGTTGGCCGGAATGGTGCTATGATCTTACCGAGTTTCATTGAAATCGCTCCAGTCGTTTAGATTTTATTAGGGGACACACACACACTCACCTCACACACACACGCACGCACGCACACACACACGGACAAAAGGTGATCTCATAAGCCTATTTTTTCAAAATTTAAATAGGCTAAAAATACCTATTAACATGGGACATACCTTCCCAATCCCATCTACACCTACTAACTGTGGATAAACATAAATAATATTCACTGCATTGGCTGGGAATCCGACCACTAGGCGCAAGGTCAGCGCACTGTGCCTCATCCCCCCCCCCCCCCCCCGACCCCTGTGAAAAGCACACATTGGTTCCCTCGCAAACAAATCTCGCTCTACACTATACCCATTTGGTATAGGCATCTGGGGTATATTGTGAAAGGTGAACACATATTTTTTTCTGTTAAAAGATGGCAAATGGTAAGACCTGCCATCGGTAAAGGGCCAACATAGCCCTTGACCTGACATGACATGACATGGACGACGAACAACGGAAGGTCGACGCAGCGTCGAGTTGGTGCGGGCAAGCGCCCGAGCTGACGGTGTACCTAGCCTGTCCCGAAAGCGGAGGTGGCTACACCCATTTAGCACCAACAACGACGCAGTTAGGCCTGCGGGCGGATTCTTGAATAGTTCAGTGAGGGGATTGACCAACTCCCCATTGGACAGGATAGAACTTCCACCCAGAGACGACCCACTTGACTTGATGTTAGTATGTAAGGATAAGTAATAGCTTCATTGCGGAAGCAAGTCCTGTTTTCGTACACAGGTGGATAACGAATAATAGAATAAAGAAGAAATAATGAATATATGATCTCCTGGGCCGAGGTATGGGCACCGGAGTTCCCCTCTGTCCATGCCCCCGAGGACGATTTCCTGCGATTTACGACGAACCTACAGTTCTCTCCTGGCCGAGGTTACGGTCACCGTTGGTCACTATGGTCGTGCCCCAGGGAGGGGAACACATTTGTCTTATCTTGACGATGGGACATGATATGCGATATTCCATAGTGCTACTATGGTCCAAATTGGATTGCACAGTGGTTTCAAGATAATAGTAGCATTCCCAAAGCGCTTGGGAGGTCACTCGGTACGGAGGTAACTCCTAGCGCATGCTATGTACGAGTAAACCACACCACTATACGTATCGGTTGTATGGGTAAGCCGTTTTGGCCGATCACAGTCTTCCCAAACCACAATCTGCATTCGTTGGTCACTCGGCGCCCAAGCTCTCTAGGGTACTAGTCATTCCGACACCACATTGCACATTGGACGAGGGTCACTGGGATTACTGGCCGTACCTAAAGGAAGTCCTTCTAGGCTCTCTTAGTTCCGATACCACCCTGCGTATTGGACAAAATATGATTGTTACGAGATAACATCATCCACACACCCTTGAGAGACAGGAATACACTATGACGATGTTAGACAGGAGTATACGTACAAATGGACAGTTTCATGATTCTATGTGCTTACTTTGCAGCGATGAGCTCCACCATGGGACACCCGATCCCAATACAGGGTGCTCAACACTCATAGACATGGATATGTATGGTTCTTTTTCTCTCTATGGAAATGTGGTCATTATTCTCCTGTGATTAAATACTACAATGTATTTTCATGTACCCCTCCAGTTCTATGTCCAGCGCCGACAACCGCCCAGGTGGGTACATGGCACCCCTACGCTATATCAACAAATGGTTGATACACATGCTCATACGGACATATATTGTTTTACAGAATACAACGCCAGACGACGAGGGTGAATACCCTATACACAAGTATATGAACAATGCTTTCTCGTGGCGCCATTGTATATAACCCTTGGTACATATTTTGCCCACGCCCAAACACGTCTCCCTCCCCTACTCACATACACAATTTCCTCCTATACACGATTCAATACAGTGGATTACAGTTACTCAACCCGCACCACGGGGGAGATATACCTGTGGGATATACCCCACCGCAGGTCGGATCTGCATTGATGGATTGTTTTCACCTGAAAATGAGAGGTGCAATCCGGCAGCGAGGGTTGTACTCAACCAGTGTAAGAGACAACCTTCCTCGTTAAGATGGACCGTCTTCCCACAGGGGACGATCCATGTACATATAAATTCTTCATAGTTTTTGGCCATGGTATAGTATAGTTTGGTACCAAAGATGGTAGTTGTAGAGCGCTCTAGGTTTAATTGTCAAAGGTCCACATGGGTGGACGTGAGTAGAGTTCAATTGTCGGTTCTAATGTTGGTGCTACGGCACAGTAGAGAGAGAGAGAGAGAGAGAGAGGGACGTAGAGAGAGAGAGAGAGAGAGAGTCAGAAAGAGAGATGGAGGAAGAGAGAGAGAGAGAGAGCGAGAAAGGGTTCATTTGTTTGTTTTTGTCTTTTTGTGTTTTTAGAGCAGCAATATATTTTTTTCCTTTCGGTCCTTCTAAAATCGCAGTTTTAAAGGTGCCTCCTTTTCTCCCCCTCACAATAAAAACATTTTTCTTACCCCGTTAACGACCACACCGAGGCACTTATTTTTCTTTTTTCCTATTCTTTCTGTTCTTTTCATTTATTGGTTTCTACATGTCTTTGCGCCACTCAAGGGCACTTTTTCAGCACGTCCAATTAAATCGACGGAGGGTAAGCTAGGCCCTGCAGCTGTTTTTTTCCCTTGAGCTGGTCCATACTGATAATTATGTTCCTGTTTAAGGATGATAATAATTAAGGCCGATGATACTTCATGATGATTGTATTAATTATTTATAATAATGATGATGATGATTACTGATGATGATGTTACTGTTTAAGGATGATCATGATTAATGCAGATGATGCTTCATGATGATTGTATTAATGATTACGGATAATGATGATGATGATTAATGATAATGATGTTCCTGTTTAAGGATGACAATGTTTAATGCAGATGATACTTCATGATGATTGTATTAATGATTTATATTAATGATGATGATGATGATTACTGATGATGATGTTACTGTTTTAGGATTATAATGATTAATGCAGATGATGCTTCATGATGATTGTATTAATGATTAAGGATAATGATGATGATTAATGATAATGATGTTCCTGTTTAAGGATGACAATGATTAATGCAGATGATACTTCATGATGATTGTATTAATGATTTATAATAATGATGATGATGACTACTGATGATGATGTTACTGCTTAAGGATGACAATGATTAATGCAGAGGTACTTAATGATGATTGTATTAATGATTTAAGATAATGATAATGATGATGATGTTGCTGTTTATTGATGTTCATGATTAATGCAGATGATGCTTCATGATGTTTGTCTTAATGATTGATGATGATGAATGATGATGATGATGATGTTTTTAATGTTTAGTATTGTACAGCGGATTAGGCCGCTATGTTTTTTTATCACGGATTGTACAATGTTTTATTGATGATGCACATGCTATGTAAAATAAATATTTCCCCCCCCCCCCCCCACACACACACACACCTAAACACCTACACTTGCTCGCTGGGCACAAACCTGACGCTAACGTCTCTACGAGGCACTATACACTGGGCGCTGCACGCTGGCATCCACCTACTTCAATCTACGAAAAAAAAACGCCGCTACCTTCCCAACATCTTCGCTTCTGTCACTCACCCCACACGGGGATCATCACATACCCCCAACAACGCCCCCACATTATGGGCGAAAGCATATCCTACACTAACAGAAGAACAGAAGAGAAGCAAAGAAGAACCAAGATTTTTCAAGAACGAAGAGGATGGGATGTCCATCTACACATACATACAACATAAACTACCCCTACGGCCTAGTCTCGTCCCGTCATCGAGGACGATGACTAGCTCCGTCGAAGGAGTTGTTGCATCCGAGGGATGCATCCCCATCCCTCCCCTATATCTATAAAACATACACTTAACCATACACAGATGCCTGCGGCATACTTCACATAAGCTTCTACCCAGGCCAGGCCCAGTGCATAGCAACGACCTCCGGTAACCCAGGCTAGCACCTCACTTCCTAAAGAATCCGCAACTATGCAAACTCGGCAGGCGGATTCTATAAAACATCAGAGGAGAGGTGACAGGAGGTCAGTCTTCCACAGTGTAACCAGGTACCGAGACGCTGCCCAAAGCAGTCACGTCCAGATTGGTGAGTGTCAAGCGAGCTAACACACTATCACACTAACACTTACAACTTCATCCCCTTAATTATTGTAAAGATCACAAGCATCTGAATTATTATTATCTGCTCTGCATAGTTCTATCGTACTCCACCTTGGGAGTACTCATTAAACATTAGAATCTAAAAGATAACTGGTCACTTGGTTTATTTATTTAATTAGTTGATAAGATCCTACCCCTTAAATCACTTCCCGGCAGGATCCTAAATAGTACCTAGTTAATTGCTTATTGGTTACTGCAGTCAGCCACTTGCATCACGTTACAGTGCTTGCGTGCGCGCTATTCATTAGGAGCGCGGCCAGTCAGTCAACACCAGCATAGCTGCTCCGATACTCATTTAGTAAACTATCCCTTGTCACCATCCCTTTGAACTACCCAAGCAGACTGTACAATTGGGAGTTCTCCCGTCGAGCTGCGTTCACGCCCGAACCACTCAAACCTACACTTTTTACACTAGAGCCCCGAGCAGCCTTCAGCTACTCTCCTTTCATCCCCCTTTTATCACACATTGTAGAGGCTACCCTCACAGGTACCCGACAATATTTAAAAGTGTCGCATGTGTTCCTATTTTTTCTTGTTTTTAATAAACGTCCAAAATTTCTTTGAGTCCCTGCTAATGTTTTGTTCAATATTATGGATATATTTCTTATAAGATAATTTAATGTCCTTTTTAATTTCTGAACTTAATTTTTCAAAATGTAGTCTATGATGATCTGAGTAATATTTTCTCTTCCTATGGTGTTCCTTCACCTTCAATTTACTCTTTGTTTCCTTAGAGAACCAGACAGGATATTTTCTGTCCCTTTGTCGTTTACGGTTTCGCCAAGTACTGTGTTAAAAATCTGATAAAACAGGTCTACTGCAGTATTTACATCAGTGCGCTCGTATATTTGACCCCAGGCACTATCCCTCAACCGAGTGTACATTTGCTCAAAATCGACTTCCCGGAAAATATAGGTATCATTAGGCTGGATATTTACTTGGTTTTGACATATAGTTAGAGATATTTCCACATCCAGAGCTGGGTGGTGGCGATCCAGCGGTAAGAGTGGGTCTGTTTTTCCGTTACTTTTATGTTGGGTTTGTTGGATAGAACTAAGTCCAGCGTCCTCCCGTTACGGTTTAGTACTGAATTATAAGATTTTAGCTGAAGATAATTAATAAAATTTACGAGTTCTCATGTGTGAATTCCCCCAGGGGCTCACATCTAGTGGGAAGTGGGTTGGCGACCACGGGGCCCCAGCTGAGTCCGGCATTGCTTCCACTTACTTGTGCCGTGCTCCTCTCTTTCTTCTTTCCTGTCGACCTCACTTGGTCAACTCTTGTTCTCTTCCGACCCCGACGGTGTTAGGGTATCTGAGGCCTAGGGAGTCTCTTCCTTTCCCGCCTTAATTGGCCCTTGTCTCATCTTTTCTGATTCCCTCCTTCTGCGAGGGGTCAGCCTTCTTTTTCTTTTCCTGTTATCTCCTGCCTTCTGCTCAAGGCCCTCAAGGAGGCCGGGTGTATGTAGCCCCACCACGTTAGGTGCACCCTAGATAATGCTACACCCTCAGGGGCTCACGGCTGGTGAGTTCGGGAGTTGGCGACCCCGAGGGATTCCTGAGCTGGGTCCGTTTTCCCCTTTTGTTCCTTACCTTCGGGGCGGACCCTCTCCTCTTTCACTTTCCTATCTGCCTTTCATGGCTCTCCTTCCTTCCACGTCCCTCAATCCGTATTCTTCGAGGGTTGAGGGCATTTCTTTTCCGCCTGTCCTTTATTTGCCTTATTCTCCTTTAGTTTTCCATTTCTTCTTCTAGTATGTAGGTTGGTAGTTAGTTTTAGTTTTAAGTTTACATTTCATTTTCATCTTCACGATCACCCAAAACATCAGGGGCCGATAGCCTAGATGTTAGGCCCCTTAAAACAACAATTATCATAATCATCATCATCATCTTGTGTGAATATTGTCATCTTTAATTATTGTACTTTGTATTGTTGGGATATTGAAGTCACCAGAGATTAATAAATTTTTATCATATATTTCTGTGCTGGATTCCAACCACCGGTATAGTTGCCTGTACGATTATACTTTTGAAGCTGGTGGAATGTAAACATTACAGACGTACCAAATATTTCCTCCAATAACCAGTTTCACTAATAGACATTCCAAGCTGCCAGTCATTTCTTTCGACCTTGAGTACTGTTAATCCGCTCCGAACCAAGACAGCCACCCCACCCCCTGGTCTGACAAGCCTCTCAGCCCTGTATACTCTGTACATATCACAACAGACCTCACTGTCAGCAATTTTACTAGATAACCAAGTTTCTGTAATTAGAATTAAGTCATGCTTTTTGGTGATCAGGTTTTCATTGAATAAATCTAATTTTGTATTCATTCCTCCTACATTTTGATAATAAATGGATAATATAAGTTTTGATACCATTAGAGAGTGTTCAGGTCATCCTCATTTCGAATTACGATGACTCGAGAACCTTCAGATTTGCGTATTTTAATGTGTCCATTTCTTACCCACAAGAAAGAATACTCCTACTCTCTCCTGATGTTCCGAGCTTGTGACAGTAATTTCCTCTTCTCTGGGGATAAACTCTCGGTCACATAAATTACACTGTCCCCAGGAAGACTGACGTGACGAGTGGAGAGATTCCGTTTCACCAGGCGACGCTCCATGAAATGCTCCTTGTCGTCCCGCCGAACGAATTTTAAGATGATACAACTGTGTTGATGATCAGGTGACTTAGGTAGTCGATGACAGGCATCTACCATTGTTTCAGTGATGACCACATCCAGAGCTTTACCTACTTTCTTCACAGTTTCAATAATGTTTTCGTTAGGAACTTCCGGGACACCGTGTATTTCCACCGTATTCCTACGTGTGTTCTGCTCAGATTCTCCTAGGCGGTTTTCTAGGGATTTTAGCTTCGCCTTGAGATTGACATTTTGCTGGGTTAATGTGTCAATCTGTCCTTTACATTCCTAATTTCTGTCTGCTGGTTAGAAATTAATGTTACACAATCGTCTAGTTTCTTATGGCACAATTCCAATGAGTTACCTAGATCAGTCTCTCTCGCTCTTTGTTCGTCTTTATGATTTTAAGTTGTTCTCTTAAGTCTTTCAGCATTCCATAAATATTCTCCATTGATGGAGTGTCTTTGTCACTTACACTGTCACTTATAGTTGCACTATAGTCCACACACACAGCCACTCGGTGAATCTGTTCAATGTATTCACGCACTTCTTGTGGAACCACTTTTTACATGAACCACACTGTACCTTTCCTGCCTTCCCCAAGCTACCACCGCACTCTCCACAGTCGCCCATGTTGCCGATGCAGGTGAAAACTCCTATTTAACCAATTTACGAGGATGTTAGTAATTCTAATTGATGTTCTTATTAGTTACTGGGCAACGTATGCACTTATATTGTCGGGTGACAAATATGGTTTAGGTTCTTCCTCGAATACACTCTTAAATACACAATGTTTTCGGAGCTACTCACTGCCGTGTTGTTCACTCAGCCGCCATGTTGTTTTTCTTTTCATGTTATCTCCTGCCTTCTGCTCAAGGCCCTCAAGGAGGCCGGGTGTATGTAGCCCCACCACTTCTGGTGCACCCTGGATATTGCTACACCCTCAGTGGCTCACAGCTGGTGAGTTCGGGAGTTGGCGACCCCGAGGGATTCCTGAGCTGGGTCCGGTTTCCCCCTTTGTCCATTACCTGTGGGGCGCACCCTCTCCTCTTTCACTTTCCTATGTGCCTTTCGTGGCTCGCCTTCCTTCCAAGTCCCTCAATCCGCTTTCTCCGAGAGTTGAGGGCATTTCTTTTCCTCCTGTCCTTTATTTTTACTTGTGCCCGGCTCCTCTCTGTCTTCTTTCCTGTCGACCTCACTTGGTCAACTCTTGTTCTCTTCCGACCCCGACGGTATTAGGGTATCCGAGGCCTAGGGAGTCACTTCCTTTCCCGCCTTAATTGGCCCTTGGCTCATCTTTTCTGATTCCCTCCTTCTGCGAGGGGTCAGCCTTCTTTTTCTTTTCATGTTATCTCCTGCCTTCTGCTTAAGGCCCTCAAGGAGGCCGGGTGTATGTAGTCCCACCACTTTTGGTGCACCCTAGATAATGCTACACCTTCAGGGGCTCACGGCTGGTGAGTTCGGGAGTTGGCGACCCCGAGGGATTCCTGAGCTGGGTCCGTTTCCCTTTTTGTCCCTTACCTTTGGAGCGAACCCTCTCCTCTTTCACTTTCCTATCTGCCTTTCATGGCTCTCCTTCCTTCCAAGTCCCTCAATCCGCCTTCTTCGAGGGTTGAGGGCATTTCTTTTCCTCCTGTCCTTGATTTGCCTTATTCTCCTTTCGTTTTCCATTTCTTCTTCTAGTATGTAGGATAGTAGTTATTTTTAGTTTTAAGTTCGCTTTTCTTTTCCATCTTCACGATCACCCAAACCATCAGGGGCCGATAACCTAGATGTTAGGCCCCTTAAAACAACAATTATCATCATCATCATCATGTCCTTTATTTGTCTTATTCTCCTTTCGTTTTCCATTTCTTCTTCTAGTATGTAAGTTAGTAGTTAGTTTTAGTTTTAAGTTTGCATTTCATTTTCATCTTCACGATTACCCAAACCATTAAGGGCCGATAACCTAGATGTTAGGCCCCTTAACACAACAATTATCATCATCATCATCTAGTGGGACGAGGGTTGGCGACCACGGGACCCCAGGTGAGTCCGGCATTAATTCCGCCTATTTGTGCTGGGCTCGTCTCCGTCTTCATTCCTGTCGACCTCCCTTTGTCAACTCTTGTATTTTTTCGACCCCAACGGTATTAGGGTATCTGAGGCCTAGGGAGTCCTTCATTTTCCTGCCTTAATGGGCCCTTGTCTCATCTTTCCTGATACCCTCATTCTTCGAGGGGTCAGCCTTCCTTTTCATTTCATGTTATCTCCTGCCTTCTGCACAAGGCAGGGTGTCGAAATAGTTGGGGTCAACTATTTAGGGATTTCGACTTGCTTGCCTGATCAAACTTGGAAGTATTTAAATGAATTAAGAATAGTTCCCAATACTCGACTGGTTGTTTCAATCTTGCCAATGCTCTGACATGTAACTGAGCTGTATCCCCTAAGGCCCGTAATGTTGACAGAATGTCACCCGACCACACTTGGTCAAGTCTTGTTCTCTTCCGCCCCCGACGGTATTAGGGTATCCGAGGCCTAGGGAGTCTCTTCCTTTCCTGCCTTAATTAGCCCTTGTCTCATCTTTTCTGATACCCTCCTTCTGCGAGGGGTCAGCCTTCTTTTTCTTTTCATGTTATCTCCTGCCTTGTGCTCAAGGCCCTCAAGGAGGCCGGGTGTATGTAGTAGCCCCACCACTTCTGGTGCATCCTAGATAATGCTACACCCTCAGGGGCTCACGGCTGGTGAGTTCGGGAGTTGGCGACCCCCGAGGGATTCCTGAGCTGGGTCCGTTTCCCTTTTTGTCCCTTACCTTTGGAGCGAACCCTCTCCTCTTTCACTTTCCTATCTGCCTTTCATGGCTCTCCTTCCTTCCAAGTCCCTCAATCCGCCTTCTTCGAGGGTTGAGGGCATTTCTTTTCCTCCTGTCCCTAATTTGCCTTATTCTCCTTTCGTTTTCCAGTTCTTCTTCTAGTATGTAGGATAGTAGTTATTAGCCTATTTTCAATTTTGAAAAAATAGGCTTATGAGATCACCTTTTGTCCGTGTGTGTGTGCGCGCGTGTGTGTGTGTGTGTGATATTCGTGTGTGTGTGTCCCCCTAATAAAATCTAAACGGCTGGAGCGATTTCAATGAAACTCGGTAAGTTCATAGCACTATTCCGGGCGACCTCGACCGTGCCCTTCAAATTTTGTTACGACTCACCAATCCAACAAGGCGGCTGTGCGAACTATTTCACCAGCATTCAATATCTCCGAAACGATTACCGATATTACCCTGACATCATGTATGGTGATAAAGGGAACTACTATAAGTTCACTTATGTGATCTTTTAAAACCTGGTAACTAAAAAACCAACATGGCGGCCAAGCGAAGTTGCGACTTTTAAATAGACGTTTCTCGCGATTTATCCAACCAAACGCAATGAAACTTGGTACAGTATATGTTTATATACATTGTAATGCACCGACACATAACTTTGTTCATTTGTTTACATAACCACAAGATGGCGGATATGCGAAATATTTCACCGGCATTCTGTATCTCTGAAACTATTAGCGGTATCACCCTGAAGTTTTGTACGGAGATAAAGGGCACTACTGGAAGTCCATTTATACGACTTTAAAAAACCGGTTATGTACAAATCAAACATGGCGGCCAAGCGAATTAGAAAATTTGAAATAGACCTTTCTCGCGATTTAATGCTCCAAACGCACTGAAATCTGGTACAGGAGATATTTATACACTTTGTAATGCACTGGTATCTAATTTAGTTCAATTGTTTACATAACCTCAAGATGGCGGCTGTGCAAATTTTAAAATTAAGTTTTTATTTCTTGTGATGTAGTCATGCGATCGAAGTGAAAGTTTGAATATTGAACCTACCCAATAATTTTCCTATAATGGTACATGACTCTATGGCCTATACAATTAACAATTCAACATGGCGACCATCCGAAATATTTAGACGGCTCTCAATATCTACGAATCTATTGTAGCAATCAAACTGAATTTTTTATTGTTCATAGGGGCTATGAACTCAAGTTCACTTATAGGACTTTAAATAACCTGGTGATGACAAATCCAACATGGCGGCGACGCGAAGTATAACTAATCACATGGACGTTTATCGCAATTTATCCATCCGAGAGCAGTGAAACTTGGTACAGTAAATCCTTATACGAATGGTAATCCACTAGCATCTAATTTATTTCAATTGTTTCCATAACCTAAAGATGGCAGCTGTGCGAAATTTTAAAATCTCCTTGTAACTTCTAGTGTCATAATTATGCGATAGAAGTTTGAATACTACACGTACACAATAATCTGCATGTAACAGTACATAACTCTAGGACCTACATATATAAAATCCAACATGGCGACCATCCGAATTATTTAGTCGGTTCTCAATATCTACGAATCTATTACAGCAATCAAACTGAAATTGTGTATGTTGATAGTTGCAATAAGTGGTCTATATGAAAATAGGCTGTATAGTTCTTCACGGAACTACTTGTTTTTAGTTTTAAGTTCGCTTTTCTTTTCCATCTTCACGATCACCCAAACCATCAGGGGCCGATAACCTAGATGTTAGGCCCCTTAAAACAACAATTATCATCATCATCATCATGTCCTTTATTTGCCTTATTCTCCTTTCGTTTTCCATTTCTTCTTCTAGTATGTAAGTTAGTAGTTAGTTTTAGTTTTAAGTTTGCATTTCATTTTCATCTTCACGATCACCCAAACCATTAAGGGCCGATAACCTAGATTTTAGGCCCCTTAACACAACAATTATCATCATCATCATCTAGTGGGACGAGGGTTGGCGACCACTGGACCCCAGGTGAGTCCGGCATTAATTCCGCCTATTTGTGCTGGGCTCGTCTCCGTCTTCATTCCTGTCGACCTCCCTTTGTCAACTCTTGTATTTTTTCGACCCCAACGGTATTAGGGTATCTGAGGCCTAGGGAGTCCTTCATTTTCCTGCCTTAATGGGCCCTTGTCTCATCTTTCCTGATACCCTCATTCTTCGAGGGGTCAGCCTTCCTTTTCATTTCATGTTATCTCCTGCCTTCTGCACAAGGCAGGGTGTCGAAATAGTTGGGGTCAACTATTTAGGGATTTCGACTTGCTTGCCTGATCAAACTTGGAAGTATTTAAATGAATTAAGAATAGTTCCCAATACTCGACTGGTTGTTTCAATCTTGCCAATGCTCTGACATGTAACTGAGCTGTATCCCCTAAGGCCCGTAATGTTGACAGAATGTCACCCGACCACACTTGGTCAAGTCTTGTTCTCTTCCGCCCCCGACGGTATTAGGGTATCCGAGGCCTAGGGAGTCTCTTCCTTTCCTGCCTTAATTAGCCCTTGTCTCATCTTTTCTGATACCCTCCTTCTGCGAGGGGTCAGCCTTCTTTTTCTTTTCATGTTATCTCCTGCCTTGTGCTCAAGGCCCTCAAGGAGGCCGGGTGTATGTAGCCCCACCACTTCTGGTGCATCCTAGATAATGCTACACCCTCAGGGGCTCACGGCTGGTGAGTTCGGGAGTTGGCGACCCCCGAGGGATTCCTGAGCTGGGTCCGTTTTCCCCTTTTGTCCCTTACCTTTGGGGTGGACCTTCTCCTCTTTCATTTTCCTATCTGCCTTTCATGGCCCTCCTTCCTTCGAAGTCTCTCAATCCGCATTCTTCGAGGGTTGAGGGCATTTCTTTTCCTCCTGTCCTTCATTTGCCTTATTCTCCTTTCGTTTTCCATTTCTTCTTCTAGTATATAGGTTAGTAGTTAGTTTTAGTTTTAAGTTTACATTTCATTTTCATCTTCACGATCACCCAAACCATCAGGGGCCGATAACCTACATGTTAGGCCCCTTAAAACAACAATCATCATCATCATCAGAATGTCAGCACGTAAGGAAGATAGGTTAAATAAAGCCTGTATGTGTCTTTGAATGCATAATCTATCATTGCCATATCGACCTTTAAGTAGATCTATGGCTATATTATAATTTTCTGTTGTTAAGGGAAGTTCTTTAATAATTTGGAGGGGTGGGCCTTCTAACACAGATTTTAAATAGTGAAATTTTTGAATTTCTGGAATTGCCGCATTGTCATGCACTAGTGAACAGAAAAATTCCAAAAATGATTGCCACCTGTCTTCTTTCCCAACGAAGCGTGGAATTTCAATCTTAGGTAAAAATGGTTTTATATTGTTCCCATTATTAACCCTCCCTAGACTTTCTTCTGCCCTTAACGCCATGGTCATAGCGCGAACTAGGGCTACGGCCTGAGCGTGTGTTTCAAAATAATTATTTTCAACATCTTCTCTATCTAATTGCTGCTCTGGACTTTTAATTTCAATTTCAGGCTGTACAAGATCATATTTCTCGTAAGCTTTTAAGCGCTGTGTTATGATATCCAGATTTTGTTCATCCTTAGGTAAGGAGTCGAGATATTTATGGAAACGGGTAAGTTGGCCGTTGTAGGCAGCTCGGGAATTTAACAACTTATCATCTATTGTTATCGGCATGGCTGGAAGTTGGAACGACTCACTCACCACTCTGCTTGGAGCGCCAGCCTAAGACCCACTTTCCGGAAATAAGTCTGTACTGTAAGGTGGGAAAGTTCTCGTCTCCTGGCAGATCTCCTGCGTTTAGCCACGGTAAACTGAAATATACAAGACATATTAGATTACACAGCTTTTGTTGAGTATATAATTATGTGGTCTCAGTGCAAAGATTATGGGTACGATCCCGGGATAAAGGTACCATGAAAGTAGTCCCGGGTTTGAGGCACAATGGAAATAGTTGGGGTCAACTATTTAGGAATTTCGACAGGATATTAGATTTCAGGCACAAGAATGGAATCTCACAGGATTGTGATGTAAGAGACCAAAGATGAAAGCATATAAAGCATATAAAGTTCTATTAAGATATATGATCTGAAAAAGTTGACAATTAAAAGGATAATAATGCCAAATTACCAGTTTTTCCAGTAAACGGAAAGAGCTAGCTAAATTCCCTTATAAGGGATTCCACTTTAAGAGCATAATTTAAATTGCATTAAAAATCCATAATGGATTAAGCATATTAAAGCTGAATGTTGACTAGGATGTGTTACCAAATACAAAAGCTTCATCCATAAACCAGTAGCTAGCAACAGTTGGGTTGCCCGCACAGGGCTGATGACCGAGGTAGCAGTTGGGTTGCCCGCACAGGGCTGAGGAACGAGGTAGCAGTTGAGTTGCCAGCATAGGGCTGATGCCCGAGGTAGTAGTTGGGTTGCTCGCACAGGGCTGATGATCGAGGTAGCAGTTGGGTTTCCCGCACAGGGCTGATGACCGAGGTAGTAGTTGAGTTGCCCACACAGGGCTGATGACTGAGGTCAATCCACACACGCTCCAGACGTCCTGGTTCTGAGCCAAGGTTTTGGCGAATTTTAGTCTTTCTGACGAGAATAGACCAGCGGAGAGATGTCTCTTGGTAATAACATCTCAGCTGGTGCGTGAAGTTACTTTTTCATAACAACAGACCTGAGGCTGGGAACAGCTTTGCAGAATATGTCCCTGCTATTAGCCGGAGTATGGGTTAGCCTAATCAGGCGGTGCCCGTGTTGTAGAGCAGGGCCTCCGGCAGCGGAAGGCAAATCGAGTCCCACATAGAACAGTCATGACATCTGACGGAAAATGTTCGCATAAGATAACCCCAAGAGAAGTCAGGTACCTACTTAAACAATCTGGAATCTGAGCAATTTGTGGTACATAAATGACTTTCTAGTGACACCAGACTCAATTATATTAATCATTTGCTTTGACCATCAATTCTAAATATGCATTAAAATAATTTTATTACTATCCCTTCAAAACTTTTTCAGTATTTCATCACAACGGACACTGTGTTAACAAAGACTTACAACCATTGAGAGATCCGCAGCTTAGCTTGATTTCACATAGAACAGGCTCATAACAGACAAGTATTAACTGCGACATGCTCATATGGCGGCTTCGGTGGCGTAGTCGGTAGCATGCTGAGCTTCTATGCCCAAGATAGCGGGTTCAAACCCGGCCGAAGTCGTCGGATTTTTTAAGAGCGTTAAAAATTCTTGGTATGCCTTCCTTCGGAGGGGAAGTAAAGCCGGCGATCCCATGTCATAGATTTATGGCATGTTAAAGAACCTTCCACTAATTACATCTGTGTGAAGCTAAATTGTATAGGTTAGGAATGCAAACAACGCTCTTTGGTTTCTACGTTCGTTGCCAAGAGCCGACTGCGGTGGCGTCTTGTAGCTAAGTTCTGAACTAGGCCTAGTATTTGACGGTGGCGTTTGGCGGCAAAAGTAGGAACTATTTGAAAAATTCAAAGTTGCAGTCCTTACTTGAATAAAAAAAACCAGATACACACACTAATACAGCCATCACAATTAACACCGGATATCAGACAGATTCTACACACACCCAAAGTACACGGGGCTACATGACCGCGTTGTCGCAGCCCCTAAACTGAGGAACCAACCAACCAACCAACCATGCTAATATGTGTAGGTGTAAACATTTAAAAATATGATAGCCTATTATAAAATAATACGGTACCGGTATAACTAGGTTTAATTCTCCCATGCACAACAAACTTTCCTCGCGTTTAGGGAGATTCGTTTATTAATTATTTAATTAGAAACACCGTTCTTTATTATCTGAAACTTGGAGCAATACTTTGCAGTTAGGTTTACTCTAACCTTAAAAGTACTAGACTTGTTCACTTACGAGTGGCTTATAAGCTAATGTATTATTTTTTAGGGCTCGTTGCATTACTAAGAATATATCGGCTGTTTATGTAGTAGGTTAACACTGCTCAGATTTAAAAAAAAACGTGTACTGATACTTACCACAGAATGTTTTGTTACTATGAAGCTCTCTCGTTTAATTGCTGATACCCAACGTTTCTTCCCCCCAGGGGCTCACTTCTAGTGGGCGTGGGTTGGCGACCACGGGGCCCCAGCTGAGTCCGGCATTGCTTCCACTTACTTGTGCCGGGCTCCTCTCCGTCTTCTTTCCTGTCGACCTCACTTGGTCAATTCTTGTTCTCTTCCGACCCCGACGGTATTAGGGTATCCGAGGCCTAGGGAGTCTTTCACTTTCCCGCCTTGTTTGGCCCTTCTCTCATCTTTCCTGATACCCTCCTTCTGTGAGGGGTCAGCCTTCTTTTTCTTTTCCTTTTACCTCCAGCCTTGTCCTCAAGGCACTTATGGAGGCCGGGTGTATGTAGCCCCACCCCTTCTGTTTTTTTTTTTTTGTGTAGCCTCCTGAGAGGCCGAGTGCAGGTCTTTCTAGTCGACGCCCGTAGGCGACCTGCGCGTCGGGATGAGAGATGGAAAGGATGAAGATGAATGAAACTGGGCAAGGATGTGGAAGGAAGCGGCCGTGGCCTGTCAGAAGGTACTGCCCCAGCATTTGCCTGGTGTTGAAAATGGGAAACCACGGAAAACCATTTCAAGGACAGCCGACGGTGGGGCTCGAACCCACGCGTCTACCGAGTCAGCAGAGAGCTTGGCCCCTTGACCTAACGCGGAGCTTTAGCCTGCGTAGCCACTACCCCTTCTGGTGCACCCTAGATAATGCTACGCCCTCAGGGACTCACGGCTGGTGAGTTCGGGAGTTGGCGACCCCGAGGGATTCCTGAGCTGGGTCCGTTTTCCCCTTTTGTCCCTTACCTTTGGGGCGGACTCTCCTCTCCTCTTTTCCTTATATTTCCTTTTCTCTTTAAGATTCCCACACTGTTTTTGTTACTTGGTTCACCGTGAATCTAAATTCCCTTTTAGCGTTTTTTAAAGGCATTTTTGATCTACGTTGCATTTTGTAAGTTTCTTCGATCTCAATTACATCTCGCGATTGTTTTCAACTTCAATTGCATTTTCCCCCCAGGGGCTCACATCTTGTGGGCGTGGGTTGGCGACCACGGGGCCCCAGCTGAGTCCGGCATTGCTTCCACTTACTTGTGCCGGGCTCCTCTCTGTCTTCTTTCCTGTCGACCTCACTTGGTCAACTCTTGTTCTCTTCTGACCCCGACGGTATTAGGGTATCCGAGGCCTAGGGAGTCTCTTCCTTTCCCGCCTTAATTGGCCCTTGTCTCATCTTTTCTGATACCCTCCTTCTGCGAGGGGTCAGCCTTCTTTTTCTCTTCCTTTTACCTCCTGCCTTGTGCTCTAGGCCCTTAAGGAGGCAGGGTGTATGTAGCCCCACCACTTCTGGTGCACCCTAGATAATGCTACACCCTCAGGGGCTCACGGCTGGTGAGTTCGGGAGTTGGCGACCCCGAGGGATTCCTGAGCTGGGTCCGTTTTCCCCTTTTGTCCCTTACCTTTGGGGCGGACCCTCTCCTCTTTCACTTTCCTATCTGCCTTTCATGGCTCTCCTTCCTTCCAAGTCCCTCAATCCGTCTTCTTCGAGGGTTGAGGGCATTTCTCTTCCTTCTGTCCTTTATTTGCCTTATTCCCCTTTAGATTTCCATTTCTTCTTCTAGTATGTAGGTTAGTAGTTAGTTAGTTTTTAAGTTCGCTTTTCATTTTCATCTTCACGATCACCCAAACCATCAGGGGCCGATAACCTAGATGTTAGGCCCCTTAAAACAACAATTATCATCATCATCATCATCAATTGCATTTTGTAAAGATTGACAATCTAAATTGCTTTTTAGTAAGTCTTTCAATGCAGGTAGCCGGGCCTTTTAGTGAGAATTTTGAATTTCAATTGCATTTTGTAAGTATTTTCAACCAAAACCGCATTTCGCACGAATTTTGAATCTAAATTGCATTTTGTTTGGTGGGCATTTTGCACATATTTTGATTCTTAATTGCATTTTGTGGGTATTTTGAATCTAAATTACATTTTGTCAAGTATTTTCAATCTAAATTGCATTTTGTAAGTATTGTCAATCCACATGAGTCGTTTGAATCTATTCCCCCAGGGGCTCACATCTAGTGGGAAGTGGGTTGGCGACCACGGGGCCCCAGCTGAGTCCGGCATTGCTTCCACTTACTGGTGCCGGGCTCCTCTCTGTCTTCTTTCCTGTCGACCCCACTTGGTCAACTCTTGTTCTCTTCCGACCCCGACGGTATTAGGGTATCCGAGGCCTAGGGAGTCTCTTCCTTTCCCGCCTTAATTGGCCCTTGTCTCATCTTTCCTGATTCCCTCCTTCTGTGAGGGGTCAGCCTTCTTTTTCTTTTCCTTTTACCTCCTGCCTTGTGCTCAAGGCCCTTAAGGAGGCAGTGTGTATGTAGCCCCACCACTTCTGGTGCACCCTAGATAATGCTACACCCTCAGGGGCTCACGGCTGGTGAGTTCGGGAGTTGGCGACCCCGAGGGATTCCTGAGCTGGGTCCGTTTTCCCCTTTTGTCCCTTACCTTCGGGGCGGACCCTTTCCTCTTTCACTTTCCTATCTGCCATTCATGGCTCTCCTTCCTTCCAAGTCCCTCAATCCGCATTCTTCGAGGCTTGAGGGCATTCCTTTTCCTCCTGTCCTTTATTTGCCTTATTCTCCTTTAGTTTTCCATTTCTTCTTCTAGCATGTAGGTTAGTAGTTAGTTTTAGTTTTAAGTTCGCTTTTTATTTTCATCTTCACGATCACCCAAACCATCAGGGGCCGATAACCTAGATGTTAGGCCCCTTAAAACAACAATTATCATCATCATTATCATCATCATCGTTTGAATCTACCGTACATTTTATAAGCATTTTCAACTTCAATTGCATTTTGTAAGTATTTTGAATTTCAATTGCACTTTGTGAATAATTTGGATTGGAACTAGGATATTTCAATCTGAATTGCATCGTGTATTTTCAATTTCAATTGCATTTTGTAAGTATTTTGAACCTCAATTGCATTTTGTACGTAATTTCGATCTCATTTGCATTTTGTAAGTATTTTGAATTTAATTGCATTTTGTAGGTATTTCGACGCTACATTGCATTTTGTACGTATTTTGAACCTAGCCTTCATTTTGTGGGTATATTTCAATCTATTCCTTTTGTGAATCTTTTCGTTCTAAATTCCCGTCTGTAAGAACATTTTGTGAGTTGTTTCAATCTGAGTTCCTTTTTGTAAGTATTTTCCGTCTCACTTAATTTTCGTTCTGGTTTCCGTTTCATTATCATTTTCGCTATCACCCAGATCATTAGGGGCCGATAACCTAGATGTTAGGCCCCGTAAAACAACAATTATCATCATCATCATCATCAACGTTTCTTCGAATTCTCTTCTTAGGGGAATTTGAACACCTGAACTTTATTTGCATTATCATAATTCCCCCTGCACTTCAGCACACAACACTTGTAAACCATATTTTACAGCAAAAAAATGAAAAAATCGCAGAATAACTACAACGGTATGCTCACACATCTGCCTTCGAGATCCACCATCTTGGCTACTTCCAATTCAGTGCAACGTCCTTTGTATCTAGGTGTTGTTGTTTATACCTTCTCGAGGATTAAGGTCCTTTATGAGCTTACTTCCAACAATTTCTCGGAGATTGTCAAATGTGAGGATCTTGGTACAAGGTTCCGAAGCCCTGGTTTGGTGATTTTCTTCCCCAGGCATTTTGTAAAATCAATGTTATATGGATTCCACGGATAAACATGCTCGAAAGCCGCTTACAGTACAGCGTTCAAGACCATATTTTTTCACATCTGCATGTAAGACTGGAGCAAACCATTCTTCAGTTAATATTTTGTCAGGGTTTTCTTTGTGCCATCCGGGACTACTACCTTCGATCCGATTTTAAGTGGTCTGAATGTTGAAACATCGAGTAGTTTCAGGATTCTACTGACATTTGGATACATAGATATCAGTATTATATGCAATTCGGAGTAAAGTTCACTCAGCTGGTATGTTAGGTGCGTGCGGTGTTCATCTACAAAGAGGATCACAGGGACCGTTAGTTTCTGCTTTTGTAGAAATGGGGCAAATACATTACCAATATACTCATAAAATACCTCTGCTGTCATCTAACAAGATTGACTATATCCTGCTCTCCAATCGTCAGGAATCCTCTTTGTAATTTCATGTGGTATTCTCTGGTATGGATATATCACCATGGGTGGGCACATTATGCAGAGAATGAAAACATCGTTGTGATGGATGCTTTCGCTGGGCCTTTATTAATTTCATATACACTACATTTATCTCACCTTTACCTGCCAGAATCTTCCCCGTCTTGGAACAAAGTTGAAAACCAGACTCATCACCATTAAAAATGTATTGATGGGTCTTTCAGCATGTTCTGACAATCTTCTTCTTTGAAGAACTCTTCAAATTGCTGAAACCAGAAAACCAGAAAGAAATGTTTCAGAACTATGAACGCTTAGAAAATTGAATAAAGCTAGAATTGGCTAAAAAATGCTATGTATCAATTTGACTTAGGTTTTCAAACGTACAGTTAATTCAAAGGAGACCTAAGCTAGAGGCGGATAAAATTAACTATATTAAGATGGTATATTGGCTCGCAGTCAAGTAGTGCAGTTGCACTCTATATAAAGGGAGGTAGTGCGCAGTTCGTTACTCCTGTGGGCGTCCTGGCGGGGACACCAAGAGCCCGCCGATGAGCCAGCTTGGTGTCCTTGGCGACACCCCAAACAAGACACGGCACAAACCTAGAAGAATTGCTGAGTTTTAACGATATTAACTTTTTACTATTTCCGAATATCAGCCTCTCCAACGGTGGCGCTTGGAGATGTAACACTTTCACTGGTACGAATGGACAGTTCAGGATGACGACGAAGGAATGCTCTAAACCACCCATCTCCTGGCATGCTACCTTTGAGGGGGGTTTCTCTCTTCTTCAGAGTTTAGAATTCCTTAGCTGACAATTAGACATCTAACTTCCTCTGAGGAAATCCTTTCCCGGAACATTCAATTATCCATTCCACTAGCAGTTGTTCCTCATTTTCTGGAAGTATGGGACTGGTCCCATAGAGGATTTACAAAATTTGTCATTTAGACGAAATTGCAATGTTGACCTTGGAATGCTATATTTCTTTGATGCCGCCTTCCTAGATAAACCCCCTCGAATGTCTTGTAAAGCAAGTTCTATTTCAGAAGGGTTAAATGCACATTTCCTTCTTCTTTCTTTCCTCTTCTCAATCCTGCCAGATTTGACTTGCCTCGTTTTTAAGTTTCTAAAAGAGAAGAATTGCATTGGCACTGCCAGTAACTATACAATTTATGACACTTATTGGCACTGCCAACAACTGTTCAATGTACTCCCAAGCCTTTAAAAAAGAATAATGGATGTTAAATTAGTAGTGGAGTTGTGTCCTGCTTAGATAGAAGTAGAAGATAATAAAATTAATTTACTCAGCCATTGGCACACAATGCCAATATCTGATAATATTTCATTTTGAGGCCCAGTTGTTGGCACCCCACCATTACGTGACAATTTTAGTTATGAACCTTTTATTTTTATAGGTTACACTCTTAAAACTTTATAGAAATTGCAAAAGTAAGTATAACAAAATTGGTATAAAGAATAACACAAGAGAGAGCAGAAGTTGTGAAGCAAGTAGCGCAGGCCTTACCTTAAGAAACAGCGTTGTTCAGCAGAAGGTTCATGCTGCATGTGGTATCAAGCCAAGGTAACAAGCAGCCATGACAGTAACTGAAGAGCTCACAATGGGCGACTCCAGAACCAGAAAAACAAGCATAGAGCAGCGATTCCATATGTGGCTCAGGGATGTGTCTGACGTTCCCCCAAACTCTTATTATGCGAAATGTGCCCGCTCGCCGAAGGTTTCAGGGAGCCACTGGTTTCAAATGACCCTTTCGAGACCCTCTTCCAGTTAACACACAAGTATAGGGGACGACACATTCATAAGCTGGTGTAGCACAAAGTCTGCACTCGGGGGTATCGGGAATTGGTGAGGTTCGATCTTTAACCATCTCAGAGGAATGCAACAATAACAAAACTAAGCAAGAAAGAGAGGTCAGTCTTATGTTAAAATCACGAATAAATTTTATTCAGAATAGATCCCTAGCCTAGCATGAGAGTTGCAAACGGCTAGTCCGATACTATTCTGCCCTGAAAGAAAATATAAAAAAGTCCTAAACAAGATCTAAATTACTTTCATGGTCCTAATACAAAATTCGACTAAGAACGAACAAGCTAAGAGAGTGGCACGTAAGATCAGCCCTAAGCAATTACATCGAAAATGACTACGGGAGGATCAAACATCAAAAGAATCTACTGCAAAGCAAGACATTTACTTGTTTACAAATACTAGAACATTTACATTTAATAGCAAGGGGAAAATTTATTATACGCTATGATGGTGCCATCTCTAACATTTATCTTTAAATTACGGGTTTAGCTAGTCCTAAATATCATTAATTAATAAACGAGACGCGTTTATTACAAAGAAAATCAAGCTATGTGCACAACGTTGCTGAATAAAAACAAGTAGTTCCGTGAAGAACTATACAGCCTATTTTCATATATCCTATTTATGTTAATTGCCTCTATCAACATACAAAATTTAAGTTTGATTGCTGTAATAGATTCGTAGATAGAGAACCGACTAAATATTTCGGATGGTCGCCATTTTGGACTTTGTAGGTCCTAGAGTTATGTACTGTTACATGAAGATTATTGTGTACGTCTAGCATTCAAACTTAAATCGCATGATTAGGACACAAGAAGTAACAACGAGATTTTAAGATTTCGCACGGCTGCCATCTAGTGGTTATGGAAACAATTGAAATAAATTAAATGCCAGTGAATTAACATTCGTATAAGCATTTACTGTACCAAGTTTCACTGCACTCAGATGGTTAAATTGCGGGAAACGTCCATGTGAATATTTATAGTTCGCGTCGCCGCCATGTTGGATTTGTGATCACCAGGTTATTGAATGTCCTATAGGTGAACTTATGTTCATAGCCCCTATGAACATAAAAATATTCAGTTTGATTGCTATAATAGATTCGTAAATATTCAGAGCCGTCTAAATATTTCGGATGGTCGCCATGTTGGATTGTTAAATGTATAGCCATAGAGGCATGTACCATTAAAGGAAAATTATTGCGCAGGTTCATTATTCAAACTTTCACTTCGATCGTATGTTTACGACACAAGAAATCAAATCTTAATTTTAAAATTCGCACAGCCGCCATCTTGAGGTTATGTAAACAATTGAAATAAATTAGATACCAGTGAATTGCAATGTGTATAAACATTTCCTGTACTAAGTTTCAATGCATTTGGAACATTAAATCGCGAGAAAGGTCTATTTAAATTTTCAAATTCGCTTGGCCGCCATGTTCGTTTGTAGATAACCGGTTTTTGTAAATCTTATAAATGAACTTCCAGTAGTACTCTTTATCTCCGTACAAAATTTCAGGGTGATACCGCTAATAGTTTCAGAGATATAGAATGCCGGTGAAATATTTCGCACAGCCGCCGTCTTGTGGTTATGTAAACAGTTGAACGGAGTTAGACGTCGGTGCATTATAAAGTGTATAAGCATATACTGTACCAAGTTTTATTGCGATTGGTTGGATAAATCGCGAGAAACGTCTATTTAAAAGTCGCAACTTCGCTTGGCCGCCATGTTCGTTTTGTATTTACCAGTTTTTCAAGAGTCACATAAGTGAACTTCTAGTAGTTCCCTTTATCACCGTAAAAAATTCCAGGGTGATATCGGTAATAGTTTTGGAGATATTGAATGCTGGTGAAATATTTCGCACAGCCGCCATGTTGGATTGGTGAGACGTAACAAAATTTGAAGGGTACGGTCGGGGTCGCCCGGAATAGTGCTATGAACTTACCGAGTTTCATTGAAATCGTTCCAGCCGTTCAAAAGTTATTAGGGGGATACACACACACACCTCACACACACACGGACAAAAGGTGATCTCATAAGCCTATTTTTTTCAAAATTGAAAATAGGCTAAAAAGAGCTATGCTAATTCAACACAAATGCATACAATAATTCAGCGCTCCTATGGTTGTGCAATTGGCACTGCCTACGTACTCGATTTATTACTGTTTGTAACAAATTGTCATAGTTTCAAAGTGTTAGGAAAGTAGGAAGAATAGGAAAGCCTGCAAATGCGATGGTAATTAAACAATTACATCGACTCATATTGCTACCAATCTAATGTGTGTGCTACAGTTATCACATCATCAATTGGTTGTCGACTATTCATGTGAAAGTGTATCAAAATGTATCTAAAATGGTTTAGCAATAACTAAGTGTTAATATTCGGTCCAGAAAATATATTATTTTGAGTATTTATTATTGTTACGTGCAAAGCCCGTACCAACGTTTTTAAAGTGTATCTCCCCTATATGTGACTTCACGACCTTTGAAACGACCGCCTGATGGCTTGGTTCCGATTATGAACACGAGATGGCAGCTTCTATCGGACTGCGGCTCCCCTATTCGGAGTTGCTTCTTCAACCGCTAGAGTGTGTTTGTGGTGTCTTCTGGTCTCATCCTTATCGAGTCATGTTTGAAGGATATTGTATTCTACGGCATTGAACAAAAGACTGTATATACTTCATACCGCCAAAATAATTACATAATATGCACATTGTTGCTTGATGTGTCAAGCTGTGATTGGACAATTACATTAACATGAATGCAATGCTGTTTTTGACTTGGGATTCTCCGCCATGTTGTCATCTGATAGTCTGTCGTCAAGAAATCAACAAGCTAGTTGGTCGAAAGAGTATCTCTCCGTGTGCTGGGGGCTTGGGCCCCTAACCGCTACGAAATTTGGATATACGATAAAAAGGAATTGCTTGTGCTCTTAACGCTATAATTTCATCGTTTCGCAGTGAAGAAGAAATTCGAATAGCAATCGCATCTCGATGCAGACAGGAGTGCTTGTGACCCAAACGAAGCATGTGCTGGGTGGGCCATTTTCAGGCAATCTAGTGCCGTATAACGTTATTTGGTTTGTGTGTTAATTATTTTATTTTTTATTGTGTCTCCACAGAGAGGTTTTAAGGTACGTTATTAATTTTTATATATTTTGTTATGGAGCTCCGATATTGGCCTTATATTAATGTTTTAATTCTGAATTTTGTTTTGCCTGGTAGACCTAATATTTCTGTTTTGCTAATGTTACCAGTAATGTAAATTTCATTGTTTTCTTAGTACCTTCTGGAGACACGTTTCTAGTTTATTTTACGTTGTAAATTTTTATTTATTTATTTAGTTTTTGGTAGTCTTTGGGATAGCCCTATTATTTATTTATTTTACGATCCGTTGCAGTCTAAAAAGCCTCATGTCAATAGTGTTAAGGCGTAATTCTTTCCTCCCCTTCCTTTCTCTCTGGTGATTTTAATTTAATTTTATGCTAATTGTTTGCCGTAATTCGATTTGACATGCGGTCGTCTGTTTTGGTGGCCATGTTTGTTTTTGTTTTTCCCGAGTGCATTCTGGTCTTGGGAGTGCAGCCTCTAGGCGTCGAGCGGGAAACTCAAACGTGTTGTGGTGTTAGCTTAATATGTTTTTTGTTAACCTTGTTGGTTTAACTTTGTGTTTTTGGTGAATGTTCCTGTTTTTCTCCGCCACGAATGTTGTGGATTTCTTAATTGATCTTATTTTATTTTATTAATTTAATTTTAAATTTTTCGTTTTGCATCGTGGCCTTGATCTCTGCATGTCGGGTCGGTATTGCGTACTACTATGTCATCAAGCCCTTTCTCATTTGGTAATTCCTGTATTCTGTTTGTTTTTATCTTTTGGGCATTATTATTTAAATTTTAAATTAAATGTTTTCATTTAGCTCAGCAAGCATGTTAAACCGTTTCTTGCCTACTTATGTAAATAACTTATGTTGGCCTTAAGCCATATGCATCACCAGATACATTTTGTTGTCGCCATAGAGTTTCTTCCTTTTTTTGTGGTGATTTTGTTAAATTCTTATTTTTCCTTTGCCCCTTTTGATAATTAAATTTTCTTTTAAATTTTAAGCAACTGTTGTGGCATTTTTTCGTCGGCAGCAGTTCTATTGGTTATCGGAGGGTGTCTGTAGTCGAGCCTGTGCCTTCCCCTCTTCTCCACCTTCCTTCCTCCGTTAGGTGTTCTTCTGTTGGGGCATGTCATCTGGCGGTGATTTGGCTGTTGAAGCGATGCGGACCTCTAAAGAAAGGTAAGTTGGCCCATCCACCCTGGCCATCCCGGTGTCAATTATCCTTTTTTAAGTTCAGGGGGAATTATGAGATTTGTTTAGTTTTACAAAATCCTATGTTTGATTATTAAAGCTTCACACAATTATTTATTTCTCACGGTATAGTTGTTCAGTTCATAGACTTTTAAATAGCGTTCAGTGTACTCAGGTAACGTGTGTATCCAACTTAAGCAAAATAACTCAATAGTTTAATAGTTTACTAGACACCCCGTGTCTTCACAAATACTTCATCATTATTACACATCCAGTGTCTCCACAAATTACTTCACTCTTATTACGGATTCATCAATCCAGGCGCCCTCGGTTAGGTACGACTGCAAATAGTTCATTATCACCGGTATAACCACAATAACAATGTTGGAGGTATTAATCCACAATCACGACTCATATAATACTCTAATAATGTTAATTACAATAAGTGTGGATTCCTAAATTATACACGTTTTAAATGCTGGTCATAAAGGTTATGTCTACAGAAAACACATCCTGACAACGCTTTGAATTAACATGAAAGCTTCTGATACAAGCTATAGTGTGTGATTGTGCATTTATAAAATTGCCTCTTCCCTGAATGAGGTCGAACCTATGTTCTTTTGGTTACATAATATTGTATCTCTCATGGCCTGTCTGGCTTCTTGTAAAGAAATAAATCTGTTTTCGAGTATTGATCTGGCCAAACAAATGAATTACGGGACTGCATTCCGATGTTATAATACTAGGAATGACACAGCCAAAAAATTGAGTGTGCTGTGGACTGGCTCGGCTTGTAACCTAGGCCTTGATTTAACATCCGCCAAAACTAGTTTCTTTGTCATCAAAATAAAACTTGATAATAACTGTTTGAAATGATACGAAATGGACATTACAAAATACTGCCTTCCTGGCGTTTATAAATCTTTAATAAAACTATTACCTTCCACACGCGTTCTTATAATAGCTGCCTGCGATGTGCACTTAAAGAAATGAAACCAAATTAAATTAAATCTACCGTTTCCAACTCATTACAATACGCTACTAATACATGATCTGACTTACAGATGGAGCGACCCTTGGTTCGAGACCCGCCATGAGCTGTTATAAGCGGTCTCTTATATGGTATTAGATCATCTCTTCATTGTATCCCCACGGGACCCCAGCTGAGTCCGGCATTGCTTCCCCTTACTTATGCCGGGCTCCTCTCTGTCTTCATTCCCCCCAGGGGCTCACATCTTGTGGGCGTGGGTTGGCGACCACGGGGCCCCAGCTGAGTCCGGCATTGCTTCCACTTACTTGTGCCGGGCTCCTCTCTGTCTTCTTTCCTGTCGACCTCACTTGGTCAACTCTTGTTCTCTTCTGACCCCGACGGTATTAGGGTATCCGAGGCCTAGGGAGTCTCTTCCTTTCCCGCCTTAATTGGCCCTTGTCTCATCTTTTCTGATACCCTCCTTCTGCGAGGGGTCAGCCTTCTTTTTCTCTTCCTTTTACCTCCTGCCTTGTGCTCTAGGCCCTTAAGGAGGCAGGGTGTATGTAGCCCCACCACTTCTGGTGCACCCTCGATAATGCTACACCCTCAGGGGCTCACGGCTGGTGAGTTCGGGAGTTGGCGACCCCGAGGGGTTCCTGAGCTGGGTCCGTTTTCCCCTTTTGTCCCTTACCTTTGGGGCGGACCCTCTCCTCTTTCACTTTCCTATATGCCTTTCATGGCTCTCCTTCCTTCCAAGTCCCTCAATACGCCTTCTCCGAGGGTTGAGGGCATTTCTTTTCCTTCTGTCCTTTTATTTGCCTTATTCTCCTTTAGTTTTCCATTTCTTCTTCTAGTATGTAGGTTAGTAGTTAGTTTTAGTTTTAAGTTCGCTTTTCATTTTCATCTTCACGATCACCCAAACCATCAGGGGCCGATAACCAAGATGTTAGGCCCCTTAAAACAACAATTATCATCATCATCATCATCTCTGTCTTCTTTCCTGTCGACCTCCCTTGGTCAACTCTTGTTCTCTTCCGACCCCGACGGTATTAGGGTATCCGAGGCCTAGGGAGTCCTTTACTTTCCCGCTTTAACTGGCCCTTGTCTCATCTTTCCTGATTCCCTCCTTCTGTGAGGGGTCAGACTTCATTTTCTTTTCCTTTTACCTCCTACCTTGTGCTCAAGGCCCTTAAGGAGGCAGGGTGTATGTAGCCCCACCACTTCTGGTGCACCCTAGGTAATGCTACACCCTCAGGGACTCACGGCTGGTGAGTTCGGGAGTTGGCGACCCCGAGGGATTCCTGAGCTGGGTCCGTTTTCCCCCTTTTGTCCCTTACCTTTGGGGCGGACCCTCCCCTCTCTCTCCTCTCCTCTTTTCCTTATATTTCCTTTTCTCTTTAAGATTCCCGCACTGTTTTTGTTACTTGGTTCACCGTGTATCTAAATTCCCTTTTAGCGATTTTAAGGCATTTTAATCTACGTTGCATTTTGTAAGTTTTTTCGATCTAAATTACATCTCGCGATTGTTTTCAACCTCAATTGCATTTTGTTAAGATTGACAATCTAAATTGCTTTTTAGTACGTCTTTGAATGCAGGTGGCCGGGCCTTTTAGTGAGTATTTTGAATTTCAATTGCATTTTGTAAGTATTTTCTACCAAAACCGCATTTCGCACGAATTTTGAATCGAAATAGCATTTTGTTTGGTGGGCATTTTGCACATTTTTGATTCTCAATTGCATTTTGTGGGTATTTTGAATCTAAATTACATTTTGTCAAGTATTTTCAATCTAAATTGCATTTTGTAAGTATTTTCAATCCACATGAGTCGTTTGAATCTACCGTACATTTTGTAAGCATTTTCAATTTCAATTGCATTTTGTAAGTATTTTGAATTTCAATTGCACTTTGTGAATAATTTGGATTGGAACTGGGATATTTCAATCTGACTTGCATTGTGTATTTTCAATTTCAATTGCATTTTGTAAGTATTTTGAACCTCAATTGCATTTTGTACGTAATTTCGATCTTATTTGCATTTTGTAAGTATTTTGAATTTCAGTTGCATTTTGTAAGTATTTCGGCGCTACATTGCATTTTGTACATATTTTGAATCTAGCCTACGTTTTGTGGGTCTTTTTCAATTTATTCTTTTTGTGAATCTTTTCGTTCTAAATTCCCTTTTGTAAGACCATATTGTGAGTTGTTTCCATCTGAGTTTCTCTTTGTACGTATTTTCCGTCTCACATAATTTTCGTTCTGGTTTCCATTTCATTCTCATTTTCGCTATCACCCAGATCATTAGGGGCCGATAACCTAGATGTTAGGCCCCTTAAAACAACAATTATCATAATCTTCATCCTTGTATCCGGGCATCTTTCGCTGCCAATTCCCCACGCATGATTTCGAAATCGATTGCCATAGCGTGGTTGGGGTTGTATTCGAATATCTGATGTTTTAGCGGGATCATAATGTTAGCGTTGGTGATAGTATTACACATATTTAAAGAAAACTTGCACTCACTGATGCTAATGTGCGGTAATAAATTGCCCATTATCACTCCGCCACTGGCGTTAACTTATCGCTTGTGCGACACTCACACGTGACTTTTCACTAATATTTACATAAAATATTAAACCAAAAATTACTACAAATCCGGCAAACAGAAAAAATATACTTGTAGATTTTATACAGTTTATCAATTTCACAGATTATGTAGCACTGAGTTTTGACCATGCGGTCGTAAAGTTGCGTTACACACGTCCATCATTTCACCTCGCGAATAAAAAATATTTCACAGTTTATGTATTAATAAACGTCTCCAATCATTAGATTGTCAAATAATGCCCTGATGGCTGTCCATTAGACAAATACACACTGACTTTCCATGTCACGTGGTTTTCCTTTACGGAACGTACTTTTACTTGTGGTCCAACATGCACATCGATGTTGCTTCATCCAATGACAAATAGGAACTGGTGTTACTAAATATGGCGTGCTCTTAGGATATGATTTAGCCGCGTAAATTGACAATTTCGTTGATCTGCGAAGTATGCTGTATTTTAAACAAGCAGAATTACTTTGTTTATATTATAGTTGATTCATGGAATGTCTAAAGTGCATAAAAATATGATTATAAGCGATTTTGCTTCAGCTTCTTCCCGCCGCTCGCAGGGTATGTTCAGTTACTCTTCAGCATGGATCTTGGTCTTTGTTAGCTGTGCAAACAAGCGTCAACGGGCGCAATAACCAAGGTGCCAATGACTATAGTTTAGCGGCAGTTTGTGTATTTCCAAACGTTTGCCGTTTCTGGTGCGACTCACATTTGCGATGATTATCAACAAAGCACAGGGACAATCCCAACTGTTTATGGAATAAATTAGGAAAATCTTTGCCTCTCACATGGACAGCTGTCTGTGGTGCATTCACTCGTCTGAAAGCCTTTTTATTCATGTACTCTCCTGTCGGAAAAGAGTATTGTGTATCCGAAAACACTCCAATGAACAAAATTACAACACAAACGCTTTCTTTCTTCCTTTGATTGGCAATGTAAAGCATGCTGTGTCCAGCTTGTAATTTATAAAATTTAATGATAAATTCTAGTTTAAGTGGAGAAATTAGAAGTTGCGTACACTGTTCAGAACACCATCTGAATATGTAAAATTTACTCTCAACATTATTAATAAATAGGGGTGTATTTTTGGCAATAGCGATACGCGCGAACTTTTTTCATATCTTCTTTCTTGCCTATATATGATTTTCTAGGTATGTAAAGTAGGCTACCGTATTTTAGCAAAATGAACTCTCTAAATATCACAAAATCTGATTTGTTGCGCAAATAATCACGAAATATACTCCACTTCGTACGAAAATGTTAAATATTATCTAAAGAGCTCTCCAATAAACGTTTAAATGTGTCTGAGGAATTGACCGTCGTGGTTTCCTTCTCATTTGATTGATAGTGCTGCATATTCTCTACACAAATGCCCACAAAGCCAGAAGTATGTGTATACAGTTCCACTATCTCTAAGGCTATCGATGAAAATCGATATCAGATATTGATTAAATCAAACGGCGTTGTTGTCGTAGATACAGCAGTACGAGTTCGCGACTGATAAAACTTTATGGGCAAACATCCAGCATTTAAGTATAAAAATGACGAAAACTAAAGTCAGAACAACTTTCTCAAGAGCTGAGTAATACAACAGTGAGGTTCTATGTATTTGACGCTGCAATCACATAATTTGTTAGATTTACCCCACACTATAAGGAAGATTTCAGAAGAAACATCGATCATTATAATTTATTTCGCGAAATAACCACCGAAATAGTGTCAGTTGTAACACCGAAATCAACAGTTTTATTCCTCCAAAATATACGGCCCTTCTTAATAAGAATAATGAAAACTGAATCGGTGTTATTCTAGTCACCCAAGTGGTGTCTTCGAAGATTATCATTAAGCACTCCTGTGAATCGAATGACCCTATGGATGATTTGTTTGCTATGCATCTATGTAGGCCTACGGCAGACGAATTGTTGTAAGGCTCACATATTTTTATGTAGGCTGTGCCGTCTGGCCTCTCGCAGATGTTGTCGCAGTGGAAGAGTGTACCAATTAGCCTGGCGCTGGGCCCATGAAACCGGACTAAGGTTATGAAAGTATCAGAGGCGGCGGATTGAACGTACATCCACATCGCTGTGAATGCAAGTTCAATTCGAATGCGCTAATCATTGAGAACCATGGGCCTAACTTACCTTAGCCTAATTGCTTAAGAAATAAAGATCTAAACAAAGTAGTAAATAAGGTACACAAACGCCACGCTTAAATAGAGGAACGATAATGTATATTCTCAAAGGAAATGGTCCTGAGAGATGACGAGGAAGCGTTACATGGTAAGGTAAGGTAATATGATCGTCTAACATAAGACAAGAGGTAACCTAACCGTACGAGGAACCGTAACATTAAGGTTATGGGGAGAATATGCGGTAAAGGTAATGGAGGGAACGTAAATGGGGAAGGTATACTCATAATGAGTGAAATTGCATCGTGAAAAGAGACAGGTAAAAAGGGCTAGACAAGGAAGTCAGGAAACGTGAGTCTGCCGTCAAAGGAGTGATCGGCAACTCTGATAGCCCAGAAGAAAGCAAGAGGTGAGGGATTATAAGAAAGGTCGGAGAATTAATAAAAGTACGCGTAGACATGACGTGAACAAAATAAACATTAAAATGAGGGGCAAGAAACCGACATGAAATATTTAAAGGAAACATAACGTTACACATTACAAAAGATATCCATCAAGAGAAGTTCCGCATAAGGGATAAAGTCAATTTCATGGGCCTGCGTATGAAGACGCAATCCTAAGATAAGGTAGACAGACAAAGGTAAGAGGTATGGTGTTGGTCTTACTGTGATGTACGCACCATCCAGTAAACCGAATCAAATACCAACATAAAAGGAACGACGATAACGAGATAAAAGGTAAAGAAAAGATACAGGCACGCAATGGACATACTAGATAAGGCTAAATGCCCTAGTATTCCATACGCAAGCCACATATCCACACCCACATACAAGGGATATTAAGCCGTGACTTATCTTGATGGATTCTGCTTATCCGACATCACGAAATAGTACAAAAATAAAATAAATAGACGGCCCTACGCGCACTTTTATATAAATTACCAGAAAAAGGGGAGAAACCCGAAATAAAGACAGGCATCTCGAGTACGAAAGCGGAAGCACAAAAATATAAGTCCTACCAGGATAGAAAAAACAGAAGACTGCTAGGAGAGTAACAAAGGGTTGTCACAGGTGACGGAAAAAGAAGATAAAAGGGAAGAAGTGTCACTAATCACGATTCGGCATAGCAAGAAATCACTATAACGGACCTTGATCAGCAATTATAGAAATGTCCACTGATCTGCTCGCCTATTCTGGCCAGTAATAATCTAGAAGGAAAGAGAACAATTCCGATAATTGACACGCCGAAGGAAAGAAAAAAAGGGGGAAGACTACAGGTGGAAGAAAAACAGTTCAGATTCCCTCACACTCCACCAAAATTTTTGTTGTGTCCAACAAAATAGACGAACAAAAATTTTAATTGAACCAACACAAGGAAGAGAGGATACAGGATACGTCACGATAAATTGACGGGAAGGAGCCTAGAAGAGGGAGGAAGATGGGAGGACTCAAAAGTAGTGTACTGCGTGAAGATGAATATAAAAATCAAAGAACCAAAATTTTACAATAAGAGAATACGTTAAATCAGTCAAATAATATAAGAAAATGAAAACCCTAGCTTCCTCGCCAAAATATTATACAAAAGTTACAGAGTTACAATATATAATAAATATAAGTATATCAAAAGCTGTCTTCCATAATCTCCCAAGGTAGGATGTCAGAGAGCAGATAGCGATAATTAACTAAAACAAGAAAGAACGATTAATTGAGAGCGATATTAATTTATTCTAATAATGGGATAAAGTTTAGTGGTGACCACCACGGTACTCCGACCAAGATTAGTTAGGGACGAGCAAAAATGACTAGACGTCAACTATATAAATATTATTCGAAGGAATAACCTGAAAAAGAAGTAGATAATTATAATTGATAGCAATGCCATCTTGCGCCATCCCACGTAAACTCGAAGCAAATAGAACTGGAAAACGTGTCACAAGAACAAATAAACATTTATGAGAAAGATACGAAATGTGACAAAGATAGATGGCCTTACCTTACAAAACGCTTCAGTTGGTTAATATGAGCGGTAAATACTTGATTCAGGTTGTCGTCACTTACAAGTTCTATGGTACGCCCCTGCAATGCTCACAGGGTGGAGCTCTCCAATACCTAGTCGTTTACCTGAAAAGCAATGACATACCTTCCTACGTTGAACCTATTTGTGATGGGAGGAAAATCAGTTATCGCCGAAGCATAGTCCTTGCCTAAAATAATTCTTCATAGCCTAATTAGTTTTCCTGGCGGGGGTTACATCGTGGACACACAGTTCTAATTACATCGCGTAATCCACAACAGTACGAAAAGAATCACAACGAGGACGTATATTAATAGGTGTGGCATCTGTTGCAACATTGGATTGGACATGATTAACAGATGAGGGCCGAGTTCTGTTGACTTGCGGATAGATGAAGCGATTGAACTTCACAGGCCCACTAGTAGTGGAATGAGTAATTAACGGTTGTGGTAGGCGACAATAATGTCTAGCATTATTGACAGTATGCGAAACAACACTTGTAGTGAAAGAATCGTATCCTTCAGTGCTATTAAAAGCTAGTTCGGGAAACATTGGATCAGAGGGAGGAGGTGGTGGAACGTACTCCTTACACAGGCGATTATTACCTTCAAATTCCCTTCCCAAGTAAAGGATGTCATCAATAACGAATACAGAAGATCTACGTACATAGAACATATATTCTGGATGTAGGTTACGATATATAATATCGATAGTTTCCTGACCAGTTAAAGGAATGGGAAGGCGAGACATTAAAATTCGAATAGCCGTGACATAATCATCCACACTTTCATTCAGATCCTGAGTACGAGCATAAATCTCACTTTTCAACGAGAAGTCAAAATCACGACGGGTAAAGCGCTCTCTAATTGAACGAGTAAATGCAGACCAAGAGCAGAACGGGAATTCTACCAGACGGTGCCATTTAAGGGCATTACCAGTATTGGTAAACAGATGATAATACTGTCAGGCGTTAACTGGTGACATTGGCATAATTCTTTAACCCTGACAATAAATTCGAAAACAGACGAGGTAGCATTTTCACCAGAAAACTTCACGTTCCACTGACAATACTGGCTACGTTATCGTTATTACTGGAATAATTACGTGCAGAGAGAGAATTGTACTTGCAACTAAAAGGGTCAAACATCGATAAATCATAATTTAACGCCAACGTAGGAATTTCACACGGATTACAAGGCATAGACGGGGTGACAGGGTACAAACTAACCTTCTTGGGTGTAATACATGTTTCCAGTTTCATACTTGTGTTTGCGTTACAATCCATGTCGTAAGAAATAAAGACGCTTATACACAAATACAAATACCCGTAAGTTCCTCTACCCTTATTCTTAAAAATACTGCTTCAACAGTACGGTAATGGGATGTGGTATCCAATTGTTTTTATTAGCGATGATATATAATGGCCTAGATGTCAACAGACTACAACGAATATCTTCCAGTTGGAATAGTCAAGTATCTTTTCACAATAACAATTCGCAGCCATCTTTCATTCTCGAGACATGAAAACAACAAACAAACGATATAGTACCTTATTGCCAACTTACACATACAGGTGGACGTATTTGTGGGCTAGGCGGTTCTCTTATGTCATTTTGGGGAATGAAACTAGGTGTACATACATGTAGAGCGATACATTCGAATAGAAACCACGCTCTGCTACCATTTTGTGTCGTCTGGCAGATATTGTCGCAATGGAAGAGTGTACCAATTAGCCTGGCACTGGGCCCATGAAACCGGACTAAGGTTATGAAAGTATCAGAGGTGGCGGATTGAACGTACATCCACATCGCTGTGAATGCAAGTTCAATTCGAATGCGCTAATAATTGAGAACAATGGGCCTAGCTTAGCTTAGCCTAATTGCTTATGAAATAAAGATCTAAACAAAGTATTAAATAAGGTACAGAAACGCCACGCTTAAATAGAGGAACGATAATGTATATTCTCAAAGGAAATGGTCCTGAGAGATGACGAGGAAGCGTTACATGGTAAGGTAAGGTAATATGATCGTCTAACATAAGACAAGAGGTGACCTAACCGTACGAGGAACGGTAACATTAAGGTTATGGGGAGAATATGCGGTAAAGGTAAAGGAGGGAACTTAAATGGGAAAGGTATACTCATAATGAGTGAAATTACATCGTGAGAAGAGACAGGTAAAAAGGGCTAGACAAAGAAGTCAGGAAACGTGAGTCTGCCGTCAAAGGAGTGATCGGCAACTCTGATAGCCCAGAAGAAAGCAAGAGTTGAGGGATTATAAGAAAGGTCGGAGAATTAATAAAAGTACGCGTAGACATGACGTGAACAAAATAAACATTAAAATGAGGGGCAAGAAACCGACATGAAACACCTAAAGGAAACATAACGTTACACATTACAAAATATATCCATCAAGATAAGTTCCGCATAAGGGATAAAGTCAATCTCATGGTCTTGCGTATGAAGACGCAATCCTAAGATAAGGTAGACAGACAAAGGTAAGAGGTATGGTGTTGGTCTTACTGTGATGTACGCACCATCCAGTAAACCGAATCAAATACCAACATAAAAGGAACGACGATAACGAGATAAAAGGTAAAGAAAAGATACAGGCACGCAATGGACATACTAGATAAGGCTAAATGCCCTAGTATTCCATACGCAAGCCACATATCCACACCCACATACAAGAGATATTAAGCCGTGACTTACCTTGATGGATTCTGCTTATCCGACATCACGAAATAGTACGAAAATAAAGTAAATAGACGTCCCTTCGCGCACTTTTATATAAATTACAAGAAAAGGGGGAGAAACTCGAAATAAAGCCAGGCATCTCGAATACGAAAGCGGAAGCACAAAAATTAAGTCCTACCAGGATAGAAAAAACAGAAGACTGCTAGGAGAGTAACAAAGGGTTGTCACAGGTGACGGAAAAAGAAGATAAAAGGGAAGAAGTGTCACTAATCACGATTCGGCATAGCATGAAATCACTATTGGCACCTCCCTTCTACTAAAATAAATGTTATGTGTGTGTGTGGAGCCACTGAGCTTTTGCAAACCATACCCGAGGAATATCTTTGGAAATGTCATTGAGAACTAGTACTCAGAAATGATACACTTATTTCAATTGCGTCATCATCTATTCTGACAAACATGAATGAAAATCCACAGCCTGCTTCCAGTCTCCGACCGGGTCAGGAATGGAATGAATGAAGCCCCGAACTAGCGGCGAGGATATGAATTGTGCCGGCTGCCGAGGCCTGACGCACTCCTCTGGGGCAATGATTAAATGAATGACAGATGAAATGAAATGATAGTGGAGAGTGTTGCTGGAATGAAATTTTTTGACAGGGAAAACCGGAGTACCCGGAGAAAAACCTGTCTTCCTCCGTTTTGTCCAGCACAGATCTCACATGGAGTGACCGGGATTTGAACCACGGACCCAGCGGTGAGAGGCCGGCGTGCTGCCGCCTAAGCCACGGAGGCTTTATTCTGACAAACATATTTACAATAATTTAAAACACATGCACTTAACCTAATTAACATGCACATTAACTTAAGGTGTGAAACTCAAACTTACATGCATTACTGGAGTACCATTCTGCATCGTCAAAATCCCAACATACCATCCTTTAAATAAATCGAACCCTGATTCATGCTCAATTGCTCGACAAATCCAACATGCAATAGTAAAAATCTTCATAACGTACGTCTTCATGCAATTTGGTAGAACTATAACCAAGAACTACTTCATACGTCTCAACAAAAATTCTAGAAACGTCGTCGTACAATCATATATCCTTATTTAAGGAGATCAGCATTCCATTTACAGATTGAAAACAAGTATCTCGTAGCATACATATGAGTTTCGGTCCGTACATATTATAGAAAATATCAAAAAGTCGACTTATTATAAATTCCCAAACAACGTCCTACGACTTCGACATCATCATATAGGCTTCATAATTAATTATCAATCGTCGACTATCATCAAATACGGACCACTCCAGAAATACGTCTATATCGTCTTAATGGTTCCCAAAAACCCTTCAAATTAAAAACATCTGATCTCCAACCATAGTTGGACAATAATCATCTCTGCCCATCACATCAGACAAAACAGAAATGAAAACAAAGAATAACAAGGAGACCCGAGATGCTCGTAACTAGTACCAGATATTTCATAAATTTCCCCAAATAAACAAACAGAAAATACAAACTTACCCGTACGGCAACCAACAAACAAACAAACAAACAAACAAACCACAACTTACAGAAACGATAAAATAGAAGAAATAAATACACAAGTTAGATATTTCTCGGCATGCTCAACATCAGGGAAACCATGTTTGATCTGCAACCAATCAGAACATCTCGTATCTCCCTATAGCACTGATGCCATACACAAATAATTAAAATACTATTAAGTGAATCCCAGATAAAATGTTGACGTTACTAGATAATCTTACGCAAGTGCAGACATAAGGGAGTAGAACGCAAAAGAAACCAAATACGTTCTAACATTTGCTACGTCTCAGTGCAATACATAATAAAGTCCGCACAAATGTTTCCTTTCAGTTGGCAAACACGATTCGTAGACAACTCTACACAAAGACAGTAGAGGAACGCAGCGCACTAATTACAGGGCGACGACAAATATCTTCTGTCTCTCTCAGAACTATGCTACCCTCTGTTGAGCTTTCGTACAAATACATCTTTTCACGCTGAAGGGAGCTGCCATCTAGTGAGAATCGACATAACTTCAACTCACTGTCATCGCTCGAGGCGAAATGCGTACTTTAGAAGAATACTGGGTACAGTGTGCCTAAAAGAAACGGCACAAATCACCCCCTCCTGAAATTCGTCGATGGTTGAAAACCAAGACGACGTGACATGTGGAAAGCAAGTTCATGCACTCCATACAAATACTTCAGTTGGTAATGTTTTTCTTAAGCATGCATCAATTAGGTTTTTTCAGAACAGACCCACTTCTTAAAGTTCATCTCCGATTCCAAAAACCATAGTACTCATGCTTGTCACTCCACCTTTTCCAAACAATAGGAGTCCATGTCACAACAGCGAAAGATACACATGCTTATACAAGTTCAACACATACTTCAGGATACAATACAATCAGCAATACAGAGTTTTCCACAATTATTTTTCCACGTCATCTTGAAGTGCGCAGCAGAGTTCCAATCCAACAAGGGTCAAGTAGATCGTTTCAAATTCCGTTCCAAGAAATCTTCACTCCCAGCCAGTAACCTCAATGTAGACAACACCTCGTAGAAAATCGAGCTGTGAACAATCACAACTCCGAAAGCATTTTGTTTTGGATTCACTTAATATCTAACAAGTAAAATAACAAAGAAACATGGCCCAAATTCACTGAATATGGCATCAGCTACGTTTTTCATTAAATATTACCCCACGTTCAAGTTTCACACCTTTACAAAGTAAAAAATATAATTATTTAAACCATAATGTTACAGCATTACAATGTAATCTCGATTGCTCGACAGGAAGAAAATAAATTTACAAAATCAATCCCATACTTCATATTTAAATAGAAAATAACTAACTGAACAGAAAACTATCTCTCTTATTAACTCAATGAAGAAAAAATAAAATAAAAATACTCTCAGTGAACGCAGGCATTTGTTCAACACTGTACCTCTGTTCCACATTACTAAGAATACAAACGAGAAAATCAGAAAATCCCAAGAAATACAAGAAAAATATCATCCCAGAAACAAACTCAACTCCAAAATAACACCCAAGAAATAAAACCAAGAACATACCGAAACAAAGTCAAACAATACCAGATTAAATGTGCCAACCACCCCAAAAAACACAAACTTTCGTAACTTCCATTCATAACCACAACATCCCACATAAAAATAGTCACACGTACCACCCACAAAATTCCCAAAATTGCCAGAACATAATTAGAGCTCGTTAAAACATCGACATACACAAACACATATATACCCTTAAAATAAACACTTCGACAACGACGACGACAACAATAACACCTGGAATCCATGCCATACTCGTTTGGCAATTCAACACGAGCATGATTTCCATCCCAAACACAAATATAAGTACTTACTTTCCAGTCATCATCCACCACAGGGAGAAACAAGGAACCGTTTTGTAAATACTTACCACAAATTACATAATCAACTTCTGTCACCTAGAACGCAAGTCCCATACCTTGATATAATAGGATCGTAAGTCGAAGAAAGACATTATAACGAAAACCCCAATTATATACTCGGCTACTCGTTTTAAATAATATTACAAATTAATAACAATAAAACCTAACCTTATTTCAAAACAAGAAAACAACTAACTCCCACCCAATAACAAAACAAAGCTAAATACTCACAATCAATCCAAAATACACAATTACACCAAAATCAGAAACACAAACCCCCAGTGTCACTACACAACCAAGAAGATTGAGTATCACTCGTGCACATGGGCGCCCATAGGATTTTTTCCAGGGGGGGGGCCAAGTAAATATTTTCGTTTCATTGCCTACCTGTCACCCCCCCCCCCTCCCCATCGCCATTCCCCCCCCCCCCCCCCCACACACACACACAAAAAAGTTTCATTTCTTACTTACTTCGTCTTCGTGATATTCATTATTTGACTGCTCTGAAACTATTGGCTACTTTGTGGCAAGTTTGGGAGGAATGTTTTCTTTGAGTTTTTGTCCGTTAACGTTCGCTTTTCTTCGTGATTCAACGTCGTAATGTTCAGTTCTTAAAAACAGGAAAAAACTAGTGGTATCGACAAAAATAAAAATCAAGTACCGTAGTTCATTAAAATGGTATCGTTAATCCAGTTCGCCAACTTTCTAAATAACTGGATATATTTTCACATGATCCCAAATCACTAAGTTAAACTGTGGAAATATCCCAACATCTGAATCAGACAATTATTTAAATATCACTGTTTCCAAATACGGTAGGCTATGGTATCTAGTTTGTACTGGCCATTACAGCAGATCGTCATGTCTTTCCTCTTCTAAACAACCAATCGGAAATACTTCGCATTGCTCTTACTAGAATCATGAAACACTTGTAGTTTACGAACTGATAAACTCGAGCCTATGGTTTTAGTAAAAATTAGTTTTGTCAATAAAAAATATTTCGCCTGATTATTAATAACCACTAAATAAAATGGATAAAAACCACTATATCACTTACTTCTTACTACCATTATTCGCATTCTCGACTGAAACAAGAGGAATTGTGATACAGGAATGGTGATACGAACGTAAACAAACCACTTCTTTCAATGAGTAATTCAGCCTTATGCTCAAGCTTTTCTCTGTTTATGAAAATAATAGACGATAAAATAAAACTAACAGATATCGTACAATTCCGTTGAGTTTTATAAAATAACAAGTGATATATTTCGCCGTATTATTGTACCTGTGACGTAAAAAATATACTGTCTAACCAATCTAATACAAATACTTTTTGAGTTTTAAAATTATGTGTGTTAAGGCTACCCTTGAAGAGGGGAAAATTAACCTTTTTATATTCAATAACTGGCATTGTTGTAAATGTAAACAGGTTTAAACTTCACCCCTTGTACTTGACTTTGAGTGAAATTCTGTTTTATGTTATAACGTGTCATTAGGCGAGTGTGTATATGTAATGTTATTTCAGAGTACCGATAGCGTAGTTTTGAGATGAGTGCCCCGGAACATGAAACATGATACGTACGTGGTATTTCCCTGAAGATAGTGTTGAAAATATCATAGGCCTACTAGGGATGGCTGCTGTCAGCGTCGGCAATCAAATTTCGAATATTTAGGTAACCAGTCGTCATCGTGGAGCTTAAATTGAGGTACTCAACTACACAGATGGGCTTACAGATCAAATTACTACATCCTGTCCTTTCTTACAATGCATGCCACGATGGATTTACGTTGCTGCCCCCGACTTGGAATATCCAGATTTATTAAAGTTGTAACCTTCCCAGGTCACAAGGGATCGAACCCTTACTTTCGGGACGTACGATTTTCATAATCGTCCACATATTTTTATTTGATGTCTTTTTGTGTTTTATAATTATGTAATGAAGTGTATAATATTATGTGATTTATTTCCGATTAATTTGTTTATGTTTTAAGGGATTGTAATTGGCAGGATCTGAGTCTAGTTGTATGTGAATATTTTAACATTGGAATAATCTTCAGTCAGAGAGTCTGGAATTGTGTGCAAGAACCAGGAAGTAGGGTTGTTGTCGCCTGGGTTTTTCTCTCGCAAGCTCAAGTGCATGATGACTCATGCAGGTAGGAGGCTTGGTAACCCTGTGCCAGGGGTGTGTCTAGGGTATTTTGAAGACAAAGAAGGCACTCCTTATATGGTAATGTTTTGTTTTGATTGTCTGGACCCGTGAGGGAAGCTAGGTAGGCCAGTGATTTGTGGAGGGGAGATGAATGTTATTAGGACTTGACAAAGCTGTGAGGGTGACTCATTCTTAGGACTCCGTGGGGAGTAGTACTCATTCTTTGGACCGCGTGTAGGGCGGTGTACTCATCCTTTGGACTCCGTGTGGAGTGGTTCGTATTCTTGGTATGACTCCGTGAGGGAGTGGAACTTGTATTTTGGACTTGTGTGTTTTTGGTGGAGAAGGAAGGTATTTCAGACGATCACAAGTTGGTGTTCGATGTGCAATTACTGAGTTGCTGGCTATACATTCTCAAGGGAATTATGAGCCTAGTTTCAAACAATTAGTCTAGATTGTTTGTCTCGAATCGCATGAAGTATTGTAAACTAACGTCTGTTTACCGAAATTCTGAGACCATAGCGGTAAATTGTTATACGACAAATACTAGTAAAATATGCTATGTATTAGTAAACTCAGGAGCGAACTAGATGCGATAATCCAACACACGGATTTAAAGCATCTTTGTATAATCAGATCCAACTAGATAAATCGTTGGACGCTGACCATCAAAGTAATAATGTACATAATATTCATAGTTGAGAGGCTTGCGTGTGAAATATATAGTAATTGTGCTGCGAGTAAGTAGGAGTGATTCTCTGGGAGCAACTAACCCTCGAATCAGTAGAGTTAAGTCGTCACAGCTGAAGTCAACGCCTGTAAGTACCAGTCATCATTATTTCCGAGGGTCATCAACATGTCATAAGTGTGCCTGTGTGAATATGATAGGGAGTTTTAGATAGTCTGTATGACGAGGATCGTGCGAAGTGTATTTCATGTCTGGTATCAGAATATATTGTACATTTTACCAAATCTATAGTGCTTTTATTTATGAAGTAACCAGTGTAGTTAAGAGTGAATGTTTATTGCTGTTACTCATACCGTACAGGTGTTTAACCCTCACTCAACCAGTGAAACCGAGCAGTTGCAAAGTTTCCATAACATATGAGGCTGTTTCTTCGCCTGAGTGTGTATTTAACTACGAGTGGCATACGCTATAAATATGCGTTTGCTAAAATTACATTTTTAAAAAATAATTCAAAGAATGTAGATTGATTTTTAACAGACATCATACACAACCAATGTGCAAAAACAATTATTTAAATACCGGTAACAAGTTTGGAATTTCCTCATTGGTACAATTTCACATTCAAGTCAGATCAACAGCAAGAACACCATGGTGACTAAGGCGATCCTTTCATTTATGTCCTTAAATAATCAACAATGCCAAAGTATATTCTCTTGTGGAGGGCTTAAACTTAATCAACTTGACGTTTAATGACCAAGCAGTTTCCCAGAATATTTTCCGTCCCTAAAACCTGCCGCCTTAGCAGTTGCAAGTTTGTCCCCCCGTCAATACGGGTCTGAATATAGTAAATTATCCAATATTGTAAGCACGACTTTACAGGACCAGGGTTTTACTAGTCAGCATAGAAAAGCTTATTTTAGGAGTTAAGAAACGCTATCGATGTTGCAATGTCTAAAAATATCTCCAGAACGTGCTTTTCATATCGACACTGCCGAAGTGAGGTGGCAAAAGTAGTAGCCACTCAAGATAGTGATAGGGAAACATGCGGTATTTAACACTAGGCATAACCGTATTGGAATTTGGAGCTTACCTAGATATTAGGCCCCTTTAAACATCAATTATCATCATCACCATCATCCATTGGTGACAGAGTGCGTGGCATCATTAGAACCATATTTTTATTTAACAATTGTAAATACATATTAAGTCAGCAACATTACAGAATTTTGTTATTGTAACAGTTGTCAGTTGACTATTTGTAACTTCCATTTATGAAATAAACTGGTGTGACAATGAACAATCTTATTTCAACATTCTCGGAAATCCAGGCCCCCTAAGGGCGCCCACGATATTAACCCATGCATGAGTGCCAAATGGCCGAACAGACCCACTTAAAGCTTGAATATTCTAAGAACAATTCTTAGTCAGCACCCACAAACTGAGAGTAATCAACATGCAAAATTTCATTTTCATAGCCCTTGTGGTTACAAAGATACGATGATTAACGAGTGAGTACCTCCTTTTTGGATTATATATAATAAGATAAGATTGCATTACTTACCTTTAAATTAAATATAAATACATTCGTAGACGAAGTACACAATATTAATAAATAATACTGTCGGCACACAGACACAGTCTGGGCGGCCGTTCATAGCGAACACAATACTCACGAATGGAATGTAGGCTACGCGCATATAAATTACATTATTCCTTTGTAATATTACTCAAGTGTCTAATTTAAAGCAAAGCACACCAGAACTATTGCATAACTGACATAATATGTAGGATGATTTTAACCTTCCGGTGGGTGCTACTGATCTTATCTCATATTCGTCAACATATTCGTCAACTACCTTACAGAAGTTACGTCTTTCCACATGACATTCAAATCCATATCGGCCAGTTTGTCAATGACGCTTCTACACATTTGCTGTTGTTGCAAAAGTGATATGCGAGGCAGATTGCGCCTGATCGAGCACCATTACGTAATAGACTATGTAGAGAACGAATGAGTGTTTCACTAATTGAAGCAAAACTATTCTTCAGCAAATATTGTAGCTTTTAAAATTCAGATTTCTGAGGTGTGCCAGACAGGCTTAAAGCGCCCACTGCCACTATACAGTATTTAATGTTTGGCCCGTCAGAATGTTAAATATCTGAAGTATTTGTATTTAGTACAAATTAATTAGAATACTGTAAGCACTTTTGCAAAAAAAAAGTTTGTTCTCAGTCTGATTTGCATATCGTTTTATTTTTTAAGGATCCAGGGGGGGGGCCATGGCCCCCCCCTGCCCCCCCGTATGGGCGCCCATGCGTGCAGACAAAACACACTCACAGCATGCACACAATATGCACACTAGAAGTACTGTAATATCAAACACAATTTTGAAGATATGCACCTCACGACAGAAAATGCATCACACGTGCAGACAAAAAACGTACCAACAGCATACACACAATATGCACACTAAAGTACAGTAAATTATCAAAAGATCAAGGTAATCTGTGATTCTTGGGCTGTACGCCCACCCCGCCGTGAGCGCCATCTCTGGCCAGAAGTCTGCAACAGCCTCGACGCCATCTTGGTGTGAAACATTTGCAAACAAAGCGTTGTAATGTGTGGTGCCTCATCTTTTAGGTAGATTTCATTAGAAAGCTAACTATTGCAATGGGTACCATGTTTCGACTTCCGAAAAATTTCGACATATCTTCGCGTTTCACATCCCCCAAACCCCAAAAACACCATCAGTTCAAAAGTGTATATATAATTTATGTATATATGTATATATATATATATATATATATATATATATATGTTTATATATACATATATCACTTTCTTGTGGACACGATAACTACCGTAATTCTTCACCAATCACTTTGAATTTTTTACATAATATGTATCCCTATAAATTCTCGGTCGAGTTCGTTAATGGGCACAATCGGTCGAAGGGGGTGAAAATGGGGGGCTTTTTTTTTCGAAAAAGTGAAATATCGCTATAACTTTCTTAATATTTGAAATATCGAATCAATTCAAATTTCATACTATGTGTCGGATAAGGCCCAAAAAGTTATGTTTGAAAAGCTTTTTGACAGCACCAACCATTGACCAAAGGGGTGAGAAAAAGTGGGTTTTTCGGGAAACATCAATCATATCTCTCTTAATAGGCACAATATCAAAACCGTACAAAATGGACAATATTCCCCTAATAATTACCTAAAACTTTTGTCTGAAAGAATTTTTGACATGACCCACCCTTACGCCAAGGGATGAGCAAAATGATTTCCGAATTAGAAGAAAATGCCAAGTGCCATCAGACGGTGCCATGACAACACTACTGAATTGATGAGGGATGAGCCATCAGACGTTGCCATGACAACACCATTGCACGATATCACATTCATTTTCCACCTGACTCTGTGGGAAGCGGCTTCGGTGAGGTAACTGGTAGCATGCTGAACTATGCCCAAGGTCGTGGGTTCAAAGCCGGCCGAAGTCGTCGTATTTTCTAAGAACACTAAAAGTCCCTCAGTATGCCTTCCTTTGGAGGGGAAGTTCCAACGTTCGTTGCGAGTAGCCGGTTGCGGTGGCATCTAGTGGCCAAGTTCACAACTAGGTGCCGTTGACGGTAGTATTTGGTAGCAAAATTAGGAACTACTACTTGAAATTGACCGTCCGCAGTCCTTACCAGAATTACAGACCAATACAGCCATCACAATTAACACCGTATATCAGACTGATTCTACACACACCCAAAGTACACGGGGCTACATGACCGCGTTGTCGCAGCCCCTGAACTGAGGAACCAACCAATATCTCTGCAAGAGATAAAATTTTGCGTGAAGAAGTAACAGACCGCAAGATAGTTACACATCAGTGTCGAAACCTTGCATAAGGACAGTGTGACCACAAGTATGAACATGGACCCTAAATGACGAGAAGGTTACCGTCCCCATAAGACAATAAAATGTTAAAAATATGCATAAAAAACGAAAAGCTAAGTTAATCAAGCGCCAATTGTAAAATACTTTCTCGCAATAAATGAGGTCTGATCCTTCTACGAAAACCTGCACATTCTGCCTATTTTCGCATATCCTCTAGTTTTCCCGGTGAAATCTACCTCCGCCTTCCGGCGTGCCGAGAGGAATTTTTTAACGGGAATTATGGCATTTTTGGAGGATTACATCAAGAAATTGACTCAGTTTTATCGTGCCTGGTATGAGTTGAAGATCGATGAGTGTGGTTTGGACACGTACGAGCTTCCGTGGGAAGATATGGGTGAAAATATGGAGGAGTGGCCAAAGGTCTCGGGCATGGACCGGATAGATTACCTTGTGACGAGGACCAATGAGGAATTTTAAGGTATTGTAATCCCACTCCGCCCCCCCCCCCCCCCCCCACGGGTGAAGACCATTTGTAAAGGAAAGAGTGATGAACAAAGCGAGAGGAGAAAAGCCCACAACAAGGACATACAGCGTGGTAATGATTTTGAAGGTACAGCTAGTAATGATTACACGGCCAGTCAGGGGAAGGGGAAGTGCCACAGACAGCTCTCTGTCACTTTAAGATGCCTTGAACTGCATTCTGAATACCCTTTCATTGGTGCATCTCCTGATGGTCGTGCCTCTTGCGAGTGTTTCCCAGGCTTTGGTGTTTTGAAAATTAAATGCCCTAGGATAGACAATCTCACCAAATGCCTTGGTGAGGATGGCCAGCTGCGCAAAGATGACAAGTGGTACTTTGAGGCTAAAACTCACACGTTCGAGACAGGAGCGAGCTATTGTGTCCTCTACTTGTGGGCTCAAGACAAGGACCGTCCTGAAATTAAGCATATAACATTAAGAGTCCTGTCTGATTATAACCTGCACAAAAAGATGGTGGAAAAATGCAAGGACTTCTTCCTGTATGTGGTACGGTACTTCCAGAGATGGTGAGCTGTTGGTTCACCAGGGCATCTGAAGAACGGCTACCTCTGTAGCCACGGTCAGACAATGATGACCACGATTTGCACATGTCAAATGCCACGTAGTGACTCAATGGTCATATGTGAAGGTGAGAACTGCGTGGTTATGGAATTCCACATGAGGTGTCTTGACATGACTGCAAAACCAAGGAAAAAGTGGTTGTGCAGTGAGGCTTATGAGAAGACAAAGAATATTTTGTTTTAATAAAAAAAAAAACGTTAAATATTAGCCTGGACTTACATAGTTATGTCTGAATAATAGCCATGTTATTTACTTGTAATGAAAACTACATTATGTGTATATTCATAGATTTATGGCATGTTAAAGAACCTTCCACTAATTACACCTGTGTGATGCTAAATTGTATAGGTTATGAATGTAAATAACGCTCTTAGGTTCCTACGTACGTTGCCAAGAGCCGACTGCGGTGGCGTCTAGTAACTAAATTCTGAACTAGGCCTAGTAGTCGTTGACGGTGGCGTTTGGTGGCAAAATTAGGAACTATTTGAAAAATTCAAAGTTGTAGTCCTTACTTGAATTAAAAAACAGATACACACACTAATACAGTCATCACAATTAACACCGGTTATCAGACAGATTCTACACACACCCAAAGTACACGGGGCTACATGACCGCGTTGTCGCAGCCCCTAAACTGAGGAACCAACCTAGAATCAATCCGAGTACTTAGGCCTACATTTGAAAGAAAAAAAAAGGTGTGCAACAGGGAGTGTACTATAAGTGAACAAAGTTGAGTTTAGAACAGGGTGTTCTGACGTTTTGATCTCCTGTAAATTTTGGATCTTTTGAATTGTGGATTTATGTCGGAGATTTGTGGGAAATAAATTTAAATTGACACAATAGTATGAGGCTCGGTATTTATTCCATAACTCTCACAATTTTACAAAGCATGGGATTTTGTTTCAGACAACAAAAGACTCTACTCTGGAATTTAATTCTATTACAGAATCGTACAATGCTTATTATGTGTAAGGAACAACACAAATAATAACTGCCATGAAGTTTCATTTCTAATAACAAAAGTTACCGCTTTGGAGCCATAACATTAAAGTTGAGAATGTAAGAATTCACTCCGGATGATCAGGATTCACTACTACACTGCTCCAGTTTATCCACCTCAAGGTATGTTCCTTGATCTCGTAAGCTCCTGCATACCAAGTATATCTTCATATTCTTTGCTCGAGATCGCTATGCAGTTTTTATGTTTACCTGAGACAAAATGAATGGCACACACTCTTGTGTAAGGCTTGACATCGGCGCCTCGAAAGTCTTTCCTGTTAATCCTTGCAAGCTAGATCGCACGTCGTCTTTCAAAGAAACTACGAGTTAGTGAGCATTGATGGGTTATATTGAAGAAACGCACACCTTTCTTGTCATCAGCGCGATCCTTATTAGTCCGGTTCGGACAGTTGACCATAGCACAAGTCACCATTCTCAAATTTAACTTCTTGCTTTGCAAAATCACGGAATAAACAAGCACCGCAGGGGAACCATGAGTGCAGTTAGTGTAGACCTATGAAACCAGAATATTTCGCCTCACTGTATCAATTGAAGAGAAAAAAGAGCTGCGTGCTAAGTCGGGCCAGTGGCCATGTAGTGGCCTGACAGAGTGAGAACATTCTGCTGGTGACTTCTTCATATTGCATTATTACAACGGGCAGATCACCCATGCACGTCGTCATGAAAGAACTACTCCAGACCTCTTGGAGATCAAACGCCAATATTATCATTTATTGGCGTAGGGATGTGGCGGCCCCATCGCCCAGTGGGAAACCACTGCAATCAGCCACCCGAGTATTGGCGGGAAAGCCATAGTCTGTTGGATTAGGAGGAAATGCCTACCTAAATCCGTGAACATCTAAGGTAGACATAAATAGGGGAGTCGACCCCACAAACCTGCCATTAGGCTAATTACCAATTTCTGTGGGCAAAACTGATTTAGAGGTGGTATAGCCTTGGATTAACCGGTTCTACTTGACGACTGGACGATTTGACGGAGAATGCACTTAAGATCTTTGAATATCAAAACCACGAGAAGAGCCAGAATTAGTACTAGAAATGAAAGGAAGTAAGCTTCAATTACTCGACCTCATTCAAGTGACAAAATAAGAGAACGGAATTAAGATAATAGAAAATGGTTACACTTTGAACATTTCTAATGATGTACAGAAGAGCAAAGGATGTTGTGGGAGTAGTAGCCAGCCCTGAATGTGAATCTTGTTAGCGACTGGTATGCAGTGAACCTGTGGCCTTTGTCCCAAATATAATATGCTCCAACTGATATGCCCGTGTCAGAGAAAGAGTAATTCTACGCAGAAATCCAGTGAATTACGGACAGGGAGAATATGGAAGGACAAGTGGTGGTAACCGGGGACCTGAACGCAAGAATAGGGAATGATCTTAATCAGTTCATGGGGTAATGGGAACATGAGGAAAGAGAGCTGTGAATGAAAGTGGGAGGAGATTGATTGAGTTCTGACTTCTTCCCGCACAGATAGTACAAATACAGTGGGTGCCAAATTAATATGCAGTAAAAACTCGATTAACCGTCATCGTCGGGACCGTGGTCGTGACGGTTGAGCCGCGGCGTTCTTAAGTTAACTTAAGAACGCCGTGGTTGAGCGGATAGACGGATAACCAACACTGTATTATTCCTCCTAAACATGACCTCAATCAATTATATTATAGACAGATATCACTCTCACAGTAATGTAAGATATTTTGGAGCGAAAAGAAATTAAATACGATTGTAATAGCTAATAAAACTATTTATTACATGATAAGACCATCTGTACAGTAGCTACAAATGTGGCAAAATAATGTACAGTACAGTAATATAAACTTACAGGTGAAATAGTAGCTTGAAAATAGTCAGTCATTTTCTTGTGCCTCTTTGATGCTCGAGATTTCAACGCGGCAATATTTCGTATTTTTCGGAGCAGTAGTGTCGGCGTTGCATTGGCCTCTTCTTGACTTTCAAACCATTCTATACACTTGGACAGCATTGTTTCAGCCTCTGAATGGCTAATAGTTTGTTTTTCGTCATGGTTTGAACACTCGTCTTCATCAGCCACTTTTTCTTCTTCTTCTTCGGTGGCACTTAACGCTGGCAACAATTTCGTCATCACTCAAAATTTGAAACCCCCCGTCCACTCTGTCACACTCTAACCACTCTGATACTACTTCTGACGTCAAATTTGTACTGATTTGTAAATTATTGCACAGATTGACCTTCTCGTCAACTGACAAACTCTCAGGTTCCTCAGATTCTTCACCTCTAGGTTGAGGCCAAAGTTTATTCCAGCCGTTCTTTAGATTTGACACTGAAAAATCACTCCATGCACTGGCAACATTGAAAATAACATCTTTAATACTGTAAGACCTCCAAAACTGTTTTACAGATGAGAACAAACTTTTCATTTCACAAGTAGGGTGCGTTGGGGCATTGTCTAATAGCAATAACGCTTTCTGTGGCAACTTTTTTTCAGCCAAATGTGCTCTAACTTACGGTGCAAATTGTTCGTGAAACCAGTCAGAAAAATGATTGATCCATCCAAGCACTCTTCTGGACGTAATATTGTGCAGGGAGAGCATTCAAATTCTTGAATGCACGAGGTTTTCTTGATTTCCCAATCACAAGTAGGGGTAGCCTATGATTGTCGGTGGCATTTGCGCAAACCATAGCAGTGATGCGATCTTTTTGTACCTACTTTGAAGCCTGGAGCAGCTTTTTCAGAGAGTGATGCTAATGTATTTTGTGGCAAAGCCTTCCAGTTAAGCCCAGTTTCATCACAATTGTAAACTTGCTCCCTAACAAGATCCAATTCACCGATATTTTCTTTAAATTGTTCCTGGAACTCAGCTATTACAGAGCTATTCGCGTTGAGGTTTTCTCCACTGATATCAAACCATGACGAAATTTAAACTTGTCGAGCCATCCAATGCTTGCTTTAAAAGACGAGTCACCGTCAAGTTTTTTGTTAATTTCAACAGCCTTGGCCATTTTTATAGGCCCTGAAAGTGGAATCCCCTGACTTCTTGCTTGTATAAATCATCGGTACATTGCAGTGTCCAATTCTTCATATTTTGCAGGTTTCATTGTCTTTCTTGTTCGAACTTCTCCATCCTTCTCTGCATTGTTGACACATGATGTTCTATTTTATCTGCATCACGTTTTATATCGTTAACTGTTGTTCTCCCAACACCATAAATCAGCGCTACACTCCCCCAGGGGCTCACATCTAGTGGGACGTGGGTTGGCGACCACGGGGCCCCAGCTGAGTCCGGCATTGCTTCCTGTCGACCTCACTTGGTTGACTCTTCTTTTCTTCTGACCCCGACGGTATTAGGGTATCCGAGGCCTAGGGAGTCTCTTCCTTTCCCGCCTTAATTGGCCTTTGTCTCATCTTTTCTGATACCCACCTTCTGCGAGGGGTCAGCCTTCTTTTTCTTTTCATGTTATCTCCTGCCTTCTGTTCAAGGCCCTCAAGGAGGCCGGGTGTATGTAGCGCCACCACTTCTAGTATTCCCTGGATATTGCTACACCCTCAGGGGCTCACGGCTGGTGGGTTCGGGAGTTGGCGACCCCGAGGGATTCCTGAGCTGGGTCCGGTTTCCCCTTTTTTCCATTACCTCTGGGGTGGACCCTCTCCTCTTTCACTTTCCTATCTGTCTTTCATGGCTCTCCTGCCTTCCAAGTCCCTCAATCCGCATTCTTCGAGGGTTGAGGGCATTTCTTTTCCTCCTGTCTTTTATTTGCCTAATTCTCTTTCTTTTTTTTATTTCTTCTAGCTTATAAGTTAGTTGTTAGTTTTAGTTATAGTTTACATTTCATTATCTTCTTCACGATCACCCACACCATTAGGGGCCGATAACCTAGATGTTAGGCCCCTTAAAACAACACTTATCATCATCATCATCATCAGCGCTACACTCGTCGCAGTTTCATCCTTTCTTAAGCGTTTTATAATTTCAAGTTTTTGGTTAAGTCCTAAAACAACACGTTTACGCTTTTCAGACATTTTATATAGTCACTGTAACACACACACACACCTGCACTAAATACGGTAGTGTAAAATACATACTGTACAAATATCACTGCAGTATATTAGTCAATAAAGCTTATTCAAGTGGAAAACACGTAACAAATGGGGCAATACTTCACAGCCCGCTAGATACACTGCGGCATTGACAGCCTTTTTGCCACAACTGAAACCCGTTCCAGTGGTGTTTGGTGACTCACATGTGAGACAAAAGACAAAAAAGAGGGGGAGGGGTGTTAGCGCGTCAACTGAAGGTCATATGTACCATTCTATGGCGGGCAGGTACCCTCACTTCCCACTAAAATAGAGTAAGTAAACAAAGCGAACGCGTCACTGCACCTTAAAGCACTTCGTTATTACAGTATTATTATGCTACTAGCTGGTACCCGCGGCTTCGCCCGAGATCAAAACAATGGGGAGATGCATTATTGCTGATAATTGGTCTATTCTATTACAGCAATCGCGGCTATAGGTGGGTCCATTCTAATTCTGAATATTCTGATACATACAGTATATTGATATGAGCAGCAAAGTGGGAATTTTATAGAGTTGTGAATCTCTGCAGGGTTCGATGTTACATTATGTTAACACATTTTAAAATTACTTTTTTGGTTTTGCCATCTTCTGCTGAGACATAACGATTTTGTTGTCCGGATGCTCGCGAGCACGCCACATACAGTTGCCCATGGGAAAAAATGGTTTTTGTCTAAATGTACACGTGCTACTGTTAAGTGTGTGTCATTGCGCTTTGTTTAAGAAATTGCGAATATTGTTTGAAGAGGGAACTGCACTCTTGCACACTGGAATGGCAAATGTATCGGAATATGGGGAATTAAAAGTATTCTTACTTAAGCTATTCTGGATGTAATTTGGCCATACTTATTGTTGATTTGAACGTCAACATATCGCTATTAATAGACCTATAGTAAAATATCTCTCACCTTGGCCGCTGATGTACATTATGCAGTATCTTCCAGTGTTACATCCCAGGGATTGAAATCTCCAACCACCCTTTTGCCTCACATGCCTCTCTAAGTAATTAAAATTCCTGATGGTTGTTGTTTGAGTCTTAAGTTTTTTAACTGGTTTGATGCAGCCCTCCATGTCTCCCTCTCCTGAGCTAATCGTTTCATCTCTACATAGCTACCACACCCTACATCCGAGGCAATCTGTTTAACCCTGGTTTACCCCTACAGTTCTAGTCCGCGATCCTCCCATCCATAACTAAGCTTGCTATTCCTGGGTGTCATAATATGTGTCCTACCCTCCTATCTCTTCTCTTCATTAGCACTCGCCAGAAACATCTCTCCTCTCCCACTCGTCTTAATACCTCCTCCTTTGTTACCCTATCTACCCATCTGATCATCATTCTCCTGTATCACCACATTTCAAAAGCTTCAATTCTACTCGTTTCTGCTGCACCATTAGCACATTAGTCCAACTCAGAAACTTTTCTAGGTTTGAGCCGTGCCTTGTGCGGGGATTCAATGGCCGTGAAAGACAAAATACCAACATTATTCCTCAGTAAGAGTAATTAAGAAAAAATAATAATTAACGTGACAGCCGGTAGAATACGACACAATCGACTGTGAATATGGGTTGCTGATCATGGTAAAAAACGAAAAAGAGCAGATCATAATTGGCAAACAAAAATATTCAGTTAACAAAAAACAAATTAATAAAGAAAATGAAAGCATACCGAGCAAAATAGAAAGAATCTTAATATTGTAAATTAGAGTAAAGATCTGAAAGCTCGCTTACAATAACCAGCTCAAAGAGTATAAAATTAGACTCAAAATCACGATCGTATCCGTCCCCAAACGACACCACTATAAATAAAATATATCTTATTTTACGCGTATCAATGTGAGGAGCAATGTTCGTGTTTAGAAGTGGGAACCGAACCCCGCGTTTTAAGGCCCTAAAACGAACGGTTTTCGAGATATTGCCAGAAAACTATCCCCGGTCTGGGAAATTTCAGCGGTTGCCATAGTAACGTTGATCTGTTTCTCAGAGGAAACACAGTTATTTGGGAATATCTCCGAAACCGTTCATTTTAGGAACTTAAAAAGTGTGTTTCGGGGTCCCTACAGGACCTCCGAGTATTGTTTCTCGTATCTGGCGGCTTAAAATGAGCTAAATCCAACCTTTGTACCGACTGTCCTTACTCAGTGCCAAAGGGCCGAAAAAAGTCACAAATTGAATTTTCAAAAAACGTTCCTTGGTGGGCCTCTACATACTCGGATCAACCAACATGCAAAATTTCAGCTTTCTAGGTCTAGTGGTTTGAGCCCTGCGTCGATGAGTCAATTTTGGATGGTCAATGCCAAAGGGCCGAAAAAAGTCACTTATAAATTGAATTTTCAAAAACCGTTTCTTAGTGAGCCTCTACATACTCGGATCAACCAACATGCAAAATTTCAGCTTTCTAGGTCTAGTGGTTTGAGCCCTGCGGTGATGAGTCAATTTTGGATTATATATAATAGATTACAGCAATGACGGTTTAAAGAGTGACGGTTAAACGACGTTTTACTGTACTCACTATGCATGTGACATTTTTATTATACTGTACACTGCTGTGCAAAACTTCAGGACAAACTGTCTGATATGTCACTGCCAGTAACAAAGCTCGTTGAACCTCAAACCATACACGGGAAGACCTGCTACAGTACGGCACGGAAGGCAACTGATAGGGATATTCGATGAGACGAACAGAGCTGCCACTTTTATACAGAGACAATACTTTACACGTAAGTCTCTGCGACCCATGATGGTCCCCTGGACATCACAAAAGAAGAAACGGACGCAACGTGTTCCCATGCTGGCCACAAGATTGGTAAGGTGTCCTTGATATGTTACGTAGCTACATCTATCTCGTCCTTAAGTTTTGCACAGCAGTGTACAATTTAACGTTGTGATACGTTGGTCCCACTGTTGGGTGCCAAATAAGAGGTTGGTAGTGCACCACAGTTGAGGGATGAAATAAAACGCCTTGGTGCATACAATAAATATATACTCACCTCTTGTCTGTTTAATAATAATAATCTTGAGTGGGCGCTAGGTCGCAACTTGAAGTCGATGAACCAAATGTATATATAAATAATGACCAGGGCAACAGAAAATTCTCTCAGATCGTGGTCTAACTGAGTCACCAACCAATTAGCAATTGAAAAGTAAGATCAGGCATAAGAGGGAAAAAAAATTAAGCAGCAAAGGAATAAGACGGTAAGTTAATAAAATAAACTGAAGTTACATTCAAATGACTAAATGCCGAATGGAGGTACAGTATATTTGAAGATTAATTAAATAACAAAGCTGGAATTTAAAGTGTCAAATTGAAAACTACAGAGAAACGTGAGTATAGGCAGTTAGCTCGCTCACCGTTGATTTCTTGACGTACACAACTCTACATCATGGCCCCGCAGGGGCTCACGACTAGTGGGACGTGGGTTGGCCACCACGGGGCACCAGCTGTGAGTTCGGCATTACTTCCACTTACTTGTGCCGGACTCCTCTCTCTCTGTCACCTTTCCTATCGACCTCCCTTGATCAACTCTTGCTCTTTTCCGACGGTATTAGGGTATCCGAGGCCTAGGGAGTCTTTCAATTTCCCGCCTTAATTGGTCCTTCTGTCATATTTCCTGATCACTCATTTTTCGAGGGGTCAGCCTTCTTTTTCTTTTCATGATATCTCCTGCCTTCTGCTCAAGGTCCTCAAGGAGGCAAAGTGTGTGTAGCCCCAACACTTCTGGTGCACCCTGGATAGTGCTACACCCTCAGGGGCTCACGGCTGGTGAGTTAGGGATTTGGCGACCCCGAGGGATTCCTGAGCTGGGTAAAGTTTTCCCCCCTCTTTCCATTGCCTTTGGAGCGGACCCTCTCCTCTTTCCCTTTTCTCGCTGCCTTTCTTGGCTCGCCTTCCTTCCAAGTCCCTCAATTCTCATTCTTCAAGGTTTGAGGGCATTTCCTTTCGTCCTGTCTTTTATTTACATTCTTCTCCTTTTTGTTTCCCATTTCCTCTTCTAGTTTGTAAGTGAGTAGTTAGTTTAATTGTAAGTTTCATTTGATCATTTTTCATTTCCACTATCATCCAAACCATTAGGGGCCGATAACCAAAATTTATGCTGTAGTTTCGGCTGCATCTCCCTGGTAGTTCTTCAATAACACACACATAATATTTTCTTGAAATAAAAGTGGACTGTATAAATATTTATTAACAATGGCGCTGAGGCCTGAAACACGGTGTTGCCATGCATGCTAGAACACAACAACTCTGAAACAAAATTCTTCCGCTAGAGGGAGGAAGCCACTACCACACTAGTCAACAGACCAACTATATACAAGCAGATATTAAATTGACAAATACGGTATAATAAATAAAAAATGATTAGCGACCTTCAGGACGTAACATACCGGCCGCCATGAAATGTCCAATTTCTTCAAATACACAAAATTGTTCATAAAACACATCAATCATTCATAAAAGGAAACAAAGAAAGTTGATACACTATATCAAGCACTATAAATCACCATCCATTGGCAATAAGCACAGTTTTGTTATTAGTCTCTTGAAAAGCCCTTGTGGTGTACGAATAGTCACCACACGCACCAAATCGTCCGGGCCTAGATGAACTCCTTTGATGACTGCCAGCTTCCAGCAGAGAGGGGGCTCATCATCTCCCTTCACGATGACAAATGCACCAGGTTGCACACTCGAGCAGGAACAATAAGGCATCCAACGTTTAGAATGAAGCACTGGTTAGATAGGGATATTCTTCTCTCTTTCTGTTGCACGTGAGACATGTATGGCGCTGTCATTTTCTAGCAATCCACTGTTGCCATAACAGTAGAAAATTTTTCTTTTTGTCGAAAAAAACCCAGCATATTCGGGTAGAACTATGTTTTGCCGATCTTTTTTGTCCTATATTAGAACCACGTAAACTTGATAGAAATGCTAGGAAAATTAGATAACCATATTTAAAAAAAACGATCAACTGTGTCCCCTTTTTATTAAAATCGATCTTATATCATGTTGCATAGACTTTGTGATGCCTAGTCCATTTGGATCTTTGCTGGAGATGGTGAAGATAGTCACAGGACCATCTACGCCAGAACAGTTGGAGCTACTGCTGTAAAATATTCCACATTGACAGCAAGCTAAGCAGGCGGGGATTCAAGGGGGGAGTCACGGGGCTCATCCCCCCCCCCCTCCCAAACGGAGACCAAATTTTTTTGCAAACTCAAGAAACGAAAACACAATAACCAGACAAATAAAACTTAACGAATATTAACTGAAAAACAGTTGGGTTTATATAACAAAATCAACTCGGCTATTTTGTTTAGCAAATCTTATGATTACCGAATCGATGTTTATAGTGATGTCACGATGGTTGGTTGGTTCTTAAGTTCAGGGGCTGCGACAATGCGGTCATGTAGTCCTGTGTATTTTAAATGTCACGATGAATGTGCAGCAATGCAAGTCCGGTGAGCCTATGGTTGCTCTTAGCCAAGTTTTGAGTCGACGGAGAGTTGAAAAACTTATTTCTGCAGTGGCTACACTCACAGAAAGTGTAATGAGGATACGTAACAGTTTATTGATGGATGGATAAATATCCTCGTCACACTCATCACAAATGACAACTATCGAATCGGGGATTTTGCCGCCGTTTTCAACAATGGGCTCGTATTTTGCGACCCACAATTCGTACTCGGCAACAACTGTTGAAATGGGAGAATCCAAAAGTTTCTGGTAAGTTTTCGCTACTTGAAGTACATCTTCAATGTCCTCCGCTGTATATGAAATACGAGGCAGAACTACTCCCAACCGGAAGAGGTTCAAAACGTCTGGAGAGAGCCTTTCATGGAGGTCGGTAACAATGTTGTCCAATAAAGGGATAAATATTCCTCTCCTGAAATATTCTTCACGAGTTTGGTTTTGTTGATGATTATCACGATGTATTTGCCGAGAAACAACGCGTGGTACATTTAACTCCACATCCAATTGTTCAGCGAGGTCTTGAGCTTCGGAAAATATCCGCTGGAAAACAGCATCAGCCTCACGTCGTTTTTTCTCCAGAACGGCCAGGGTATTTCCGATCATTTCCGTCGCTTTTTTTTTCAAATCTAATGAAGGCATTTGAAGTACTCGGCTCAAAGGTAAAGTTGTACCTGTAACATAACAGAAGTAAAATTTATTTATTGCGTGGTTTTTAACATTTAAATGCCGTACACATTTTTTTTACATCAAATATAGAGAATATCAAACACATTGAAATTAGTATACTTGCCTAATACGTCATTTACGCAAGCAGATGAAATCAGAAACTCAGGACTGGCTAGTGATCGTCGAAGACTTGCAGCATCAGATGCAGATTTTGCGTCCTCCCACGTCGAAATTTCATCAAGGACGTCACATATTTTAATCAATCGTTGACCTTGAAACTGCATGTGCCCATCGTGTTTTTCCACCCAGCGTGTCTCGCAAAGACCTGGAAGTGATTTGCCACCAAGTTTTTTTTTTTTTTAACATCGTACCTCTTTGCAGAATCGTTAGCAAAAGGCACAACAGTTCTCATTGTTGATGAACAATTGCGGCAATTCGTGACTTTGAAAGCCATAGATAAAGAATTGTTTAGCACATGGTTATGGCAAGGACAACGTTTAGCGTGAATTCCTACTTTCAACTGCTCCTTTCTCTTCAGACACCATCACCTCACAACTATCTGTTCCAATCCCAGCACAATAGTCTAGGTTCAAATCTAATTTCACACATAGATCAATAACAATATGTGCCATTGCAACTCCAGTTAATCGACGCTCATTATTTTGTACATCTTCAGAACGAATTAATTTGTATGCATCACAAAATGTAATGTAATCTTCTCTGATTTCTCCGTTGTTGTAGTAGTAGCAGCGAAAAGACAAACTAAGCTGTTCTATTGTGGCATTGTCGGTCTTCTCGTCGCATAAAACTTCGCCGCTCTAACTCTTATCCAGAATGGCTTGCTGAATTTCTTCTTTGCAGGCCTCTATAAGTTGATTTTGAGTGGTCTTGCTGATGTATGTCGTATTTGAACCTGCGGTTTCCAAATGATGTTTAAGAGTAGAATCACCAGATTCAACTCTGAAGCGAAGAAGTGCTATGAAGTTCCCATCATTTGCTACTGGACTGTCTATTTTCCCGTCAATGTTACGTTTATATTGAGGTCCATCATCCCTGTGTCCACGTAAAGGAATATTCTGCTGACCGCACAAAAACGATTTTCTCTTATACTTGTGCATCTCGCTGTACGCAGACTTGGTTGATTACTTCAAATGCTGGATTATGAAAAGTCTTAAGAAAACTTTTTCCAGATGCTATAGCCCGCTGATGATATTGGTTCTGCTGCTGAACTAGATTCGCTCCTTTTTCTCCGAGTAAATCATCGAATGCTTTCAGTGGTTCTCGAACTAATCGCTTTAGGGAAGTATTATTTTGATAACCTCCCCCTGAGCTTGGGGCAAATAGTACGCAGTACACGCAGTCAAGGCCTTGGTCTTTATGGGACTGCACTAGCCAATGAAATTTGTCCAAATGCGATCTTTGTGAGTACATTTTCCTTTCTTTTCCATTTTCTTGACGACATTATAAGGGAAAAAATAATTAGCAGGAGGTTCCCAATGGTGTTCTATAGTTTAGCCTTCGTAAAATCGTCGACGTTGTTTTGACCTACATACGACCCAATATCCGATGCAAAGTGAGATTCGGAGCATGATTTCCTTGCATCTGCAAAAACGGAAGTGGATGGCAAATTTTCTACCTCAGCGGCTTATGAGATCACCTTTTGTCCGTGTGTCTGTCTGTGTGTGCGTGTGTGTGATATGGTGTGTGTCCCCCCTAATAACTTCAAAACGAATGGAGCGATTTTAATGAAACTCGGTAAGTTCATAGCACTATTCCGGACGACCCCGACCGTGCCCTTCAAATGTTGTTATGTCTCACCAAACCAACATGGCGGCTGTGCGAAATATTTCACAAGCATTCAATATCTCCGAAACTGTTACCGATATCACCCTGAAATATTTTACGCTGATAAAGGGAACTACTAGAAGTTCACCTATGTGACTTTTGAAAACCTGGTGACTACAAAACCAACATGGCGGCCAAGCAAAGTCGCGACTTTTAAATAAACTTTTCTCGCGATTTAACCAACCAAACGCAATAAGACTTGGTACAGTATATGTTTATACACATTATAATGCACTGGTATCTAATTTAGTTCAATTGTTTACATAACCTCAAAATGTCGGCTGTGCGAATTTTAAAATTAAGTTTTTATTTCTTGTGTCGTAATCATGCGATCGAAGTGAAAGTTTGTATAATGAACCTACGCAATAATTTTCCTTTAATGGTACATGACTCTATGGCCTATACGTATAACAATCCAACATGGCGACCATCCGAAATATTTAGATGAATCTCAATATCTACGAAACTATTACAGCAATCAAACTGAATTTTTAGGTAGATTTCATTAGAAAGCTAACGATTGCAATGGGTACCATGTTTCGACTTCCGGAAAATTTCGACATATCTTCACGTTTCACATCCCCCAGACCCCAAAACCACCGTCAGTTCAAAAGTTTATATATAATTTATGTATATATGTATATCAGTTTCTTGTGGGCACGATAACTGCCGTAATTTTGCACCAATCAGTTTGAATTTTTTACATAATAAGTATCCCATTAAAATCTCGGTCGAGTTCGTTAATCGGCAAAATCGGCGAAGGGGGTGAAAATGGCGGGCTTTTTTCGAAAAAATGAAATTTCGCTGTAACTCTTTTAATACGTGAAATATCGAATCCATTCAAAGTTCATAATATGTGTCGGATAAGTGCCAAAAATTTATGTCAAATAAGTTTTTTGATAGCACCAACCATTGACCTAAGGGGTGGAAAAAAGTGGTTTTTTCGGGTAACATTAATCATATCTCTCTTAACAGGCACAATATCAAAACCGTACAAAATGGAAAATATTCCCCTAATAATTACCTAAAACTTTTGTCTGAAATAATTTTTGATATGACCCACCATTACGCCAAGGGATGAGAAAAATGATTTCGGAATTAAAGAAAATGCCAAGTGCCTTCAGAGGTTACCATGACAATGCTTCTAAATTGATGAGGGATGAGCTACCAGAGGTTGCCAAGACAACGCCATTGACGAGATCACATTCATTTTTAGCCTACTTTTCACACTTTGCGGAAATGAGGAAAAAGTAGACTTATGAGATCGATCCGGAAAAATGTCTGTCTGTCCGTCTGTCTGTCTGTCTGTATATACTTCTGTATGTCTGTCTGTCTGTGTGTGTGTGTGTTCCCCCTGTCAACTCCTAAACGGCTGCAGCAATCGAAACCAAATTTAGTATGAGTAAAGATGTATACCGGAATATCTCAGGCCCATATTTGAAAAAGATGTCAGTGCTACCAACTGCTAAAAAAAACGCACTAGAAATTTGAGCTCCATGTTGGATATCTTGGAAGGTAAACATGGGAGCTATTCCAAAATTGGCACACATGTAGATAATACTATTTCAGTTTAATTTCCAGGAGGCCATACATAACAGTGGTTCCAAAATAATTTTAAGCCTTCTGATAGGTCCAATTTTAAATGCATATAACTTCTACACTATGAATTGGGTTTCAACCAAATTTTGTATGTAATATGTATACATAAACAGATATGACTGAGTGTATTCTTAAGAGTCACCAGGGCTGCCAACTGTTAATAATTGCTCTCTCTCTTTTTTTATCCAAATACCAATATATCAGAAAGTATGCAAGCCGACAGCTTTAAACTATGCACACGTATATTACCTGACATTTTACATTAATTTGGAGTAACTTATATACGTCAGTTCTACCAACATGATTCTAAGCCTGCTGATATGACCAATTTTTTAATACATTTAACTTCTATACTGTCAGTTGGATTTCAACCAAATTTCGTATGTGCTATGTGTAACATAACAGATATGACTATGAGTATTCTTAAGAGCACCATTAATAAATGGTGTCTATATTTTTACCCTAATATCAATATATCAGAAAGTATGCAAGCCAACAGCTCTATACTTTGCACACGTATAGCAGCTGACATTCTAGATTAATTTGGAGTAATTAATATAAGTCAGTGCTGCCAGCATGATTCTATGCCTGATGATAGCTCCAATTTTAAAATACATGTAACTTATATACCAACAAATGGATTTCATCCAAAATTGGCACAAAAAGATATCATAATATTTCAGATTATTTCTGACCAGCACTCGCATGACATTGTTGCCAACATGCTTTTACGTGTACTAATAGATCCAATGTCTAACTCCATGTAACGTCCTGTGGACTTCAACCACATTGTGTATTCTGTACCTTAAGAGATGGAATTAAGAATATATTCAGTCACCAGGGCTGCCAACTGTATTGCTCTATTAGGCTACATTATGCCTTGTATACAGTATTTCGAAATAATTAAGACATTTCGATATTACCAACTTAATTTCGTCATTATTCTAGATAGGATCATATACTGTAGATTGGCAAAAGTAGGAACTATTTGAAAAATTCTAAGTTGCAGTACTTAAATTAAAAAAAAAAAAAAAACACAGATAACACACACTAATACAGTCATCACAATTAACACCGGTTATCAGACAGATTCTATACACACCCAAAGTACACGGGGCTACATGACCGCGTTGTCGCAGCCCCTAAACTTAAGAACCAACCAACCAATCATTGGCATGAATCTTAATTTTAAGAAAAGTAGGCTCTTTAGTTCGTCACGGAACTTCTTGTTCGATCTGACTATGAGGGAAGCGGCTAACTGGTAGCATGCTGAACTTCTATGCTCAAGATCGGTGGTTCAAAGCCGGCCAAAGTCGCCGGATTTTCTAAGAGCGCTAAAAATCCCTCAGCATGCTTTCCTTCGGATGGGAAGTTACAACGTTCGTTGCAAGTTGCTGGTTGCGGTGGCATCTAGCAGCCAAGTTCACAGCTGGGTGTCGTTGACGGTAGTATTTGGTACAAAATTAGGTACTACTACTTAAAATTGACCGTCTGCAGACCTTACCTGAATTACAGACTAATACAGGCATCACAATTAACACCGTTTATCAGACAGATTCTACACACACCCAATGTACACGGGGTTACATGACCACGTTGTCGCAGCCCCTAAACTGAGGAACCAACCAACATCTCTGCGGGTGATAAAATGTTGCGTGAAGAAGTAACAGACTGTTAGATAGTTACACATCAGTTCCAAACCTTGCATAAGGACAGTGTGATCACAAGTATAAAAATGAACCCCAAATGACAAGAAGGTTAACATCCCCATAAGAAAATAAAATGTTAAAAATATGCATAGAAAGACGAAAAAAAATTTAATTAACCGCCAATTTTAAAATACTTTCTCGCAATAAATGAGGTCTGATCCTCCTACAAAATCCTGCATATTTTGCCTATTATAGCCTATCACCTAGTTTGCCCGGTGAAATCTACCTCCGCCTTACGGCGTGCAGAGAGGATTTTTTTAATGTTCATAGGGGCTATGAAAATAAGTTCACCTATCGGACTTTCAATAACATGGTGATCACAAATCCAACATGGCGGCGACGCGAAGTATAAATATTCACATGGTCGTTTCTCACAATTTAACCATCCGAGTGCAGTGACAGTAAATCCTTATACAAATGTTAATCCACTGGCATCTATTTTTTTTTCAATTGTTTCCATAACCACAAGATGGCAGCTGTGCGAAATTTTAAAATCTCGTTTTTACTTCTTGTGTCCTAATCTTGCGATTGAAGTTTGAATACTACACGTACACAATAATCGTCATGTATCAGTACATAACTATAAGACCTTCATATATAAAAATGCAGCATGGCGACCATCCGCAATATTTAGTTGGTTCTCAATATCTACGAATCTATTACAGCAATCAAACTGAAATTTTGTATGTTGATAGTGGCAATTAACATACAGTAAGTAGGATATATGAAAATAGGCTGTATAGTTCTTCACGGAACTACGTGTTGTCCTTGTTGTTATTTACGTTCATCTTTGATTATTTTTTTAATATTAAACACATTTATTCATACATAATCAAAACTTGTAAATTGTGCTCTGAAAGAAGTTCATTTTCCGTATTGAAAGATTCACTATATAACAAAGGAGAAACCGTTCCGCCTAGTCAATACATTTATGTATAGTGAATTCGATGTCCTTACCCAGATGGAATTTCCATCGCGCTAATTGGGACGCATTCTCTAAGGAACTTGATAAAAACTTAACTGAGAAGAACTTACAATCAACAGCAACCAACTATGGCGAATTTGTTGAACTCGTTATTAAGGCTGCAAAAGCAAACATTCCTAGGGGTTATAGGAAGGAATATGTGCCTGGATGGAATAAGGACAGTGAGGACTTGTATAAAGAATATCAAAGTACTGGAGATCAATCATTAGGCACTCAGCTACTACTGTTCCTCAATAAAAGCAGGAGAGAGAAGTGGGAAGCAACTGTGAACCGTTTTTATCAGGTTCATTATTTTTTGTCATATTATTATTGTTATTATTATTATTATCTTCCTTCATGTCGCATTATTGTGACATAAGTTTCTCTGTCTTTCGTACTGCGCCTAAACTCCATACGTACCTCGCAATATGGTGAAATATTTCACCCTTCTGCTAACTCACTTTATGTACAATTTTACCATTGGTTGAAGCACTACTTGTTGCCAGGCTTTGCCTTCGCCATTGGACCCCCTCCACCCATGTATACGGAGAGGGGATGTTTGTCGTATCTACGACTTGTTTTTCTCGGGCGCGTTACTGCGTTCTTTAAGAGAAGGTTTCTCCCTTCCAATAGGGGCCGTCATGTGAGACGGACGTGTGTGCACGTGTCGGCCTTTTGCCCGCACCCAGAAAGCAACTAAATGTAAGTACGATTCAGTCATTGAATTTATCTAACTTGAGGTCATTTTAAATTTCTGTTTCTCCATATTTTTTCATTTTGTGTCTCCTTTGATTCACTTATAATTTCCCTTCTTATGATGATGTGAATTCGATCCATGCACCCAAGTCCCTTCGTCTTTGTTTACGTTAGTTTAGCGAAGTCTCTGTGTTTATTTGTCACCCCTCCCTTTCATGTAATCGGTTTTATTTTTACGTAAATCTCTCAGGTCTGAAATATCTGCTATTGTTCAACGAGGCTTAATTATGCTCTGTATTGCGTCACCACCTGGTTCGGCGTTCTTTAAAGACGACCTCCGGTGGATTGTCGCATCAGAGCCTTGTTTTTGTGGATGGAATCGGCGAAGTTATGGAGCTGAGTCTCACGTCTTCAGCCAGATCCTCCCTCTGTTTTTATTGAAATGTATGTGGGCGATGGTCATCGTGCTAATCACTGTCCATGCGCCACATTACTTTCTTTGTTTCATCGTATGTCGTTGTGATTCGGCATTTCTACCTCTGCGTAAGCCTACATCTTCCTACGAAGCATATTTCTTAGCCCCCCCCCCCCCCAGGGGCTCACATCTTGTGGGCGTGGGTTGGCGACCACGGGGCCCCAGCTGAGTCCGGCATTGCTTCCACTTACTTGTGCCGGGCTCCTCTCCGTCTTCTTTCCTGTCGACCTCACTTGGTCAACTCTTGTTCTCCTCTGACCCCGACGGTATTAGGGTATCCGAGGCCTAGGGAGTCTCTTCCTTTCCCGCCTAATTGGCTCTTGTCTCATCTTTTCTGATACCCTCCTTCTGCGAGGGGTCAGCCTTCTTTTTCTCTTCCTTTTACCTCCTGCCTTGTGCTCAAGGCCCTTAAGGAGGCAGGGTGTATGTAGCCCCACCACTTCTGGTGCACCCTAGATAATGCTACACCCTCAGGGGCTCACGGCTGGTGAGTTCGGGAGTTGGCGATCCCGAGGGATTCCTCAGCTAGGTCCGTTTTCCCCTTTTGTCCCTTACCTTTGGGGCGGACCCTCTCCTCTTTCACTTTCCTATCTGCCTTTCATGGCTCTCCTTCCTTCCAAGTCCCTCAATCCGCCTTCTTCGAGGGTTGAGGGCATTTCTTTTCCTCCTATCCTTTATTTGCCTTATTCTCCTTTAGTTTTCCATTTCTTCTTCTAGTATGTAGGTTAGTAGTTAGTTTTAGTTTTAAGTTCGCTTCTCATTTTCATCTTCACGATCACCCAAACCATCAGGGGCCGATAACCTAGATGTTAGGCCCCTTAAAACAACAATTATCATCATCATCATCATCATCATATTTCTTAGCTGATTGATTTTTTTCTTTTATTTCCTGTCCTGGTAATGTCAAGTAATTTAATGTAATTTTCATTTCGTTTATTTTTATGTGTTAATTTTGTGTTACTTCCTCTGACTTCGTTATATTACGTAACTCAGTGTCATCCCCCACCCCCCGTTTCCTTACATACGCACTCCTCCACTCCCCACCCTTTCACCCCCTACCCCATGATTTCACAACATCATGAGCGTCTGAGTTCTGTTTTTGGCGCTGGACATTCTAGTCCAGATCATGTCATCTCTGTAAGTAGTCGTTCTTGTAATCTATCCCACGAATTTCTTTAATTTCTTTAATTTTGCTTCATCCTTTTTTAAGTTTTATTATTGAATCGCGTTTCCAATTAGTTGCTATTATGATTTGAATTTATTTCTAGATTCCTTTTATTTTACATTTAAGTTGCTCGTGTTTTATTTTCATTTCTAATTTGTAATCAGTACACATGTGTTTATTTTATTATTAATATATTTGTATTCACTAAGTACAATATTTGCTTCTGTCTTATGATTTCTCGTATTTTAGTTCCTCGTTTGTCTTTCGATTCGACTTAGTCTTGGCTTCGCACTGTAGCGAAGTTACGACTAACACGGTCTCTGGGACCCTTGCTCTATTACTTAAGTTTAATTTTTCCTTTTGATTTTATCTTAAACATTTGTTCTGGCTTACTTTCTGTGGAAGTCATCTTTCTTTCGATTCGGAATCTTGGGCCCAGCGCGCATCGAAAGAAGTATTCCTTCCTCGTTCCCTGCGTGATCCTGTTTAGGTTTTGTTGTTTATGCTTCCACTGTATTCCTCATACCTCTGCTATTTTGTTTAACGTAAAAGCACAAGGAGGTGCAACTGTTACAGAAATGAATTTTGTAAAGTCGAGCAGAAAAGCTTGGAGAATACTTCACGGACTGACTGGTAAGAAAAACTCCAGAAAGACATACGGTACTTTAAGTCCTGACACCATTGCTAATAGAATGGTAGATCTTACAAGAGCAAAGCGAGACAAGTGTCACACCAAAATGGTGAAACGTAACCTTACTCTCCTCAAAAAGAACGCCCAGAGAAATAATCAACTATCCAGGGCGTTTTCTGTTGAAGAAGTTGTAGCAGCTATCAAGCAGTTGAAGACCATCAAGGCAGCTGGTCCTGATAACATCTATAATGAATTCATCATTCACATGGGTCCACTCAGTATAAACTGGATTACTTCTCTTTTCACATATATCCTTGAAAAGAATCACCTACCCAAACAGTTTAAACTATCCAAAGTTATAGCTATTCTGAAACCAGGTAAATCTGAACACAATCCTGAAAGCTATCGTCCCATTGCCCTGCTTAGCGCCATGTTTAAACTTCTGGAACGTGTCCTTCTGAACAGGATAGCACCGTACATTGAAGATGTCATACCACCTGAACAAGCTGGCTTCCGAAACGGTCGTAGTTGCACAGATCAAGTTCTTACCCTTACAACACATATTGAAGCAGGTTTCCAAAACCATCTAAAATCCACAGCTGTCTTCATTGATCTCACGGCAGCCTATGATACTGTCTGGAGACAAGGGTTACTTTTCAAACTGTTTCAAGTTATTCCATCTTTTGAAATTGTGAATTTGTTATCAAACATTCTCAGTGAAAGACAGTTTGAGGTGTTCTTGGGTGACTCTAAAAGTCACAAGAGGAAGCTGAACAATGGACTCCCACAAGGATCTGTTTTGGCCCCAATCCTTTTCAACCTGTATATTCATGACTTGCCAAATACTAAGGCAAGAAAGTTCATTTATGCTGACGATATTGCGCTTGTAAAGCAGAGCAGAAATTTTGAAGATGCAGAAAACACCCTTACTGAAGACCTTAAGAGAATGTCAGCTTTCCTTCAGTCCTGGAGATTGATTCCGAGCCTCAATAAAACAGAAGTATCTTGCTTCCACCTTGCACATCGGTTTTCTAATTACAAACCAAATATTTTGCTTGACGGACAACAACTTAGATACAATCCCTTTCCTACTTATCTTGGAGTGACTTTGGATAGAACCCTGACCTACAAAGAGCATCTCACCAAGCTCTCCCATAAAATTGCTGCAAGAAACAACATCCTACATAAACTTAGTGGTACTTCCTGGGGAGCCTCTGCCGACTGCTTACGCCTAACTGGCATTAGCCTTGTCTATTCAACAGCAGAATACTGTGCACCCGTGTGGTTGGAAAGTGCACATGTGCATAAAGTAGACTCAAGATTAAATGATAGAATGCGATGCATCACTGGTACTATTAAGTCAACGCCTTGCCATTGGCTGCCTGTGCTGAGCCACATTCCTCCACCACATCTAAGAAGGAAACAAGCATTGTTGAGAGAGGCTAAGAAAATCAGGGCTTCACCTACTTTACCACTATACCATGAATTTTGCCATCCCTCACAACAGCGACTACGGTCTAGGAGGCCAACATGTGTTACTGCAGAAATACTGTATGTGGATGGGTTTAATTTAAACCAAAGTTGGAGAAACGAGTGGTCAACAAAAACAGCGGGGACAAGTGCCCATTCTCTTGATCCTACAAAGGAACTGAAAGGTTCTGACCTCCCAAGGAAATTGTGGTGCCGTCTTAACAGATTCAGAACCGGCCATGGCTGCTGTAAATTCTTTCAACACAGATGGGGCTGGATCAATTCAGCAATGTGCGACTGTGATCAAGAGGAGCAGACAATGGATCATCTGCTCCGACGCTGCCCTCTGTTCTCGTTCCCTGGGAACCCTGCTGAACTCTTTCATGTCACTCCAAATGTCATAACTTGGATGCAGAATGTGGATAATGTTGTATAATGTAAATTTTGTATATAATTCACCATACGATTAAATAAATAAATGCATTTATATACAACAAGTTATAAACTTGTTATTATATGGTACATCCATGTTTCGGGGCCTTTTACTGATGCGCACTCATGTTACTTCTCATGGTTAATATGTTCTTTTTCACCTCATTTCATCCATTCACTCATCATTTTATGTATTTTTTATGATATCCTTCACTATGCTGGATTTTACATCTTAATTTATGGCTGAAGAAGGGACCAGTACTAGAGGACCCGAAACATGTACCATATAATAACAAGTTTATAACTTGTTGTAAATAAATGTATTGACTAGGCGGAACAGTTTCTCCTTTGTTATATAGTAATCCAAACTTGACAAGCAATAAAAAATAAATTAAATTGTATAAATATTTACCATGTTGTATATTTCACATTGAATCTCCTATTTTCTCTCGTTGCTTTTCACTTGCTGCAGAGTCCGATAAGAACGAAACTAAATACACTAAACCAGCTTCAAGGTCCACTTAAGATTGATTATAGATTACTCTCTTTGAAGTTACTTATTTCTGTATCCCTTTGATCTAGAAGGCTGTGGTTTTCACTAATCTGTTCCAGAATTATGTGTGAAGAAGTCACCAGCACTGTCATTACAAACACTGCACATAATTTAGATTGACTGGCGTTATATTTTGCGATTTTTTAGGGGTGAACATTTGTTTATCAGTGTATGTTCATCATCTATTGCAAATATAGCTGCTATATTTCAATTTCCATCATGACTAAGCCAAAAGGCGTGTTTAAAAATCGTAAGTTTCACAGGAATAGGTACACACGACACAAGATGCTGCTTCATGTGCTGATGTATTGAACTGTGTAAATATTGAACTTGGCATTGTACCTGCAGTGAAATATGTCACTGCCACGCCCACCAGTGCACCAGAGAAAACTTGAACATTCTGAGGTAGAATGTATTGAGAAAGATCTAGTGTAAATAATGTAGGTTATGTTTCGGTGGACTTGGACATGTTATCTACAGCAATAATAATACTGTAGTACGCAACAATCCACTATACATTTACTAAACTAAATAGACGGGTTTTCTTACACAACTAATTGTTTTTATATACTTGGCACAACAATTAACGGGCCACTTGACCATTAAAATGCATTAAAAGTGGCCCGCTAATTGTTGTGCCGAGTATATATTTGTTTGTAAAAAAATACATTTTTGTTTGCAATATATATACACGGATATGAATAAGTGGGCTTTATTTCGAACCAAAAAATTTTGCCGACGTCCAAACTGCAAGCTTGGTTGGCGATTTAAGCTGTAACTTTCTCCCTTTGTCGGTACCAACTCAACTTGCCGAAACTGTAACGTACCTTGATACTTTTCTCGAAGCTCGATGTAAACGTCGTAAAACACGCCGTTGCAATACGTACGAATATTTTTGGTGCGCTAAACGCATCAAATTTCTATCCATGTAGCTTGCAAAAAAATTGGACTGGTTTTGTACTTTTGGTTATTTTGTGATTGCGTTTTTAGTGATACCATTTTTCTTAACAATTTCGATTTTGTGACCCCCTCCAAAGCCAAACTCTAGATCCGCGCCTGAAGCTAAGCTTAACATTCCCTAGAACTGGCTGAGGAATGGTGGTGATGGCAGTGCCAATTAAGTAGTGACTTGGAGTGAGAGCTTCAGGGTCATTGGGATCACATGACAGATGGATTAAAGGTCGAGAGTTCAAACCCGCTTCAATTTGACAAGTGAGTGTTGTCATTTCCTCTAATGTAAGACACATGGTACCCATGGTACGTCGTAGATGGTACTTAAATGATTTTACACTCGCTTCCCAAATACCATCAAAGTGAGGAACTCTGGGTGGTATGAAGTGCCAACTGATGCATTCCGAAATGGTGAAAGTTCTTATATCACCGTGTAGCTGGTTATGTCCAAGAAAGGTTTGTATTTCTCGCAGTTCCCGTTCAGCTCCCTCAAAGTTTGTCCCGTTGTCACTAGATATTTCGAGGTCTTCATCGACGCAAAATAAATCTTTTCAGAGCAGCCAGAAATGCCTGAGTAGGCTTGTTGCTGACTGCCTCTAAGTGCACTGCCTTCGTTGCCATGCACACGAATACAGCGACATAACACTTTTCCTTTAACGTGGACTTGGGTGAGCCTGATTTTATGTAAAATGGTCCAGTAAAATCAGTGCCAGAATTGGAGAATGGTTTAGTAGACTCCACTCGAGGACGAGGTAGTTGTCCCATGAGCTGATGTGTGGTGTCTCCCTTTAATTTATGGCATGTCAAGCAATGGTACAATATATGGCGAACTGTACTTCTGCCCGTCACAATCCAGTATTGCTGGCGAAGTGACGAAAGCAGCAATTGGCACCCAGCATGAAGCATGCGCTGATGTTCATGTTCAACAATTAACTTTGTCAGGTGATGTGGTGGTAGATTTATCTGATGCTTCTGTTGATACATGAGATCGGAATGCTGCAGTCCACCTCCAACACGGAGTAGGTGCATCTTGTCCAGGAAGGGAGTCAATGACTTCAGTTTACTACTACCATCAAGAGGCACGTTGTGTTCCAGTTGATGAATCTCCTTGGTGTATTCAGCTTGTTGATCCATTCTAATGCAATGGTGCAATCCTAATTGCAGTTCTTGAAGGGAGAGATCATTTGTTGCTCTCTCATCACGAGATTTTCTACAATTAGCCAAGAATCTGTTGCAGAATGCAACAACAATCAGCTTAGAGAAACGGCTAATAATGTCATTGCAACGTGACATATTGTCTTCGGTTTCTTGTCCAGTACATGTTGAGAAGCGGGAACAACATACAATTTGGGCCATGAAGTGGTGTGTTGAGTCAGCCATGCAGGTCCTCCCCACCATAATTGATTGTCAATGAGGCCATCGGGAAAGACTCCACGTGAAATCATATCTGCTGGGTTGCAGAGAGAAGTCACATGCCGTCATTCAGCAGTTGTTGTAGCGTCTTGCATCTCGGACACTCTGTTCCCTGCAAAGGTCTTCCAACGAGTAGATGGCGCAGCCAGCCATGCTAACACGATAGTGGAGTCTGTCCAAAGATACATGTTACTTAACTTCATATTCACGGCACTTACAACCTTCTTGTACAGTCTTGCGAGAAGAAGAGCTCCGCAAAGCTCTAGGCGAGGGAGTGATGCCTTCTTCAAGGGGGCGACTCTTGACTTGGAACTTAACAATGTTGATGTTGTGAGCCCTTGCTTGTTAAGTTGATCGTATGCAGATGCAACAACCGTAAGCCTTCTCTGACGTGTCACAGAATCCACGGAGCTGAATGTCGTTAACTGGCCCATCAATCAAAATTCTTCTATTGATGCGTATGGCGTCTATCATGGGAAGCTGATATCAGAGTTCTTGCCATGAATGTGAAAGTTCTGGAGAGAGAGGTTCGTCCCAGGTAAGTTGTTGTTGCCATAGAATTTGGAGGAACATTTTTCAGAGAATTACAATTGGGCTAATGAAACTCAAGGGATCAAAAATAGATGAAATATCTGAAAGCATACAACGTTTAGTTAAAGTATGGCCATATACAGAAGATCTAATGTTGTTTACAATTTGGAACTTGTCAGCTACTGGGTGCCACAAGAGACCTAATGTTTTAATATCATCGTCAAGGCGAAGAGGAAGGTGGGATTCTTTTGGTTCAGGTGAAATGCTCTCTAACAATTCAGGGCTATTGCTGCTCCACTTACGAAGAGAAAATCCGCCCTTACTAAGCAGGTCCATCAGGTTTTTCTGTATTTGGAGTGTTTCCTCTAATGTTTGGGACCCTGACATGCAATCATCAGCATAAAAAATGTTTGATTCCTTCGGGTAAGTTTGAGCTCTTCATCTTCGGCGAGGTGTTGTCGGCAACGTGTGGCAAGAAATGGAGAACATGCCATTCCATAGGTGACGGTCTTAAGTTGGTATTCCTGTAGTGCATCGGTCCGCTTCGTTCTCCACAGGATTCATTGGTAGTCCCAATCTCTGGGATCTATTTGTACCTGACGATACATTTTATCGATGTCTGCAGTAAGCGCTATGGGATGAGTGCGGAATCTAACAATGATAGAGCAGAGGTCCTGTTGAATTGTAGGTCCAACCAACAGTAAATCGTTCAAGGAAATGCCACTGCTGGTTTTGGCGGAACAATTAAATACAACCCGTGTCTTGGTTGCGGAACTGGAATCCTTGAAAACAGCGTCGTGGGGCAAGTAGTAAACTGGGGTAACAGTAGAGTGGGCTGCTTCCATGTGTCCCAGATCTTCATATTCATCCATAAAATTATTGTAGTCTTCTTTCAAGTTTTGGTTTCTACTCATTTTTCTCTGGCTGCCATTTGAAAGGAATGGCCTAATTTCTTGGGGTCTTCTCGAAATGGCAGTCGAACCACAAACCTTCCTATAGAGTCTAGTGGTGTTCTGAACAAAATGTGCTTCACATTCTCTTTCATCCCTGGTTCTTGGAGTCAAGTGCAACTCTTCTAGTTCCCAGAACTTCTGGAGTGCAGGGTGCATCATCTTTGTACCTTTCAGAAAGGATCCAACTAAACTTAGTCTCTTGAAAAACTGGGTGATTGAGGTCTCTGGTTGGTTTACCTGATCGCTGAATGTAAGAGCAGGCTTCTGTACCGAGTATAATGTCAATCTTACCAGGCTGAGAATATGCAGGATCTGCTAGTGGGAGATGTGTGGGTAAATTCTAGCTTGAAGAATCAATGAAGTGCCCGGGCAAGTCGTCAGTAACCTTGGGAAGCACTAGGCAATCAACTGACACCGTAAAATTACTTGAGCATGAACTGATTTCAACAGAGATTGTGTGTTTTGTTTCCGAAGTAGTGTTACCTATGCCTTGAATTGGCACCCTACTGGACCATCTACGAAGTTTCAATCGCTCTGCACACGATTCTGAGATGAAGCAGGATTGTGAGCCAGAATCCAGTAAGTCACGACATGTCTGTAGTCAGTCTACCGTTACTGTCCTTGACCTTCACAAGAGCTGTAGATAGAGAATTTGTTTACTGGGCACTTCCCTTAATGTGCAATAACTAGCAGTCATAAACTCGGATTGTTGACGTCCCCCAGGGGCTCACATCTAGTGGGACGTGGGTTGGTGACCACGGGACCCCAGCTGAGTCCGGCATTGCTTCCACTTACTTGTACCGGGCTCCTCTCAGTCTTCTTTCCTGTCGACCTCCTTTGGTCAACTCTTGTTCTTTTCCGACCCCGACGGTATTAGGGTATCCGAGGCCTAGGGAGTCTCTTCATTTCCCGCCGTAATAATAATAATATCGTATGGCCTCGGGTGCCTGGTGCAAGCTTTGCTAATTGACACCCAGAGGGTAGCTTGAATGTCGAATTTCGTCGTTCCTTTGAACGCTATGAAAGTCAAGGAGGTTAGATATCTAAACTCCTTGACACTACAGCGCTTTCAAGTAGAGCATGGAGGAACTTTGTGTTGGCGGAAAATCCCGAGATTAATTTTGCCATTATGAACTCGGCCTACTGAATTCAAATGGGTTCTTTAACATGCCAACAACGTATGACATGAGTATCGTGATTTCTGTCGCCTTCAAAAATCACTTACCATGGCCAGGGGCGAACCTGCAATCTTGGGGTTGGTAGTCCGACACTATAACCACTCACCCACCGTGGCAAGCTTCCCGCCGTAATTGGCCCTTGTCTCATCTTTCGTGATCCCTCCTTCTTCGAGGGGTCAGACCTCTTGTTTTCTTTTCATTATATTTCCTTTTCTCTTTAAGATTCCCGCACTGTTTTTGTTAATTGGCTCCCCGTGTATCTCAATTCCATTTAGCGATTTGTATTTGCATCTACACTCCATTTTGTAGGTATTTTCAATATACGTTGCATTTTGTAAGTCTTTCCGATCTAAATTACATTTTACGAGTGTTTTCAGCCTCCATTGCATTTTGTAAGGATTGGCAATCTAAATTGCTTTTTAATAAGTCTTTCAATCTATGGGCCGGGACTTTAGTGAGTATTTTGAATTTCAATTGCATTTTGTAATCATTGACGAAATTTTACTTAAGTCTTTACATTTGTAGCTTTGTGTTGAGGGTGTACTTCTTTGGGCGTCTATGACATTTTCCGTGCAATGGACCAGATATCTGGGACCACGTTTTCGGGCTACGCTAGCCCTGAAGAAGTGCGTCCGATCCTCTCAGGTTGTGGGTTCGAAGGACGGGGTTATTCGAAGTGTCATTTTTTCGGCGGACGGTACCCGGATAATCTCCTCTAACGGGCTCAATATGCAGGGATAGTATTAAAATTATTAAGAATATAATGATATTTATTGCAACCAATGGTCAAAAACAATAATAATTAAATTGCGCACAATGAAGTCATGTACAGAATTCCGTTAATGTTACTGTTCTCTTATTACGAACTTTTGCATGATATCTTTCACATGACTTTCCACACAATTCACACATATATTTCTCGTCTGGGTTATGGTAGACTTTCTTGCTGCACAGCTTGAAATGAAAACCGTGTACAGCGAAACGTGTCATGAAATGGCGAAGTTCATACATAGGATTCCTCCACTGTGACGTCATCATGGCATCTGTCTGGTAGAAATCCCTCCAGATGCTGGCTTTCGTGTCTTGAAGTGCTTGCAGTAATGACTGATATTGCTTTGTAGATGGCAGTAACATTCTTATACGTAACTTTTCTATGTAAAATGGTTGTCTCGTTAGTTCATAGGTCGTCCTTGACGGTGCAATTTTTTCCTAGACAGAGAATCTTTTTCATATATATGGCCTTTACCCTTTCTATCTGAGCAAGGTCATTTTTCGAGAGATGCTCCCATATAAATTCTATTGCATTTGTCATGATTGGTGAAATTTTGATATGAAAGAGTTCTAATGCAGTCTGTATGGAGAGTTGTCTTATTAGTTTTATCTCATTCATTGCTATAACCGCGGTAGCAGCTCTATCTTTTACATGTTTGGAGAAATTCTGTCCAGTCGTTTGGAATATCAGGCCAAGATAATTGTAGGAGTTTACCCTTGTTAGCTCCACATTGCCATACATGATTTTCACTGATGCTGGTAGCCTACCTCCATTCCTGAACGTCATGTGTACTGTCTTTTGTGGATTAAGCTTGAGGACATTACTATCTGCCCATCTTACAAGTTTATCGAACGCCTCTTGTAACATTTGCTGCAAGATCGACGATATTCAGAATATGAGTACATCTTAGTTGTTATTAACCAGAAAAGAAGTGGTACAAGTGCACTACTTGTTTTATGGCTCTAGGATGATTCTACTGTGTCCGACAGTTGTATGATTGTTAGGAGAACAATTTACACTTCTGGAACATTTTCAAGACATAAAACACTGTCCGTGTCCAATGCACATTTTTCACTCAGAGGTTGGTAAGGATCGGTCGATTTAAGACCTCCCGTATCGGAGAGAACTCAAAGAGATAGTTTAAGTTAAGGTTAAGTTGAGCTTTATGAAAATCAGGTTTCTGCATCAAGGGTAAACAAAGCAATTGTGAAAAGAGAACAAGTTGCGTGAACAGTTTGACATTTTATTACTAAATAAATATTTAATAACAAGGGGATAAAACCCATAAATATATGAAAGATTTCCATAACAATAATTTAAACAATTTGTAGCAAGTAACATTCTAAATTGTTTACATTTACAATAACACCTATTTTCTCCAAACCACTGTCTATGATAGGGTTAATACTTGGGGGCTCAGTCCTAGATACTAGAAAACAGTTGAATACAACTTCAAGCATTTGGGGGGCTCAGCCCAAAGTACTTGAAGGAAAATAGTGAGGGTTCCAGCTCAAGAGGCCAGAAAAGAAGTGAACTACCTTCAAACACTAGGGGGCTCAGCCCAAGATGTTGGAAAGAAACTGTCAAAGATTGAAACCCCAAAACAGGGCAGAAAATCTTAACACTGAAGGAAAGAACAGAAGGGTGCGTAAGGGCCAAAATCTTAAGCCTCTTTCACACACTGTAAAGAGGTTTAACCTGACAAGAGGCAATGAAATTCTTCTGGTGTTAATTGCGCTCAGGGGCCAAGTCCTGAAGCAGTAATGTCGTAATAAATGCCAGAAGGGCACCTTTGGTTTCCTGACAGAAAATGGCAGAAACAAGCCGGTATGTGACATCCAATCGGAGACAATGCATTTATGAAGTAAGTGAAGCAAGTGGAAAACAAGTAACTGAGAAGGAGTGAAGTAAAACACTTAATTTGACAAACGCTTGTTGTCTTTAAGAAAGGCAAAATTAAAGCCTTTAGAAAATATAAGTTAGGGAAATTTATGCAACACTACCAAGCTGAAAAGCTCAACCATCAAGTTTGTACGGCCTGTAAAAATATACACTCAATGTTAGTTTTAATAATAATTTACTCTTTGATTTTTCTTACTTTATTTTCGTTTTTTCATTAGCTTCCCTTTTTTCGTAAACGCCAACAGAGACGTTCTCATTTCCTGATATTTCTGTGCATATTCTTTATACCTTTTGAAAGTATGTTTCAGATGTGCAATTTCCTTGTAAGATTCCTCCACAGCACTCCATGTGGCAACGCGTTGAAGCCTTTGATTCCAGTCATTTCAAGAACTAAAACTGCAAGTTCTACAACTTTGAAGTAGATGGCATCACTGTCGATATCTACAATCTCCATGAAGATTTCAACTCCATTGTATCGAAACTGTATTATGTATAATTTGTTTTTCGTATGTTGCCTACTCTGTATCTCTTCTTTTGTTTCCCCCTCCCTTTCCCTCTCCGCTCTGGCTCTCCGAGCGTTTGAATTTCCTCGATCACTTCTCTTCGTGTGCTAAGGTGTGACAGTTCGGCTCTCTTCCTAGGAGGAGCTCATCTTCTTGAACCATGTGTTGAATTTTTAAATGGACGCCATGTTTTTAATTCCCCCAGGGGCTCAAATCTAGTGGGACGTGGGTTGGCGACGACGGGACCCCAGCTGAGTCCGGCATTGCTTCCACTTACTTGTGCCGGGCTCCTCTCCGTCTTCTTTCCTGTCGACCTCCCTTGCTCAGCTCTTGCTCTTTTCCTACCCCGACAGTATTAGGGTATCCGGGGCCTAAGGAGTCTTTCACTTTCCCGCCTTAATTTTCCCTTGTCTCATCTTTCCTGATCCCTCCTTCTTCGAGGGGTCAGACCTCTTGTTTTCTTTTCATTATATTTCCTTTTCTCTTTAAGATTCCCGCACTGTTTTTGTTAATTGGCTCCCCGTGTATCTCAATTCCATTTGGCGGTTTGTTTTTGCATCTACACTCCATTTTGTAGGTATTTTCAATCTTCGTTGCATTTTGTAAGTCTTTCCGATCGAAATTACATTTTACGAGTGTTTTCAGCCTCCATTGCATTTTGTAAGGATTGACAATCTAAATTGCTTTTTAGTATTTTTTCAATATATGGGTCGGGACTTGAGTGAGTATTTTGAATTTCAATTGCATTTTGTAAGTATTTTCAACCTAAACCGCTTTTTGCAAGTATTTTCAATCTAAATTGCATTTTGTATGGCCGGCATTTTGCAAGTATTTTCCTGAGCTGGGTCCGGTTTTCCCCTTTTGTCCCTTACCTGTGGGGCGGACCCTCTCCTCTTTCACTTTACTATCTGCCTTTCATGGCTCTCCTTCCTTCCAAGTCCCTCAATCTGCATTCTTCGAGGGGTGAGGGCATTTCTTTTCCTCCTGTCCTTTATTTGCCTTATTCTCCTTTCGTTTTTCCATTTCTTCTTCTAGTATATAAGTTAGTAGTTAGTTTTAGTTATAGTTTACATTTCATTATCATCATCACGATCACTAAACCATTAGGAGACAATAACCTAGATGTTAGGCCTCTTAAAACAACAATCATCCTCATCATCACCACCTCCGCAATTCCGCAACCTACAATCCTACTATGAACATTTCGACGGCTCAGAGCAATACTATAGTAACTAACACTTTCGGGGAAAATGATGTTACGATTTCATTCTACCGCCCAACGTCATGTCCATGCCCCCCCCCCCCCCCCAGGGTCTCAGATCTAGTGGGACGTGGGTTGGTGACCACGGGGCCCCAGCTGAGTCCGGCCTTCCACTTACTTGTGCCGGGCTCCTCTCCGTATTATTTCCTGTTGACCTCACTTGGTCAACTCTTGTTCTCTTCCGACCCCGACGGTATTAGGGTATCCGAGGCCTAGGGAGTCTCTTCCTTTCCCGCCTTCATTGGCCCTTGTCTCATCTTTTCTGATTCCCTCCTTCTGCGAGGGATCAGCCTTCTGTTTCTTTTCATGTTATCTCCTGCCTTCTGCTGAAGGCCCTCAAGGAGGCTGGGTGTATGTAGCCCCACCACTTTTGGTGCACCCTACATAATGCTACACCCTCATGGGCTCACGGCTGGTGAGTTCGGGATTTGGCGACCCCGTCGGATTCCTGAGCTGGGTCCGGTTTTCCTCTTTTGTCCCTTACCTGTGGGATGGACCCTCTCCTCTTTCACTTTACTATCTGCCTTTCATGTCTCTCCTTCCTTCCAAGTCCCTCAATCCGCATTCTTCGACGGTTGAGGGATTTCTTTTCCTCCTGTCCTTTATTTGCCTTAATCTCCTTTCGTTTTTCCATTTCTTCTTCTAGTATGTAGGTTCGTAGTTAGTTTTAGTTTTAAAGTTTGCATTTCTTCTTCATCTTCACGATCACCCAAACTATCAGGGGCCGATAACCTAGATGTTAGGCCCCTTAAAACAAAAATTATCATCATCATCATCATCGAAGGTCTAGATTTTAAACAGGCTTCCTTCTGGCAAATTAATGTGGAGAGTTCTTCAAAGGTGAGGAAGGAAGCACCCATGACACGTCTGAGGTGATACTTGAAAGACTTTACCCTTGCTTACCATTGACCACGAAAGTGTGGTGCACCAGGGGGAATTAATTTCCAACCTATGCCTTCTTGGTTTGTAAAATTCCGCATTTCTTCCTGTGTGCCATTAGATCTGAGCAGATCTTGGAAGTTCTTTAAGTTCCCTCCTAGCTCCCACGGAGTTCGTTCCATTATCGTTGTGGATTGTTTGGCACACACCGCGACAAGACACAAATCTTCTCAACGCTGGAATGAAAGCTTGAGTAGACAAGTTGCTAACGAGTTCAAGGTGAACTGCCTTTGTTGCTAAACATACAAATAGAGTGACATAACATTTTACCTTCGAATTTGTTCTACAGGAACCAAATTTTACATAAAATGGCCCAGTGTAATCAACGCTGCAATTTAAGAATGGACGAGCAGACGTTACACCTAAACGTGGAAGCTGTCCCATGAGCTACAGTGAAGACTGTGCCCTTTGCCGATAACATGTCAAACAATCATGAATAGGGTCCCTGATTTATGGCAATATAAAAAGCTCCAAAGCGGTGATATAAAATATCCATAGCGGTGAAATAAGAAAGTGAGGTGTGAGTGTGCTAAATAACTATTTGTACGGTGCACGGCTTTTGTTCAATAATGGACTCTATAAAAACATTTGAAGGAATTACAAACAATTTATTCTAGTTATTTTTACACTATAGAACTGAAACACAAATGAAATATATCTAAGACCTAACCTAACATTTACTTCAACACTCTGCATGACTGCCTTAGTCCTTTTATCATTAACTCTTGAAACTTATGTTGTCCCCTAAGTATAAACAGAGCATTGTTTCCAGGTTTCCAGGACGCAGATTTGTACGCCTATCTGACAGAATAGTTGAGTACGCTGAAAAGCCACTTTCACTGTCCACGTTACTTGTGGCAAACCATACAGTTTCCAAACTACTCCTGGAAAATTCAGGATAATCTTCCATTAATCCCTTCAATAGTTCTGGAACTATGTCTACTGTTACGGTACCGGTACTTGACTTGGCCAAACTTTGCAGAGCTTGATAAACTCGAAGAAAATCTTCCGTCGATACTGGTTTCAAAAGAGGAATATTTTTTACATGCGAGATGAGGTCATTATCTACTGGTGCAACCACTAAATTTGAGAGGTAGAAAAGCTGGGCAATCACCTGAAAGATGTTCTTCGCCGGATCTTCTTCCACCATTTTTTCAAGCTTCGCAATGCTGTTTCCCGTTAGCTTCTCGACTCTTCGCTCTTCCCTCTGTTTCTTTTCACCTCGTAACTTTTCCAACGCAGATGATGTTTCAACTCCAAACACTTTGTTTTTAACAAGCTGCAGTTCACCTACCAGGGCTCGGACTTTTGGCGCAAGCTTGTGAGCAGTAGGGTAGTGGCAACCTTCCAAGAAAGTTATCATTGATGAAACTGCGGTGCAGTGTTCCTTAACAAAAGCGGCCTCAAACTGAATGCATCTTTTCTCATTGCTGGAGAGTTCTATGAAGTACCCGACTGCTGGATTTGAATCACTCTGTTTCCTAAAGTATTCGACTAGGTCATCCAGGTATTGTCCAACGAATAGTGCAGAGTTCAGCCACGAGCCCCAGCGAGTAAGCACAGGTATGGGAAATATCTTAACTTTTTCATCACTATGCTTAGCCTTCAGAAAACTTAAATATTGATGTTTTCTCTTCCTCGCATTTTTAAAAGCCACTTTCACCATGGACTCGCATTTATTGAGACTGAGTAGATGATTTGGCACTAACTTTGCAACCAAGTCCAATTTGTGTGCCCAGCACTGAATGTGAACCAAATCCCCAGAAACCAATCCTTTCAAAGTACCGACACATTTGGTCATGTACCTTGCATTGTCTGTTGCCACACCTACCACATTACAATACTGCACCCGGTATCGTAACATCGCATCTACGATACCTTAACAACGGGTTTGTGAATCTGCTGATTCAAGTTCAGTGACACTCACAACAAATAAGTTTGTTGTCTGAAAACCCCCCCCTGTGGGTGGGGGCTTTAGAATACACCCACGGTATCCCCTGCCTGTCGTACGAGGCGACTAAAAGGGGCGACCTTGGCTATACTTTAAGGACTCCGCGTTGTTTTGTGAATTGGACCCCCAGTGGGTGGGAGGAAGCGAATACATCCACGGTACTCCCTGCCAGTCGTAAAAGGCGACTAAAAGGGCTTCTCGGAACGGTCCCCTTTCGAGGGTTTGACAGTCAGCTCTAAAAGACATACACCCGTGCGGTATAACTCTCATTAGGTTATATCGCACTTCTTTCCGTCACTGCTTTCAGGGTCTGGCAACCAAAATTTCTATATGTGCGTGCTGTTAGGGGATGGGCCACTTACGCTAGCGACTACGCTCGAAAGCCTGTTCCGGTCTTGGCCGCGCCGACAGGTGGGTGTGCCATGTACCCGTTCAGTAGTATCCGCCTGACTACGCAGGTCCCCGCACAGCCGAATGTCTGAGCTGTAAAATCCAGTATATGCCAAGGGGTACATGCCGATACGGCATTGTAAAACATCGGACCCCCGGGCAATGCCTTCCAAGCTAGGCGGGCCTTGCCCTGGCTGGGTAGCGCCTACTGTGACGGCCCGTGATCGGATGTCGGTGGCATTCGGGGAGGATGATCTGGCCATGGGTTCTAAAAGAAAAATCCCCAACCAGGGTGGACCTACACCCAAACAGGGTGGTCCTACACCCAAGTCTTTAACATTTGATTCCCTACGGGGATCAACCCCCTGGGAACAATCTGTGCGTGAAAATCTGGGTGCTAACACCCCCAAGTTTCTGGTCGCAACCAGAACGGATGGGGGTGATTTCAAGATGGTAAAGTCTATTTTGTTTTCTCGGCACATAGAAGGGGTCTATGGCGAGCTTGAGAAGGTACAAAAGATGAGAAACGGTAGCTTGTTGCTCAAGACTAGGACTGGTGAGCAGGTTGAACACCTTCTGAAATGTGACCACTTTGGCGATATCCCTGTCAAGGTGGAAAAGCACACGTCTCTGAATCTGGTCCGGGTAGTCATTTTCCACCGGGACCTGATTCTGAACACTGACGAGGAGCTCAAGGAGGATATGCAGCACCGTCACGTGACTGATGTCCGGCGCATTACGCGCAAGGTCAATGGTCAAATCGTGGATACTGGTGCTTTCATTATTTCCTTTGAGCTTTCGGTGCTCCCAGAGAAAGTCAAGGTAACAAGTTACCGTTGCGACGTTCGGCCTTATATCCCTCCACCAATGAGGTGTTATAAGTGCCAGAAATTCGGACATATGTTATCCCGATGCTCGAGCCCTGACGTCTGTGGAACATGCGGTAAGGTACCCCACGAAGCGGAAGAGTGCACAACACCTTATCAGTGCACTAATTGCCCTGGATTTCACTCTCCTCGGGACAGGAACTGTCCTGTCTTCCTGCGTGAGAAGAAAATCCAGGAGATTAAAACCCTGGATGGTCTCACCTACCAGGAGGCCCGCAAGAAGTACCATACCACAATTTCGCCTTCTCCAACGATTGATTATAGAGCCATAATACCAACATTGGTCCCGGCTACATCATCTTTTGTCTCCACTGTGAAACCTTCTAATGTACCACTGCCATCTACATCTCTAGGTACTCCCCAGAATCAGAACGAGAGCCCGAAGGTGACTTCAACTACTCCTTCGGCCAACACGAAGGCTGTGCGAGCGAAGGCTGCTCCGCCCGCACAGCAAGGGAGGAAGTTGAAGACTTCCTCCCCACTCGGGAGGAAGTCGAAGTCTTCCTCCCCATCCAAACGGTCGGCGAAAGCCGCGCCGAAGCCGGCGGAGGCGGCATCGTCGACCAGGGTCAGGACTTCGGCTCCTGACCCGTCTATATACCTTAAAGAGCCGGGGGCGGGTAAGAAGGGACCCCGCACTACGCATTCCCTTTCTCCAAAAAAGGGGAAGCCATCCGCGCCAACACCTGCGGATGCTTCTGCGCCTGGGGACGTTTCGGCCCCCAGATCTGCGCGCTCCCCATGGAGATCCCCCCGCCGCCGAACTGCGTCCAGGAAATCTTCCACTGAGTCGATTCACTCCATGAACTCGCCTGAGGACATGGAGATTATAGTCGACGTAGTGACTGTAGATTCTCCAGAGTCAAAGTTGGAGTAGCTTGGTGCTCCAACTTATTCCCTAAGTTCACACAATGGCACTGTTACAGTGGAATTGTAACAGTTATGACAGGCATTTGACAGAGCTCCGTCAGCTTATTGCCCAATACGCGGCGAGTATAGTCTGCCTACAGGAAACAAACCTCAGACCTGATCACGAGACTGTTCTGAGAGGTTTCCGACTATACTCTAAAGAGCGACAAGACGCCGCCCGGGCTTCCGGGGGCGTTTGTACCTTCGTTCGCTCTGACTGCTATAGTGAGGAGTTTCCACTCGCCACTCCTCTGGAAGCTATTGCAGTTCGCGTGTCCTTGCCTGCTATGACAACTGTTTGTAACGTGTACCTTCCACCGAACCAACCCCTTGATATTAATGACGTCTTAGATCTTGTTGATCAACTTCCAGTCCCTTTCCTACTCGTGGGTGATTTCAACTCTCATCACCCCCAATGGGGATCACCATCTTCCTGCCCCAGAGGAAGGGACGTGGAAGGCTTAATTCAAAGGTTGGATTTATGTCTATTAAATACAGGGGAAGCTACACATTTTAGCTTAGCGCACGGCACGTACTCACACATTGACTTGAGTGTGTGTAGCCGTGCGCTGGTCCCCCTATTTGGTTGGTATGTACACGACGACCTCTGTGACAGTGACCATTTCCCGATCGTTCTTACCCTTCTGAACCAGACGCCCGTGGAGTTCCCCAGTCGTTGGGTTCTTAAGCGGGCAAATTGGCCCTCGTTTCAAGAACGAGCTGTTTTCGTTGATCTTGGTTGCCGGAGCGTCGATGACGAGGTACAGCACATCACCGATGTGCTTCTTGCTGCCGCCGAAGAGTCCATTCCATCCTTTTCTGGGACTCCTCGTCGCAAACTCGTCCCTTGGTGGACTGAGGATATTGCAGCGGCAATACGAGACCGTCGTCGAGCTCATAAGCACTACCGTCGGCGTCCAACCATGGCCACTTTGGTGGCGTTTAAGAAATTTCGTGCCAAGGCACGGATTCTTATTCGCCAGAGTAAGAAACGATCCTGGGAACGGTATGTGTCTTCTATTACGGCACATACCCCCTCCTCTCAAGTGTGGACTAAACTACGACGCATTTCGGGCATTCAGACATCTTCTACTGTACCGGGAATTTCCATTGATAATGACTTGGTTACAGATCCTTATCGCGTTGCAAACCATCTCGCCTCGTATTTTGCGGATATATCCGGTTGCGATAACTATGACCCTGCCTTCGTGGCCCTGAAGCGCGAAGCGGAACGTTTCCAGCTTAGTTTTGCTTCCCGCGCTTCGGAGGAGTACAACGTGCCCTTTACGGAGTGGGAACTCCGCGGAGCGCTGGCGCTCTGCAGGGACACGTCTCCTGGCCCGGATAATATTCACAACCAGATGCTTAAACACCTTAACGATGAGAGCATTCGTTATTTGCTCAGGGTGTTTAATCGTATCTGGTTGGAGGGTGTGTTTCCAGCGCAATGGCATGAAGGTATCATTATACCTATCCTGAAGCCAGATAAGGATCCCAAATTGACAGGGAGTTACAGACCTATTTGTCTCACTAACGGTCTGTGCAAGCTCTTCGAGAGGATGGTCAATCGGCGCCTAGTGTGGATCCTGGAGAAACGGGGACTCCTGTCTGAATACCAGTGTGGTTTCAGGGCGTCACGGTGTACCAACGACCATCTGGTACGCCTGGAGACCGCCATACAGGACGCTTTTCTCCGGAGACAGCACCTGGTCGCCGTTTTCTTTGACCTCGAGAAGGCCTATGACACCACTTGGCGTTACGGCATCCTCTCTACTCTGCATCAATGGAAATTCCGAGGTAACTTGCCGGTTTTTATTGCGAATTTTCTGTCCCTTCGCCTGTTCCGTGTCCGAATAGGGGGGACATATTCGCAATATCATATACAGGAAAACGGAGTCCCACAGGGATCGGTGCTTAGCGTAACATTATTTGCGATTGCCATAAACGGTATAGTCGCTGCTGCTGGTCCAGCAGTGGTACCGTCGCTATATGTAGACGACTTCGCTCTACATTATAGTGCGCACAATATGGCGGTCGCTGAACGACAGTTACAACAAGCTATTCGGAGAGTGGAACGCTGGACACTGGAGCATGGCTTTCGATTCTCAACCGCTAAGTCCTCGGTTGTCCATTTCTGCCGAAAGCGCACCCTCCATCCAGATCCCGAGCTTTATCTGGGCAATGTAGCTTTGCCTGTTGTTGCTGCGTACCGGTTCCTTGGGCTCCTTTTTGATCAGAAATTGACGTGGGAACCACACGTGCGGTGTTTGAAGACTGCCTGTGCTAAGAAGCTCAACATGTTGCGGTTTCTTAGCGGCACATCGTGGGGGGCGGACCGCGCGGTGCTTCTACGTTTTTATAAAGCACTGATTTTATCTAGGTTAGATTATGGCAGTGTGGCATATGGTTCGGCCCGTAAGTCAGTGTTTGTTAAACTGGACAGTGTCCACCACGGCGGTGTGAGGCTGGCGACGGGTGCCTTTCGGACGAGCCCAGTCGTCAGCTTGCTCGCCGAGGCTGGCGTACCTCCTTTACACCTGAGGCGCCAACAAGTACTGCTAACCTATGCTGCAACAATTCGACAGATGCCCCTTCATCCAAGCTATCCATGTTTGTTTTCCAATCCGAATCGCCGGCTGTATGATGCGCTCGCCCGAGCCACTCGGCCGGCGGGGATTCGCTTGGATGACTTATACCGTCAGTTCCGATTTCCTTCTGTCTCCTGTATCGTCCGAGTACCTAGCAAGGCCCCTCCGTGGATGGTCTCTCGCCCTGATATCATCCTGGATCTGCACACCGGCCCCAAGTCGGACACGGACTCCTCCGTCCATCGGAGGCTGTTCCAGTCCGTGGTGACACGGTATCCGGGATCAGGGCTTGTATTCACGGACGGTTCGAGGGTAAACGAGAAAGTAGGCTGTGCATTTGTGGTTGAGGATCGTCGGTTTCTCTTTTCACTTCCCGAGGCCTGTAGCGTGTACACTGCAGAGCTCTATGCCATCTTAGAGGCTCTGCGGTACACGTTATCAGACGATCACCAGCACTTTCTTGTGTGTACTGACTCTCTGAGTGCGCTGCAAGCGATCGATGTGTGTTTCCCGAAGCACCCGTTGGTCCAGCGTGTGCACGACCAGCTCGTCAGTTCGCGTAACGCTGGAACCGGGGTGACCTTTGTGTGGCTTCCTAGCCACATGGGTATTGCGGGAAACGAGCTTGCTGATCAGGCGGCGAGAGTGGCAGTCGCACTGCCCTCGCTACCATATAAGGTGCCTGCTAGTGATGTGCGCTCTCAGTTGCGGCATTCGATCCTGTCGCATTGGGAGGAGGCATGGCGTGCCACGCCTCCACCTAACAAACTGAGAGGCATCAAGGAGACAACGAAGGTGTGGAAATCTTCCTTCCGATCTCTCCGGAAGGAAGCTGTGGTACTCTGTCGACTCCGGATCGGCCATGGGATTGCTACGCACTCCCACTTGCTAAAGAGAGAAGATCCTCCTGTGTGTACTTGCGGCGCCCACCTAACCGTGGCACACCTTCTCTTGGAGTGTGTGGATCTGGCCGATCTGAGAGGGACTCTTAAACTGCCTAATACCCTCTCCCTTATTCTCCGTGATGACGGGCCGTCAGCTGACCTCGTCATCCGGTTCATGAGGGAGAGTGGTTACTTTTTTAAGTTTTAATGTGTAGTTACGACTTTTAATTGTGGTTAAATCTGTTTTACGTTTCTTATTGAGTTATGTATTGTATTGTTCACTATGCCTTATTTGTTTTATCCTTTTTTACCATCCGCCTTTTATTCTTTTTATTCAAATAAGGCATATTTTTTGGGGGCTCACTGTCTGTTTTATAAACACCATTTTCGCTTCATCCATGGCAGTGAGTTGTTTTTATCTACATACTTTCATTTCACGTCATTTCATTTCATTAGGGGCCGATAACCTCGATGTTAGGCCCCTTAAAACAACAATTATCATCATCATCATCTGTCTGAAAACCATTGGGAAGTATTCTAAATAGAATTATAAATACTGCCTTGCCGTTCCTGTTGGTCGTTTCATCACAGTGGATAACAATCTTTTTATCTTTGATGGCTTCCACAACATCCAACTCATATTGTTCCTTTAATTCTGGAACATACTTCCTTCGGCATGTATCAGCTTGTGGGAGATCACCAGCACCTGAAGCAATTACAAAGCAAAACTCTAGTTCATTTTCCAACAACCAATATCTTTACAAACTACTGTTCAAGCTAATAGTAATTAATTCATATTTCTTCTTTAATGACCGCATAAGATCACTCTAGTCAATCTATTCGAAGCAACTGTTTGAACCTTGCAGTCCTCCCAGTACTTTTATAGATTTTCCTATCTTCGTACCTTTATTGTGTTCAATTCATATTAATTAAAAGTAATATAATTAACTTTTAAAATGATACTGCTGGAAATGTAGTCCCTTACCAGAACTGAGCTGTTGCATGTTTAGGTGATACAATTAATATATTGTTATTTTAATTAGGAACTGTTAGCCTAAAATAAGTAGGGCTACATAATACAAAATACAGTTCATTACCTTTTATATATTTGTTCATCCTCTCTCGAATATCAGGATGATCAAGCTTTTCCAACGGTATATTAGCTTGCACAAAGGCCTTTGTTGTGCTTAGTACGAATTCTTCCTTGTCTGTCTTTTGGCAGCATTCAGAGTTTCTACAAGTGTGACTTGTTTCCTAAGTGACTCTTTGGAATCTTCTTTTTTTCTTTTCTTATGAACTGCAGAATCTTTGCAATGCTTCTCACACGTATCTTTTCTCTCCCAATTTATTCTAACATTGCAGAATTTGCACATTAAAAATTTATCTAAAACCTAGAAACCTTCGTTCCGGTACTCTTCGGCTCTCGTAAAAACAGACACAAACTTTGCTTGGGCATTATTTCAAACCACGAAAAAACTCTTACGCACGATTAAAACACGACGACCCAGAACAACAAGGCACGACACCGCATGAAGAAACGAGGAGAAACTGTAGCGTTTGATTGGTAGCGCGTATTGGTGTGCGCAGTGCCTGATTATCGAAAGTTGTTTCCGGTGCAGGGTGCATGCTTTGTATGGATCGTTTAAATACTTCGATGGCCGAACATTGAAGGTTATGTTTGAATTGTCGTAACGTGTAAGAACATTATACAGATGGCAAAGCTTAAATTTAGCTTCTATGCTTGAAATTTGACGATACTCTCCTCTGAGATAATATTTTGTTGATATAATGTGCGTAACGTGTACGCGTGGTATTCGACAGTTATAAAGCTTGAATCAAAGAATACGAAAGATCAACAAATCGATTGGCAGTCGATGGTGAAAATAAATCGATTCTGTCCACAGCGCGAGCTATTAATGCCACGAGTCAATTCGTAAACGTAATTGGCTTGCCCCTTCATCCAATCAGGCTCGAGAAGGCAGTTATCCCGTATCTTATGAAACAATAAGGCCTATATTTACGTTTATTTTATTTTCTATCCAACGACAGACAGAAAAACTATTTTAATAAAGTAAATATTTAAAACAAAAATTCTTTATTCCAGAATTTCGTTCGTATTTCGCATTTTAGGGCAAAAATAAAATATTTCGCAAAATAATTATATTTCGCGGCTTCAAAATCGAGAATAATGACATATTGGGGGTCAATATATCGTTGGGATAACATATGTATGTTCACTGAAAAATTTCGCGAATATCGCTAAAACCAAAAATCCGGGACCCTAATCATGAATCAAACGTCGGATTGTTGTTCTACCATAAACTATCCAATACTTGTCCCGAAGCGAAGCTAGGAGTAGCTGACAGCCAGATGCAATAACAGGCTGTGTTCATAATTCACAATGAACTTAGTCAAACGATGGCGTTGAGGCAAAATTAAATGGTGCTTCTGCTCATAACACAGATCTGCGCATTCTAAACGTCCGCCGACTCAAAGTAATCCCTTTTCACACCGAAGATGCATGCAACCTGGATGCAAGATGCATGCATCTTAAACACCAGACTATGCAATTGAACGAGAGGTTTCACACCGAAGATGCAAGTGCGTCTAGCATCCTGGATGCAAGACGCACTTGCCTCTTGAGAACCAGCCGGCTGGAGATTTCAGCGTGCATCTTTGTTGTGCTGTCTTGCACTTTCGCCCCTCCCTTAGAAATCTGACTCACCCGACACTCGGCAACACTGTATGTGATTCACACCTTTGCACGTGTGCTTGACTCGCGCCATTTCTTTTGAGTTTCATTAATTTCAGACTTCTATTAGACGTTGTGTTCCAAGTACGAAACTTCCATCCACCGTTCAACTATGTTACCCGACACGGAGAACTTCAACGTGACCTTTGTTAAAGCAGTCGAAGACTATCCTGCAATATACGATACTACAAGTAAGGAGTACTCAAATAGGGACGATCAAGAGAAATCATGGAAAGCCCTGGCACAAAAATTCGAATCAACGGGGAAGAGAGCTATGTACTTATAATTTATTTGCGTCTGTGAAAAAAAGAATCAAATATTTTTAAATAATACTTCATAAATAAATCAATTACAGTAAAAAATACTTATTCTAACATCAATTATCTCTATTTCAATGTCAATTACGTTCTGTTCTGGTTTAGAAAAGTAGTCTCGGAGGTAATCTCTATATTCCTTGGCCGTAGAACGTTGCCCCACTGGCGGTAAACCACGAAAACGATGTAGTTGTTCATAGGCGTTGGTGAGTTGTTCATACGTAGGAATCGAAAGAAAACCGTCATGGGCCCGAATAAAGTTATGCCGAATACAGGCAGCTTTCACAATCTGTTCCACTTTTGTGGCTTCACATTCAAATTGAGTCACAAAAAGTCTAAATTTTGAAGCAAGCATTCCGAAACCACATTCAACATTCCTCCTCGCTCTTGACATGCGGTAGTTGAACGTTTTCATAGCATCATTGCTCGTTTTCGTTGGGTAAGGTCTATTCAAGTAAGTCTTCAATGGGAATGCCTGATCACCAATGAAATAGAAAGGAAAAGCATTACCATCAAGATCGTTCGCTAATGGTTGTGGAGCCGGTATGTTTAGTTTGTTTTGCTGTATGCGATCATAAAATCCTGACTCCTTTATTACACGGCCATCACTATTTCTGCCAAACTCACCAACGCTTATCCAAGTAAATAATCCATCTGCGTCAGTGCAAGCCATCAACACAATGGAGAAAAAGCCATGATAGTTGTAAAAAGTTGAGCCACTTTTTTGGGGGCATTTAATCCCAATGTGCTTGCCATCAATGCAACCCTAACAATTAGGGACGTTTGAAAATTCATAGAATCTCTTGCTGATTTCCAACCAACGTTGCTCATCTGGATTGCTCATGTACATGGGTTGCAGAACTGACCACAATGTATTTGCTGTGTCTGCCACTATTTCGCTTATCGTTGAAATGTCTCAATAAAATTGTAGTGATAAGCATGTAAATGCGTCACCAGTTGCAAGATACCTGAAAACAAATAACAAAAAATGCTGTTTTAAAAATTATGAAAAAACAAAATTAATATTAACCTAAGTACCTTCAATCTATTAATCAGAATATTACGCAAAACGGCGTACGGACGTTCTTCTTATTTTTTATTGCCGATTCGGATTCAACACCTCCGAAAGCGTAAAGTGACAAATTTTGAGAGAGTGTTCAAATTTGAACATTTTTGGCCGAGTACAAAGGTCATTAACGAATAATAATGATCCAAAAGTCTAAGTATTCAGATCAAAATATGTATTGATATACAAATGTGGCATTGTTATGTTATTCTCTTTTCAGATGCAGAATGCAAAGGGAGATGGAAACATCTCAGGGGATGTTTGGCAAGATACACGAAAAAAAAAGGCACAGGGGATAAAGCATAGAAGTCGTACTACTTGTGAGCAGTAATGCAGTTCGTTGTACCTTTCATGAAATCAAGACCACAATCTGTTTTTTTTCCACAAGTGAATCAACCACATAATGATGATGATACGACACCAGCTGAAAACAGCAGACAAGATGAAGAAGATGCAATGAGTGAGGGAAACACGATCGACGACACTGACCCACCGACACCATTAACAATGAGTGCAACCTCTTATACAGGAAATTCAAAACGTCCTTACAAATGTACCGGTAGTAAATGAATTTGAGAAAATGATTTCCGAATATATTGCCAGCAAAACGGACACAAAGCAGAACAACCCTTCATCTTGATTGTTTCAAAAGCATTTGCCGGACATTTCTCATTTTAACCCTTCCACAAAAAGAAAATTTAAAGCAAGAGTCCTAAAACTTATTGTGGAATTGTCATCTGAACAGTACAGCGCTCCTACGGGAAGAAACAATGAAAGACAAGTGCCACCACACATTACTGAATACCCTAACCGACGAATGCCAATTGCTAATGGGTCACAGGATCAGCCTCCGCAATTCCCCCCAGGGGCTCACATCTAGTAGGACGTGGGTTGGCGACCACGGGGCCCCAGCTGAGTCCGACATTGCTTCAACTTACTTGTGCCGGGCTCCTCATCGTCTTCTTTCCTGTCGACCTCACTTGGTCAACTCTTGTTCTCTTCCGACCCCGACGGTATTAGGGTAGCCGAGGCCTAGGGAGTCTCTTCCTTTCCCGCCTTAATTGGCCCTTGTCTCATCTTTTCTGATACCCTCCTTCTCCGAGGGGTCAGCCTTCTTTTTCTTATCATGTTCTCTCCTGCCTTCTGCCCAAGACCCTCGAGAAGGCAGGGTGTATGTAGCCCCACCATTTCTGGTGCACCCTGGATATTGCTACACCCTCAGGGGCTCACGGCTGGTGAGTTCGGGAGTTGGCGACCCCGAGGAATTTCTGAGCTGGGTCTGGTTTCCCCCTTTTCTTCCTTACCTGTGGGGCGGACCCTCTCCTCTTTCACTTTCATATTGCCTTTCATGGCTCTCCTTCCTTCCAAGTCCCTCAATCCGCATTCTTCGAGGGTTGAGGGCATTTCTTTTCCTCCTGTCCTTTATTTGCCTTATTCTTCTTTTGTTTTCCATTTCTTCTTCTAGTATATTAGTTAGTTTTAGTTATAGTTTACATTTCATTATCATCATCACGATCACCCAAACCATTAGGGGCCGATAACCTAGATGTTAGGCCTCTTAAAACAACAATTATCCTCATCATCACCACCTCCGCAATTCCGCAACCTACAATCCTACTATGAACATTTCGACGGCTCAGAGCAATACTATAGTAACTAACACTTTCGGGGATAATGATGTTACGATTTCATTCTACCGCCCAACGTCATCTCCATGCCCCTCCAGGGGCTCAGATCTAGTGGGACCTGGGTTGGCGACCACGGGGCCCCAGCTGAGTCCGGCCTTCCACTTACTTGTGCCGGGCTCCTCTCCGTATTATTTCCTGTCGACCTCACTTGGCCAACTCTTGTTCTCTTCCGACTCCGACGGTATTAGGGTATCCGAGGCCTAGGGAGTCTCTTCCTTTCCCGCCTTAATTGGCCCTTGTCTCATCTTTTCTGATACCCTGCTCCTGCGAGGGGTCAGCCTCCTTTTTCATTTCATGTTATCTCCTGCCTTCTGCTTAAGGTCCTCAAGGAGGCAGGGTGTATGTAGCCCCACCACTTCTGGTGCACCCTGGATATTGCTACACCCTCAGGGGTTCACGGCTGGTGAGTTCGGGAGTTGGCGACGCCGAGGGATTCCTGAGCTGGGTCCGGTTTTCCCCCTTTTGTCCATTACCTCTGGGGCGGACCCTCTCCTCTTTCACTTTCCTATCTGCCGTTCATGGCTCTCCTTCCTTCCAAGTCCCTCAATCCGCATTCTTCGCGGGTTGAGGGTATTTCTTTTTCTCCTGTCCTTTATTTCCCTTATTCTCCTTTTTTTCATTTCTTCTTCTAGTATATAAGTTAGTCTGCTTTTCAATGTGGCTCTTGATTATATCATGAAGGTTTGGCAAAAGGAAAACCCTCCTAAGATCAAAATTGGAACAAAACCATCAATAAAAATAAACTGCTTAGGATTTGCAGATGACTTGGCTCTTTTAGCACTAGACAAGGAAGAGGTTTGTACTCAGATCACTAGTCTCCAAGAAATTGCTCAAGGGATAGGATTACAGATATCCTTTGAAAAAACTGAGATCATGCCTATGAAACCCTTAGATATAAATGAAGTCTATATAAATGATCATAAAATTAACCTAGTTCCTCAATTTAAGTATCTTGGAGAAATTATAACACATAACTTAAACGAAAAAGTAACTTGGATAAATAGAACAAATAAAATGAAAAAGGCACAATCTCTAACCTGGTCAACATATAATAAAAAATGCCTATCAATAGCTACTAAGATCCAACATTATAAAACTGTAACTCTCCCTGAAGCCACTTATGCTTGTGAAACACTGTTCCAAATTAAAAATGAACAAAGAACTGATCAGCTCCTCAAAACGGAAAGAAGAATCATTAGAACGTGCATAAATAAAAAGTATCAGGTTGAGGGAGTCTGGAGGATTCTCCCAAATGAAACTGTCTATCGTGAGATTGATCCAATCACCAGCACAATGAAGAAGAAAAGAATTTCATATTTTTTTCACATCTTACGGCTTCCAGAAAACAGAATTGTACGCCAACTGGTGATGAGAAATCTAGGAAAGAAAACTGGAGGTAAATGGATCCAAGAAATCCAACAAGATCTCAAAGCAGTTGGACTCAAGATAACAGATGCCGAGGAGAAAAATAAAATTAACACCATACTTAAAACTCACAAATTTTCTGCAGAAATGACACACAGAAAGCCTATGGAGATTTCAGATGAGTTGAGAAAATCCCGATCTGAAAGAATGAAAAAGTACTGGAAAGAGCGCAAGAACCAAGCAGTACTACCTTCAAAGAAGAAGTGATTGTGGAACGACTCAAGTGGTCCAATGTGACCAATCAAGATTAATAATAATAATAATATAAGTTAGTAGTTAGTTTTAGTTATAGTTAACATTTCATTCTCATCTTAACGATCACCCAAACCACTAGGGGCCGATAACCTTGATGTTGGGCCCCTTGAAACAACAATATTATCATCATCACCATCCAGTGCAATAAAAACATATCTGCTCCTAATACTGAAACAGCTTGTTAAAACGGATGACCAAACATCGTAACTACAAAATCAGCCAGCTTTCAGTGAAACAATGTAAGTGATGTTACGATTTTGTGTCACTTATTGTCTGAGACTTGCGTGTCCTAACATCGTAACTGAGTTTACGGTTTCACTGATGTGCCAAACAAACATACGCTTGTTGCGGCAAAGTTACGTTGGTATCACTGTACTCTTCATGGCTATAACATACGTGCTAGAAATGTTAATTATCACAGGTGCTGTATTAAGATGTTTGTTTAGGTTGAGCTTCTGTCATATCACATCCATGTACCATCATCTTCTGAATCGATTATTTATAGTGATACTTTTACTAATAAACAATGCTGTAGAAACTATTCCTAAGTAATGTTTTCAGTTTTGAGCTATATTCACACGTTTCAAAAATAAGTTATATTATTCATGGGAAAATATAGTTACCGTACTTACCTCAGAAATATCAGTAGTCTTTCTTTCGCAGATACACACAACCGATAATTTGTATCCCTACGACTCGGTGGCGGTTCCATGAGATCCAACAACTTGTTAAAAGTCGAAATCTCCATTTTATAATACGCCTGAAACTTTACCGGATGGTTCAATAATTGCTGAGACACAATAGCAGGGCTATTCTCTCCAGCATTATCCCATATGGGTGCTGCCATAAACGATTCCTTCTTTGTCTTCGTCTCCTTCTGACTGCAAAAGCCAAAATTATAATTTTGTAGTCTGAAGAGTTGGATGATTGATTATTCATTTCTCAAACTCACGTACTAAACTAACCAGAGATAATGGATATTAACAGAAGGTGCAAGTGACACGTGCTTCTTTGGTGTGAAAGAGGCTTCAGCTGACAGTTCGCTCGGATGCCACTTGTTGAATATCCTTACTGTACGCCTCGAGCTGTGCGATGCTGATGCACTTCCATTCCGCATGCGGTGTCTCCTCAAGAGTGAGGGAGCTAATCATTCTCTCTTCCCTGGGTTTGGTGCAGTTATGCAAGAATCTAAAACAACAGGCCACAAGCCGTTGTAAACGAGGTAAGCTGGAGAAATGCTCTATAATACCACTCTTACATACAGTTGTGACACGTTGACTTGGACTTCTGCTCTGGTGCCTCTTGCTGTCCTGAAGGGATGTTTAATACTGGCCAAGAATTTGAGGTTTCGAGCAGCCACGATGGTCCTCTCCACCACAGCTTGTTTTCAATTAGATGCTCAGAATGTACTGCTGTTGATATCAGATCAGCTGGGCTCTCTTCTGAAGGAACATGTTGCCACGTTCCACCTTCTGTCAAATCCTGGATTTCGGAGACCCTATTGGCAACAAATGTTTTCCACCGAGAAGAACGTGCTGAGAGCCATGCTAGTACAACAGTTGAATCAGACCACAAATAGGTCCAACTTATATCCAAATTCCCTTGTAGCCCTCCTCAACAGGTAGCCAAGTAGCATGGCTCCACATAGTTCCAAGTGTGGAAGGACAATTTCTTTAGAGGGGCTACTCTTGATTTTGAGCAGAGGAGGTTAACAACTTTGATTCCTTCCTTGTTTATGGATCGCACATAGGCTTTCTCAGATGCATCGCTGAAACCATGCAGTTCGATATTTAACAAAGAACCATCACCAAGAACCTTGCGGTCAATGCGTATCTTATCAATCAAAGGAATCTGATTATAAAGTGTTTGCCAGATACAGGGTCTTTCACTCAAAGTTGGCGGCCGCGCGGCGCGCGGAGGGTCGGACGAGCACATGCCAACTCGCTGACCTAGGGGTCGAGAGAGCGCCCGTACGAATAACTTGTAAAAACAAGCACACATAATAACACATAATCAAAGTAAAATCATTGTCACAGAAGATGTTGGAAAATGGCTTCCACCTGCATCCAGACATTTCTGGCATCTTCTAAGGACATTTTCATTAACACGCATTAGTTCATCTACCGAGATAGCCTCAATTTCTCTCGTGATATTTAGTTTGAGTTCATCTAGTGTGTTGTTGCATAAACCTTATTTTTCAATTGTCCCCATAAATAAAAATTGAAGCAATAGTCTTTAACAGTTAGCAATGACACGTTATACAATTTTGAGACACAATAACAATTAAACAATAACCACGTGCACACGTTATAAACTTATAACACGTATAACTTAAAATAGGCTATAAATGAAATAACGAAGCAAATTTTACTCGTCAAATCCTGCGCCGCAACAGTCTCAGCCCCGTGTTGCAATGTGCTCGTCTGACCTTTGGCTCGACCTTCTACCTGCAGCCGTGCGGCTGGCCCCACTTTGAGTGAAAGACCCTCTAGATGCCAATTCTGTTGACAATGGTTGGTCCCAAGTTAGCTGTTCCTGCCACAGATTCTGAAGAATTATTTTGTACAGAATGACTATAGGGCTGATGAATCCTAGAGGGTCAAATATGCTGGACACAATAGACAGAACGATACGTTTAGTGAAACCGTATGGGTAGTGCTTTGGTGTAAGTCCGTTTACTTACTTACTTACTTACTTACTTACTTACTGACTTACTTCGTTGGCCACGCGAACCGAAGTCGGTTCATTGCCTCACTTGTCCAGGTCTTTCTTGACTCCATCCATCCACCTCAGTTTTGGTCTACCCAGGGGTCTCGTACCTTGTGGCTTCCCTTCTACCACTGTCTTCACCATTTTGTCTTCTCTTCTCAGGACATGTCCCAGCCATTCAATTCTTCTGCTCTTTATTACTGCTGTCACATCGGGCTCATTAAACAGCGTGTGGATTTCAATATGTTTTTCTTCTTCTGAAGATTCCATTTTCAGACACTGGCCCAAAAACTTTTCTTAACACCTTGCTTTCAAAAGTTATAATTTTTCTCTCCAATTTACTGCTCAGTGTCCTTGTTTCCGCCCCATACATTAATACTGGTCGCACGATTGTCTTGTAAATGCGGAGTTTTGTTGTTTTCGTTAATAGCCTGCTGGTAAATAGTTTATTCATTGAAAAGAGACACCTCTCTGCAGATTTTAGCCGGTTCATTACTTCCTCCTCCATGTTGTTGTTGTCATTGGCTGTACTCCCTAGGTATTTGAAAGACCTAGTTTTCCTAAATTCCATATCTTCTATTGCCAGTACTCCCTCTGTATCCTCTTCATAGTTTCTGGTTACAATCATACACTCTGTCTTATCTTGATTGATCTTCATACCCACTCTTTGTGCTTCTTCTATTAGAACTTTAGCTGTTATTTTTAGTTCCTCTTCCTCCTCCGCCAAAACCACAATGTTATCGGCTAACACTAAGATTTTCACTTCACCACCCACAATCATACCTCTTCCAATCGATGATGCTCTTTTTAGTGTTTTTCCAAAACCAATTTAAACAGGAAATCTCCCTGTTTGACACCCATCTCCACGGTAAAACATTCAGATTCCCTGCCATCAACTCTCACTTTGCATTCCGTTTTCTCAATGCACATTCTTGTCAGCCTGATCAGTTTCGAAGGTATTCCCGATTCTTCCATTATCCTCCAGATGCTTTCTCTGTTGACACTAGCATAGGCCTTTTTGAAGTCTATAAATAGGCAGTATACCTTTTTTCAAATTCCCACGTCTTTTCAATTATCTGTCTGATTATGAATATTTGGTCTGTTGTTGACATGCCTTTCCGGAAACCGGCCTGGTGTTCTTCAAAGTTTTCCTCTATGTATGGTAGTAGCCTATGTAAGAGAATGCGCGCAAGAATCTTGTATGTGCTACATAATAATGATAAGCCCATTTAATTCTCACTCTTGTTTCTTTTTCCTTTCTTATATATTGGGCATATTACTGCTTGTTGCCATTCATTGGGCATCTTTTCATTTCTCCATACTTGTAGTATCAATCGATACAGTGCTTTTCTGCATGCTTCTCCACCTTGTTTTAGCAGTTCTATTGCCATGCCGTCGGTTCCTGGAGCTTTGCTGTTCTTCATTTGCTTTAGAGCTTCATCCATTTCCTTCATTGTAGGCTCCTCCGCAATTGGTTGGGTCCCTTCATATGCCTTTGTTTCCTCAGTCACTTCTTTTTCCCTCAGGGACATTCAACAATTCTTCAAAATAGTCCTTCCATAACTTCAAGCCCTCTTCTTGACCCCCCCCCCCCCCAGGGGCTCACATCTAGTGGGTTGTGGGTTGGCGACCACGGGGCCCCAGCTGAGTCCGGCATTGCTTCCACTTACTTGTGCCGGGCTCCTCTCTTTCTTCTTTCCTGTCGACCTTCCTCGGTCAACTCTTGTTCTCTTCCGACCCCGACGGTATTAGGTTATCCGAGGCCTAGGGAGTCTTTCACTTTCCCGCCTTAATTGGCCCTTGTCTCATCTTTCCTTCCCCCAGGGGCTCACATCTAGTGAGAAGTGGGTTGGCGACCACGGGGCCCCAGCTGAGTCCGGCATTGCTTCCACTTACTTGTGCCGTGCTCCTCTCTTTCTTCTTTCCTGTCGACCTCACTTGGTCAACTCTTGTTCTCTTCCGACCCCGACGGTATTAGGGTATCCGAGGCCTAGGGAGTCTCTTCCTTTCCCGCCTTAATTGGCCCTTGTCTCATCTTTTCTGATTCCCTCCTTCTGCGAGGGGTCAGCCTTCTTTTTCTTTTCCTGTTATCTCCTGCCTTCTGCTCAAGGCCCTCAAGGAGGCCGGGTGTATGTAGCCCCACCACTTCTGGTGCACCCTAAATAATGCTACACCCTCAGGGGCTCACGGCTGGTGAGTTCGGGAGTTGGCGACCCCGAGGGATCCCTGAGCTGGGTCCGTTTTCCCCTTTTGTCCCTTACCTTCGGGGCGGACCCTCTCCTCTTTCACTTTCCTATCTGCCTTTCATGGCTCTCCTTCCTTCCAAGTCCCTCAATCCGCATTCTTCGAGGGTTGAGGGCATTTCTTTTCCTCCTGTCCTTTATTTGCCTTATTCTCCTTTATTTTTCCATTTCTTCTTCTAGTTTGTAGGTTGGTAGTTAGTTTTAGTTTTAAGTTTACACTTCATTTTTCATCTTCACGATCACCCAAACCATCAGGGGCCGATAGCCTAGATGTTAGGCCCCTTAAAACAACAATTATCATCATCATCATCTTTCCTGATACCCTCCTTCTGTGAGGGGTCAGCCTTCTTGTTCTTTTCCTTTTACCTCCTGCCTTGTGCTCAAGGCCCTTAAGGAGGCAGGGTGTATGTAGCCCCACCACTTCTGGTGCACCGTCGATAATGCTACACCCTCAGGGGCTCACGGCTGGTGAGTTCGGGCGTTGGCGACCCCGAGGGATTCCTGAGCTGGGTCCGTTTTCCCCTTTTTGTCCCTTCCCTTTGGGGCGGACCTTCTCCTCTCTCCCCTCTCCACTCCTCTTTTCCTTCTATTTCCTTTTCTCTTTAAGATTCCCGCACTGTATTTGTTACTCAAATCACCGTGTATCTAAATTCCCATTTAGCGATTTTTAAGGCATTTTTGATCTATGTTGCATTTTGTAAGTTTTTTCGATCTAAATTACATCTCGCGATTGTTTTCAACCTCAATTGCATTTTGTAAAGATTGACAATCTAAATTGCTTTTTAGTAAGTCTTTCAATGCAGGTTGCCGGGCCTTTTAGTGAGTATTTTGAATTTCAATTGCATTTTGTAAGTATTTTCAACCAAAACCGCATTTCGCACGAATTTTGAATCTAAGTTGCATTTTGCACATAATTTGCTTCTCAATTGCATTTTGTGGGTATTTTGAATCTTAATTACATTTGTCAAGTATTTTCAATCTAAATTGCTTTTTGTAAGTATTGTCAATCCACATGAGTCGTTTGAATCGGTACATTTTGTAAGCATTTTCAATTTCAATTGCATTTTGTAAGGATTTTGAATTTCAATTGCACTTTGTGATAATTTGGATTGGAACTGGGATATTTCAATCTGAATTGCATTGTGTATTTGCAATTTCAATTGCATTTTGTAAGTATTTTGAACCTCAATTGCATTTTGTACGTAATTTCGATCTCATTTGCATTTTGTAAGTATTTTGAATTTCAGTTGCATTTTGTAAGTATTTCGGCGCTACTTTGCATTTTGTATGTATTTTGAATTCAGCCTACGTTTTGTGGGTCTTTTTCAATCTATTCTTTTTGTGCAACTTTTCGTTCTAAATTCCCTTTTGTAGGACCATATTGTGAGTTGTTTCCATGTGAGTTCCTTTTTGTACGTATTTTCCGTCTTCGATAATTTTGTTCTGGTTTCCATTTCATTATCATTTTCGCTATCACCCAGATCATTAGGGGCCGATAACCTCGATGTTAGGCCCCTTAAAACAACAATTATCATCATCATCATCATCTTCTTGACCAGCCACCAAATCACCTTCATTGTTTTCAATCGCTACGATTCTTGGTCTGTACCCCGTCTTGAAATACCTTGCATACGTATAGAATTCTCTTACATTGTTCTTGTTTCTGTCTTCTTCAGCTTTTTCCAGTTGCTTGTTGATGAACTGCCTCTTTTCCTTACGTATTACTTTCCTTGTTTCTCTCGCTGCCTCCACGTATTCTTCTCTGGATTGTGGGGTGTCGTTATTTAGCATCCCCTGTTTGTACTTCTTTCTCTTTTCAATCGCCTCTTTGCACTCCTCACTGAACCATATCTTGTCCTGTCCTTTATTTTCTTTCTTCTTTAGGTGTTCGTTTGCAGTCCCAGTCACAATGGATTTGAATGTTTCCCAGCTGAATCTTCCCCTTCCTCTTTCCTTTCTCCTTCTTCTAGCTCTTCCAGAACTTGAAAACGATTTTATAGCTTTAGCTGGTACTCACTTCGTATTTCCTTATTTTCCAGTAGGCTTACATCTATTTTGCCTTTTAGTGTGCCTGCCTTCGTCATCTTATCTTGTGATATTCTTTATTTCACTTTAAATAATACCAGATTGTGATCACTTCCCACTTCTGCTCTGACATCCTCGATTCCACTTGCATGTCATGAATCCACCAAAACGTGGTCAATCTGGTTGGTAGATCGTCCTCTTGGAGCGTTCCACGTTCCTAGGTCAATCTTCTTGTGTGGGAACATTGTGCTGGCGATCTTCAAGTCCTCCGCAGTTGCAAATGTTACCAGCCTTAACCCATTATCATTAGACTCTTTGTGTAGGGTGTGCGGCCCGCTCACACCTCTATTTGCAGTTTTAACACCAAATTTTGCGTTTGCGTCCCCTATCACCATTTTAATAATAATCTTTATTGCAGCCTGTGGCCATGTTGTTGACGTACAGTATACATTTCGTACACTAGTCTGTGCTGTATGCCACTATCGACATGGTTCGTTTTGGGCAAGATACGATATGGTACATTTCACATACATCCCCACATAGTTCACAAATGCAATTTCCATCTGGATTATGGAACACCTTCCTTGAGCAGATCTTGTGGTGAAACCCATGTACTGCAAGTCTGGTCACAACATGTCTTATTTCACAGAATGGGTGCATCCATCTTTGGTCCAACATCGCATTTGACGTGTAGAATTCCCTGGGTATGTCCTGTTTTTTAATGTGTAGATCTTGCAGCAGTTTTCTGTAATTGTCTGTAATTGGCAGAAGTAGTAACATTCGTAGGTCTTCTATTAAAAATGTTTCTCTAGCAAGCTCGTATACAAGTCTAGACTTGGTTGTCTTTGCTACTCCAAGGACTCTTTTGAGAAATCGAGATTTTACTTTTTCTATTTCATCAAACTGTCTGTAGGTAAGAAATTCCCATATTACCTCAAGTCCGTATGTCAAAACGGGCAGTACCTTTGTTCTAAAAAGTGCCATTGCTGTCTCAAGTGATATTAGGGTAATATATCTGATGGCATTTATAGCTTTCATTGCAGTGGCTGTTTTTGATCTTATATGCAGTTGAAAACTTTTTCCTGTAACCTGTAGGGTGAAGCCTTGGTATTTGAAGTTTGTGATGACTTTTAGTTTTTTCCCGTTGCATATCACTTCATCAGAACTTGATGGCCTACCACCGTTTCGAAAAATTATCATTTCTGTCTTGTCCGCATTAATTGTAACTTCATTTGTCTGTGCCCAGTCACTTAGTATGTCTATAGCCGTTTGAATACCATGTATCTGCTCTGAAACAATTGCCATATCGTCTGCATATATGTATAATTTAGCTTCTGTTGTTTCCCGAATTCTGTCACCATTTTCATGTCGTATTGCTTCAAGGCCCTTTGGACAAAAGTAGTGAGTTGGGTTCTCATCTGTGGAACATTTGTGATACCAAATTGCCCAAATTGCAGTTCTCATTCCATCTACAGATGAACTGTTTGCCCTTATAGCATTACCATAATACAGTGTAAGGGTATTAATTACTACATCAGTCAGCCTGTTCTTCCCTCCTAGTGATTTCCCATCACTCAACTTCTTCCCTCTCGTTGTGCTTTTGAGCTTCCTCAACTGACTCCCCATTCGCTTTTGGACATGACCAACACATTTTTTCTTTAATATTTTAGTTCCTGAACCATAAGGTTGGTCATCAGCAACAGCCTTGTAACTTTTAGTGTCTCCATCACCAATATAGATGATGTAGCGTAGCTTATATTTCTCAACACTCCGACCAAAAATAGTTTTCTTACCTTCCATTTCCATACTGCCTGAACTACCTTTTAGGTTAATATTACATACACTTTCATGCTTCTCTACCCATTCTGCATATTCTACTGTCTTCTTTTTCCACTGTTCGCATCCCTTGCAGGATGAGGACATCACCTCGACGTCCAATACCTTCCCTGATTTTACACCAATAACAGTACTCACTCCATGTTGGGAATTGTGTCCTCTGGTAAGCCAATTGCCATCACAACTTACTGATATGTCTCTACTGTTAGTAAGACTTGCTTCTTCTTCAGCTGCTGCACTTGTGGATTCATTAGCTACTTCTGTAGTCATCATCATCTTCCTAGCATTAATCCCGCTTTATTGCAGGGTCTGCTTTTATGCACTTTTTCTTCCATACTGCTCGATCTTGAGCGTCTCTAGTTGTGGCATTCACTAGTTGCATGTCCTCCCGCATAGTATCCAGCCAGCGCTTTCTCGGTCGCCCTCGTGGTCGTCGGCCTTCTGGACTGATGTCAAGTGCAGTTCTCGCGACTGAAGAGTGATTGCTACGCAGTACATGGCCATACCAACGCAGACGGTTCTCCCGCATTTTTTCATGGATTGGAGCCACACCAAATGTAGCTCGAACATTGTCATTCCTGATGCGGTCCAGTCTAGTAAGTCCCTGTGTCCAGCGAATCATCTTCATCTCCATGACATGTAGTTGTTGTTGTTGTTCATGTCTCTTCATTACTGGCCAGCATTCAGTACCGTACAGTGCTACTGGTCGAACGATGGTTCTGTAAATTTTTGACTTCAGATATAGTGGCACATTCCGGTCAAAAAGGACTCCAGTAACTTGGCGCCATTTCAGCCATGCAGCGTTGACTCTGTTTCGGACATCTGGGAGTGTTCGGCCATCTGAACAGATTAGCGTACCCAAGTATTTGAATACAGATGATTTTCGGAGTTCAGTGCCATCAATGTGAATAGATCCTTCACTTGGTACTCCACACTTCATTTACTCTGTCTTCCCAATATTAAGTCGTAGGCCATGGGTGTCTGGTGCAGTTTTCCAACATTGAACATGTTGTTCCAATTCTTGGCGAGACTTGCAGGCTACAATGATATCGTCAGCATAGAGCAAGGTCCAGGGATGTGGTTGCAATAGTTCGGCTGCGATGGTGTCAAGACGGATGATGAACAGGAGCGGGGACAAAGCTGACCCCTGATGAACACCAACTCTGATGGGAAAAGTTGCGGAGTTTCCTGAAGCACATCGGACATAGCTGGTGACATTCCGATAAAGAAGCTGAACCCATTGAACATATGCTTCTGGCACCCCATGCTGTCGTAGTGCATACCATATTAGATCACGAGGTACCCTGTCGAAGGCCTTTTCAAGATCCAAGAAGGCTATATGGAGTGGCTTCCGCTTTTCTAGGTGCCTTTCCATCAAAAGACGAGCGGCGTGAATAGCATCGATTGTCCCTGTACCTTTCATAAAACCACACTGGTTTGAGACAATCTTGATTATGTCACGAAGGCGTGTATCCACGATACGCTCAAATATCTTCATAGTGTGGCAAAGCAGGCGAATCGGTCGATAATTTGAGCAGTTGTGCACATCTCCTTTACCTTTCCAAATTGGTATTGTTACACTGCTGAGCCAAATAAGAGGAGCTTCGTTTTCATTGATGATCTTGTTGAAGAGATCTGCTAGAAACTGACCTGCTTGTGATCCAAGCTTCTTCCACACCTCCGATGGGAGATCATCCGGTCCAGTTGCCTTTCCATTTTTCTTTTTCTTCATAGCGGTCTCCACTTCGGCAACCGTGATGGCTGGTACTGGGCCAAGTACAGGATCCGCAGCTGGTAGTGGCGGATGCGGAAATTCTTCGTTGCTAATATTTTCGAAGTGCTGTTTCCATCGGTTAAGGATCTCATTAGGTTTCCGTAGAGGTTGTTGATTTTCATTCTTAATGATCATAACATGTCCAACATCCTGAGTGGAACGATGGCGATTCTTCGCTAGTCTGTAGATATTATTTGCTCCTTCTGCTGTGTTGAGCTCTTCGTACATGCTCTTGTAATGGTCTGCTTTAGCGTTTGCCACTTCCTGTCTTGCCACCGACTTCAATCTTCTATATTGCTCACGATCAAGATCCAGTCCCGATTGGAGCCAGGTCTTATACGCTAACTTCTTCATCCTGATGTCATCTTGGACATGAGAATGCCACCACCATATCTCTTTATTGATAAAACTGCGTCCAGGTTTTGATTTACCCATGATGTCAGTAGCACAAGTCTTAATATGTGTGGAGGCCCTTGCCCAGATTTCATCAACGTGTTGACCTTGTTCTGGCATAGATAATGAACCTATAGATGTTTTCAGCTGGATGTGATGTTGTTTTAATTTCCACCATTTAATTCGTTCCGATGTAGATTTAAGACTTTTCTTGCCGAGATCAAGGCGAATCCCAAAATTGAGGTGAAGCAGATGATGTTGGGGTGCAATAATGTCTGATGGTATGACTTTTACATCAGTGACAAACTTCAGATCACTCCTTCGTACCAACCAATAATCAATCTGCGTATTTCTTCCACCACAACAGTAGGTAATGAGGTGCGATGGTCGCTTTTTGTAAAAGGTGTTAGTCACAGCTAAGTCTAAGGCCTCAGCAAATTCCAGGATTCTGTTTCCATCCTCATTTCGCTCTCAAAAGCCTTGTCCACCATGCACTCTGTCGAAACCATTTCTATTCCCTCCAACGTGGCCATTTAAGTCACCACCAATGAACAGGAGTTCTTCTTCATAAACTGTAAGTAAGTTTCGAGGTTGTTCCAAAATTCATCTTTCTCATCATCCGTGCACCCAGTTTGTGGAGCATAACATGAAACCACACGTAAGGTTTTCGTACCAGTGTCGATCTTAATAGACATCAATCGGTCAGAAAGACGGTTTACTTCGGAGACATGATCTCTGAACTTTGTACTCACAGCTATAGCTACGCCATTCCTGCCTGATATCTTTCCGTGGTAGAATAACTTGTATCCTTCACAAATATCCTTGGATTTTGAGCCAGACCATTTGGTTTCCTGGAAGCAGGCAATATCTACTTGTCGGTTCTTCAAGGTATCTGCAAGTTCTCGGCTTCGACTCGTAAGAGTACCAATGTTAATGGTTGCCATTCTGATTTTTTGGACTCGCTTCTTTAGCCCACCCCGTCCTTGAGTGGGGAGCCCTTGCACATTTCTCACACCATTCGGGCGATGATGATGCGCGTCGCCTACAGCGGGGAACGCCCTAGCAGTTTCATCCATAATATTTATTCTAGCCAGTGCATTGAAATACAACAGAATTTGTTTTACCGACCGGCTTGTTGTTAAGCCAGCCATCGAACCCTCCTCCTTTCTCATCCCGGACTTGGGATCGGGCAATGCCGGAGTTATTAGCTACTTCTGTAGTAGCAGTCAAAATTCTGTCATTTATTTTACCGAAAGTACTTTTCTTAACTGGTGGTGCCAAGTTCATAAGATACCCCAGGGACTCACATCTAGTGGGACGTGGGTTGGCGACCACGGGACCCCAGCTGAGTCCGGCATTGTTTCCACTTACTTGTGCCGGGCTCCTCTCTGTCTTCTTTCCTGTCGACCCCCCTTGGTCAACTCTTGTTCTTTTCCGACCCCGACGGAAAAGGGTATCCGAGGCCTAGAGAGTCTCTTCCTTTTCCGCCTTCATTGGCCCTTGTCTCATCTTTCCTGATCCCTTCCTTGTGAGAGGGGTCAGCCTTCTTTTATTTTCTACCCCCAGGGGCTCACTTCTAGTGGGCGTGGGTTGGCGACCACGGGGCCCCAGCTGAGTCCGGCATTGCTTCCACTTACTTGTGCCGGGCTCCTCTCTGTCTTCTTTCCTGTCGACCTCACTTGGTCAACTCTTGTTCTCTTCCGACCCCGACGGTATTAGGGTATCCGAGGCCTAGGGAGTCTCTTCCTTTCCCGCCTTAATTGACCCTTGTCTCATCTTTTCTGATTCCCTCCTTCTGCGAGGGGTCAGCCTTCTTTTTCTTTTCATGTTATCTCCTGCCTTCTGCTTAAGGCCCTCAAGGAGGCCGGGTGTATGTAGCCCCACCACTTTTGGTGCACCCTAGATAATGCTACACCCTCAGGGGCTCACGGCTGGTGAGTTCGGGAGTTGGCGACCCCGAGGGATTCCTGAGCTGGGTCCGTTTTCCGCTTTTGTCCCTTACCTTTGGAGCGGACCCTCTCCTCTTTCACTTTCCTATCTGACTATCATGGCTCTCCTTCCTTCCAAGTCCCTCAATCCGCCTTCTTCGAGGGTTGAGGGCATTTCTTTTCCTCCTGTCCTTTATTTGCCTTATTCTCCTTTAGTTTTCTATTTCTTCTTCTAGTATATAGGTTAGTAGTTATAGTTTAAAGTTCACTTTTTTTTCATCTTCACGATCACCCAAACCATCAGGGGCCGATAACCTAGATGTTAGGCCCCTTAAAACAACAATTATCATCATCATCATCATCATCTTTTATTTTCCTGTTTTCTCCTGCCTTCTGCTCAAGGCCCTCAAGGAGGTAGGGTGTATGTAGCCCCACCACTTCTGGTGCACCCTAGAAAGTGCTACACCCTCAGGGGCTCACGGCTGGTGAGTTCTGGAGTTGGCGACCCCGATGGATTCCTGAGCTGGGTCCGGTTTCCCCCTTTTGTCCCTTACCTGTGGGACGGACCCTCTCCTCTTTCACTTTCCTGTTGTTTTTCTTTTCATCATATTTCCTTTTCCCTTTAAGATTCCCGCACTGTTATATTTGCATCTCCACTCCCTTTTGTGGGTGTTTTCAATCTCCGTTGCATTTTGTAAGTCTTTTCGATCTACGTTGCATTTTGTGAGTGTTTTTCAACCTCGATTGCATTTTGTAAGGATTGACAATCTAAATTGCTTTTTAGTAAGTCTTTCAATATCGTGGGGGTCCTTTTGTGAGTATTTTGAATTTCAATTGCATTTTGTATTTTCAACCTACCCCGCTTTGTTCAAGTAGTTAAGTCTCAATTGCATTTTTGTGAGTATTTTGAATCTAACTTACATTTTGTAAGTATTTTCAATCTAAATTGCATTTTGTAAGAATTGTCCATCCAAATGAGAAGTTTGAATCTACCATACATTTTGTAAGCAATTTCAATTGCATTTTGTATTTTCTACCTACCCCGCTTCGTTCAAGTAGTTAATTCTCAATTGCATTTTGTGGGTATTTTGAATCTAAATTACATTTTGTGCGTATTTTCAATCTCATTTGCATTTTGTAAGCATTTTGATTTCACTTGCATTTTGTAAGTATTTCGACTGTACGTTGCGTATTGTATGTATTTTGAACTTCACCTACATTTTGTGCGTATTTTTCGCTCTATTCCTTTTGTGAGTATTTTCGTTCGAAATTTCCTTATGTACGTATTACCGCTCTCCATTTTGTGAGTAGTTTCAATCTGTGTTCCTCTTTGTAAGTATTTTCCTGCTCACTTACTTTTCGTTCTGGTTTGCACTTCATTGACATTTTCGCTATCACACAGACCATTAGGGGCCGATAACCTGGATGTTAGGCCCCTTAAAACAACAATTATCATCATCATCAAGTTCATAGGACCACAAAATACTTTCAGTGCAGCTAAACCCTGACCTATGCACCTCATAGCATACACTACCCTTCTGTTTATAGAATAAACATTGGCATTCTTCCCAATTTTGTTACAGTTATTGAATGATCCAATTTCGTTGCACTTTTCACAGACAACTGCAATTTTACAACCTAGGCCTACACCACTATTTACACTAAAATGTACACTGGCCCTACAAACACAACGTAGGCTTTTCTGTAATTCACGAAAGATAATATTAACATCACGAATAATATTAACATCGTTATTGGTGTTTGTTACACTGTCACATTCACTTCCAAATTTCTTGGCAGAAGCACCTTCTAGGTTAGGGGAGATGTGTGGCTTAGAAGAGTCAGGTTTAATCTTCCCTACAAACCTATTCCCACTAAATTTTCGCTTCTTTGTTTTATAAGTCGGTTTCTGATTGCCCATTTTATATTTGTAGTTGATGACTTGGAGACGAATTACTACTGGCACAAATTTTCACAACGAATATACACGCGAGGTTTACCTTAGAATTTTCCCAGCAAAATCGAAGAATATGAGCAAAATATAAACAAAACAAAAGCTTTACCATCACTTCCTGTTCCTATAATGTCAGAGAGATTCTATATGCCAACTAAGAAGTAGAATCAGAGCGAGAAATTGGAGCAGCAACAAATTATTTGCAATAACTGTTTGATAGAACAAGTGGGTGTGGTCACAGACAGTTTAAAAGGACAAGCTACGTGACGCGCGTAAACGTTACGGGACATATCTCGGGTACCGTAAGAGATAATTATGAAATTCCTTCAACATGTTAAAGAGAAAAGATTATTCTGTAAGGAAAAAATAAATTGAAATATAACATTTTTGACCTGTAAAGGTGTACCTCCCCCCTTATAATGTTCAAATGCACCAGTTTATCAAATACTTGTCATGGCATCCGGTAAGGTTTCAAGAAAATCTAATATGTGCTTCAGAACACAACTCGCTCCATGAGTGACTTCGAATACATGGTAAGTAAAATGAGGGGAAAAAAAGAATTCTACTGAAGATGTCCTAGGCTGATTTGTAATGGGGTGACTGCACAATGTGTTACCCTCTTTTTATTTATTTGTGTATTTTTAACAACAAATTTGGTATGGGTCAATTTCCTTCCCCTTGACCGACATATTATCGTGTCCACATAATACTCTTAAATATACCTTAGCTCTCCAGGCTGCTTAGTACCACTTTATCCAGATCAGCTGTACATCAATTAGTTATTATTTAATGTCACCATTTTTTTCTTAATTTATTTTTATCCTCTCAACTTGACTTCATCCCATCTTCTACCGTTACAAAAATTAAATTTCCCTGCATTATACAATTTTCCCAGAAATATGACGTTCCCTAAAATCACATGCATTTGTTTAAACGTCATCCACAGGTTGTTATTATTTCAATCCCAAAGAAATATTACAATATGTTGTTTTTCCACAGATATAATTATGTCGTAATAAAGAAAATTATTCCAAAACTGGTCAGAAATATAATTATTAATTAAATTACAGAAAATCTACTCCCAGAAATGTCAGAAAATTATAATTATCAATATTATTTTTGTGAGCTATGGGAAACTATGCCACAAAATAAACTTGGCATTCGATAAATGGCTTTCTAAACCAAACCATGGTCCCAAGAAAAGAATAACTTCACTACAGTGTCCCAACAAAAATAAATTTTACGTTAGATGGGACACTAACATCTCATACGAAAAAAATTGTGTGGCCAAAAAGAAAGAATTTTCACAGATTGACAAAACTCGCATCCAATCTTCTAAAAAGTTCTTCATAATGATCATTCCATAAGAAAAGAATGTGCAAAGCACCAAAACGTCGAAGGCGTTGAATTTTCCTCGAGAGAGTTGAAATTGCATAGACATTGCACTAACTACTAATACATAAATGTTGGGTTACATTATTGCGAAGATATGCTGAATAGGCGGATTCGGTTACAGGCGTCTGGTGATGTTCAAATCAACCCAGTCATGCTCGTTCCCAGCATGCGAGCTCCGTTCTCCTTTCTCACGATCGCAGCATTCCTCCGGCACGTCGTATCCATTTCCTAGTATCGGCTGCCACCATATCCGCTATTTATTTAGTGACACATCACTATGTCTCTTCTAACTGGTCTGCAAAACGTGCGGCGATAAATGCTATTTCGCGACATCGTGTAACGTCCAGTACACTTCGTTACCGTATATCGAAAGTGGCTTCTACCACCATAAGATCAACTATGACGTGCAAAGGTTAGACAAAGTCTGTGGTTTCCCACACTACCTCCGTGAATGTAAAATTTATTTTCACTGAATGACTTTTCACTGTTTCAATGATTTTCACTGGCTTTCAATTTGATCCTTCGACCACTTTGGCGATAACAACTGCTATCAACTGGACTATAAGAATGTGACATCGATGCCTATCTAGGGTAAAAGATATTGTCTCGCTCTTACTCCCCTCAGGGGCTCCCATCTAGTGGGACGTGGGTTGGCGACCACGGGGCCCCAGCTGATTCCGGCATTGCTTCCACTTACTTGTACCGGGCTCCTCTCCGTCTTCTTTCCTGTCGATCTCACTTGGTCAACTCTTGTTCTCTTCCGACCCCGACGGTATTAGGGTATCCGAGGCCTAGGGAGTCTCTTCCTTTCCCGCCTTAATTGGCCCTTGTCTCATCTTTCCTGATACCCTCCTTCTGCGAGGGGTCAGCCTTCTTTTTATTTTCGACTTATCTCCTGCCTTCTGCTCAAGGCCCTCAAGGAGGCCGGGTGTATGTAGCCCCACCACTTCTCGTGCTCCCTAGAAATTGTTACACTCTCAGGGGCTCACGGTTGGTGAGTTTAGGAGTTGGCGACCCCGAGGGATTCCTGAGCTGGGTCCGGGGTTCCCACCTTTTATCCATTACCTCTGGGGCGAACCCTCTCCTGTTTCACTTTCCTATCTGGCTTTCATAGCTCTCCTTCCTCCCCAGTCCCTCAATCCGCATTCTTCGAGGGTTGAGGGCATTTCATTTCCACCTGTCCTTTATTTGCCTAATGCTCCTTTTGTTTTCTATTTCTTCTTCTAGTATATAAGTTAGTAGTTAGTTTTAGTTATAGATAACATTTCATTATCATCTTCACGATCACCCAAACCATTAGGGGCCGATAACCTAGATGTTAGGCCCTTAAAACAACAATTATCATCATCATCATCATCATCGCTCTTACTAACAAGCAGTAGGCCCCAAATCTTGGGTAAGAGATATTGTCGTTTGCTAAGTTCGTAGAGTACTCAGGAATGGTATCCAGCTGCGAATGTACAGTCAGCTTATTAGAGCTGCTTAGCGGGCCACACCCGCTAAAGAACTAACTGCTCTGCAGCAGCAGAACCCTGCCTTCACGCGCTTGTGATTATAGCTTGTCAGTCTGAGGGGCCTTTAATTATTAGTGCTATATCTTTGAATCGATACGGACCTGACAGAACTGAAATACACTGGAATAGGGGTGTTGGGTGATTACCTATATAAAGGATTCCTCTGCGCAGCGTCGCTCATCTGCGCATAGCTGAAATTTTTAAAATGCTCGTATCTCAGTCATCCTTTGTCGTAACTTAATGAAACGTTTTCCATAAATCTTCAATAATTCGGGCCAATAATCCCACGGTGAATTTATATTGCTATATCGTCAAAACTTGTCAAGTGTGAAGTTCCACTAAATTGCCGTGAGCGTCACTAGTCGCACCCTCACGCTCTCTATACGGCGGACTGCTCAACACCAAGCGAGCGCGTGTTTCAAAACGAGGCTATGCTGTGGCATTCAAAAACAAATAACAACCAGCGAGCCTCGTGTGATAAGGGCACAGTACTATCCTCCTCTTGTTGTAATCGTCACTCCAACCTTTTCCTTTTACATGGATTGTGAGGATGTAACTTTCATCCATGAATACAATGGGATGTCCGTTTGTTCTAAACTGTTGCAATTGTGATAATTAATTCTTAAGTTCCTTGTATCACTTTTTTCCACTAGTACCTTCCTATTATATTTATTTTTGACCATTTAAACCCTACCTGCTATAATATAATCATGAGACTTGAATGGCTCCCTTTAAATCCGATACTCTCTTCCAGCTTGAATTTCAGTTTCGTTATGATGGGCACATACTTCTCCTTAACGTAAAATTCATGAACGGTCCTCCTTACTACGCATTGGTCAAAGTCGTCCAAATTAGTAACAGTCTTACTTCTCGCACGAGTTTTATCAGGGGTTGCGAATGAGCTCGATTCTCCTTTCTCAATATCGGCCAACTCTCTCTGTAGGCCTACAACACGCACCGTTCTTTCAGATACACCTGTGGCAGGGCGGTCCTAGCTTGTGCTTGGTTAACAGGAATATTGAGATCACCGCAAGCCGGCTCATTTTCCACGAATTTTAGCACATTAGCCACCTCCTACTTTGGCTGTTCATCTGCTTGTTTTTAACCTTAGAGATGACAGGTGGCATCTTATAACTTTACTCAACCCTGCAGTGCTCGCGCAGTACGGTATTTTGCATCATAGCAGGTTTCGTTCAGAGACATTTCTGCTATGACAACTTGTGATTAACGATTTAAATTCATTTCAGGACATTTTGAAGAAAAAGAAACACTTTTATATTGATATAAAAGCAACTAACGAAGCACATTTATAATTTATTGAATAAGATATGAACATAATACCATTATACACACTTTCGGTTTTCATAGCAATACGAAATCTATAATTAATCTAAGATTAATAAAATTAACATTCTACAGTAAATCACGATACATAAACATTAGGCTATGTTCAACCATAACAAACAAAATTTCGTACCTAACCACAGTGAGGAGTCCACAATATACAATCTGTACAAACAGGCCTATAGCCTGAACAAATTCAAATCACTTCGCACAGAGGGCAATGCACTAAGCACAATCTAAACACATCTTCTTGGCGTGTTCAAGACAAAATGTATTTCCCGCAAGATCCACAAGTGTATTTTGTGGCCCTGTTTTTTGAACGGACACATTTGTAACATCTCTTCCTCTTAGTGCTTGGACCGGCTTCTGTCACCACTTCTTGCTCTACGGTGTTCTTGCACAGATAAGAAATATCACTTCTAAGGGCTACTGGTAAGGAAGAGCACTGAGAGCGCACACGTAAGTAATCATTAGCAAGATCACTAGCCAAGTCTTTCAGAAAACGACTCCGTCTAACATCAGTATTATTGTTGCTCTGGAAAACAATTTGCGAATTTATTCCGGCCACGTTCAGAGTGCTATAAAACATCTGTTTGTTTTCCTTGCAACATTGTACGTACTGCTGAACTGGTCCACAGTGTCAACACCTGCCTTAGTAGCATTGTAGAACGTCATCATTTCCGGTTTATTAGCCTATTTTCAATTTTGAAAAAATAGGCTTATGAGATCACCTTTTGTGTGTGAGGTGTGTGTGTGTGTCCCCCCCCCCCCTAATAAAATCTAAACGGCTGGAGCGATTTCAATGAAACTCGGTAAGTTCATAGCACTATTCCCGGCGACCTCGACCGTGCCCTTCAAATTTTGTTACGTCTCACTAATCCAACATGGCGGCTGTGCGAAATATTTGACTAGCATTCAATATCTCCGAAACTATTACCGATATCGCCCTGAAATTGTGTACAGTGATAAAGGGCACTACTAGAAGTTCACATATGAGACTTTCAAAAATCTGGTGACTACAAAACCAACATGGCGGTCAAGGGAAGTTGAGACTTTGAAATAGACTTTTCTCGCGATTTAACTATCCATACGTAATGAAACTTGGTACAGCAAATGTTTATACACATTGTAATGCATTGGAGTCTAATTTAGTTCTATTGTTTACATAACCTCAAAATGGCGGCTGTGCGAAATATTTCACTGTTATTCTATATCTCCGAAACTATTACAGATATCACCCTGCAATTTCGTACGGTGATAAAGGGTACTGATACAAGTTAACCTATGTATATGTCAAAAACCTGTAAAGTACAAAACGAACATGGCGACCAAGCGAATTTGAAATATTTTAATAGACTTTTCTCGTGATTTAACTCTCTGAGCGCAGTGAAATGTGGTACAGTAAATGATCTTGCAGATTGTAATGCACTGCCATCTAATTTTATTCAATTGTTTACATAACCTCAAGATGGCGGCTGTGCGAAATTTTAAAATTAAGTTTATATTTCTTGTGTCGTAATTATGCGATCGAAGTGAAAGTTTGAATAATGAACCTAGGCAATAATTGTCCTTGAATGGTACATAACTCTATGGCCTATACATATAACAATCCTAAATGGCGAGCTTCCGAAATATTTAGACGGTTCTCAATATCTATGAATCTTTTACAGGAACCAAACTGATTTTTTTTATGTTCATAGAGACTATGAACATATGTTCACCTATAGGACTTCAATAACCTGGTGAGCACAGATCCAACATGGCGGCGACGCGAAGTATAAATATTTAAATGGACGTTTCTCGCGAATTAACTATCCGAGTGCCATGAAACGTTGCAAGTTAAATGCTCATACAAATGTTGATCCACTGGCATCTAATTTATTTCAATTGTTTGCATAATCACAAGATGGCTGATGTGCATAATTTTAAAATATCGTTTTTACTTCTTGTGTTCTAATCATGCGATTGAAGTTTGAATACGACACGTACACAATAATATTAATGTAATAGTACAAAAATAAAAATCCAACCTGGCGACAATCAGAAATATTTATACGGTTCTCAATATCTACGAATCTGTTACAGCAATTAAACTGAAATTTTGTATGTTGATAGTGGCAATTAACGTGAGTAGGATATATGAAAATAGGCTGTATAGTTCTTCACGGAACTACTTGTTTTTGTCTCCAGTTCCAAGATCAATTGCAGCATCGTGAGGCATTGTCGAGAGAATGAGAACAACTTTATTCTTCTTTGTGACATACGAAACCAATGATGAGCTGTCTTGAAAGCCAAACAAAGACGACCCGATCTCTCGAGATTTTGTAGCAATCAATTCTGGTGGAATTTGTGGCTTGTTTCTTCTAAGGGTTCCAACAAGCGTAATGTTACGTTCATAAAGATAGTTAGCAAGCTCGATACTATTGAACCAATTGTCCACGGTAATGTTTCTTCCCGTACCTGATACAACTGTGCTTAGGCGTTTCACTACATCAATGGGCTTGTTACTAATTTCAAATTGTCCCTCAGGCTGTTTCCCTGCATCCCCCAGGGGCTCACATCTTGTGGGCGTGGGTTGGCGACCACGGGGCCCCAGCTGAGTCTGGCATTGCTTCCACTTACTTGTGCCGGGCTCCTCTCTGTCTTCTTTCCTGTCGACCTCACTTGGTCAACTCTTGTTCTCTTCTGACCCCGACGGTATTAGGGTATCCGAGGCCTAGGGAGTCTCTTCCTTTCCCGCCTTAATTGGCCCTTGTCTAATCTTTTCTGATACCCTCCTTCTGCGAGAGGTCAGCCTTCTTTTTCTCTTCCTTTTACCTCCTGCCTTGTGCTCTAGGCCCTTAAGGAGGCAGGGTGTATGTAGCCCCACCACTTCTGGTGCACCCTAGATAATGCTACACCCTCAGGGGCTCACGGCTGATGAGTTCGGGAGTTGGCGACCCCGAGGGATTCCTGAGCTGGGTTCGTTTTTCCCCTTTTGTCCCTTACCTTTGGGGCGGACCCTCTCCTCTTTCACTTTCCTATATGCCTTTCATGGCTCTCCTTCCTTCCAAGTCCCTCAATCCGTCTTCTCCGAGGGTTGAGGGCATTTCTTTTCCTTCTGTCCTTTTGTTTGCCTTATTCTCCTTTAGTTTTCCATTTCTTCTTCTAGTATGTAGGTTAGTAGTTAGTTTTAGTTTTAAGTTCGCTTTTCATTTTCATCTTCACGATCACCCAAACCATCAGGGGCCGATAACCTAGATGTTAGGCCCCTTAAAACAACAATTATCATCATCATCATATGTTTCCCTGCATACATTTCCAGGTTCACTATGTAGTACATTTCGAGCATCGACCAAAGCATATATCTTTACACCGTACTTATTCGGCTTGCTCGGAATATACTGTCTAAAGTGGCAGTTCCCACGAAAACCTTCGAGTTTTTCATCCAATGTGCAGTATCCTCCAATACAATACGTCTTCTGACAGTTCTTCACAAAGTGAAAATTTCTCGAATTGGTTCTAAGTTGTCATACCTTTTCTTTTCCTCTCGGGTATCTTTCTTGTCAAATCTTAGGTAATAGAGAATGAACCTAAAACGTGTTTCTGACATAACCAAACCGCACAGTTCTATTCCCTTCTTATCACTAGCCCAAATATCCTTGTTATTTGTGTGGTTATCTTACCTTGCAGCGCATAGGTAGATATAATATGCCAATTAGGGTTTCTATTTCACATAGGTTGAGCGACCCTTTCTCTGCTGTAGTTTGGTTGAACTTTTGCAATTTTCGCGTTCGTACACTCCACTATAGTTGACAACATTGTGTCATCAAGGAATAATTCCCAGAATTCTTTAGGAGTCTTAGCTAGTTTCGCAACACCTTTCACACCAGGTAAATGTGTGACGATATTTTGTCTCCGGGTTCGAACATTTCTAGGAAGATTAGCCTTACGCCATTTAGAAACTTTATCTCGCCCTACGAAACAATCACTTTCATTTTCATTTTTTTCTGTTTCATCACTACTGTCTACTTCTTGTTCCGTGTCAGTACTTTCACTCGTGGATTCTAGAATCTTCCTCCTTATCACTGTACAATGCACCTTCATCATCATCATCTTCAGAATCATCTTCCTCAAGCAAACTCTGCAACTCAGCCCTAAAAACGTGAAAATATAACGTTTCAGCAAGAAGCCATGCAATATAAGACACCACGAAGAATAATTACGGTAATAATTTTGAAGAGAACACTTCAGAACGAGTACTTACTTTATCGCAGCGAAGGTCAGGTGGCGTCTGCCAGACTCCGTTCACACTCGTGTAACGATGACTCCCCACCACACGCACTAGACGAACACTGGCGCGCTGACGCATTATTACGTTGGTTATGAATAGTTAGTTGAAAGGTAGATGGAATTTACAGTCAGTGGCCTTGGAAGTTTCCTTTCAATTACAAAAATAAACTAGTGTGGCGTCTGTCGGACGCCGCGCGAGCACTGCAGGGAAATGTAACTAAAAAACAAGAAATTCCGTGACGAACTAAAGAGCCTACTGTTCTTAAAATTAAGATTCATGCCAATGATTAATCTACAGTATATGAACCTATCTAGAATAATGACGAAATTAAGTTGCTAATATCGAAATGTCTAATTAGTTCGACATATACCTGGTATAATGTAGCCTAATAGAGTACTATAGTTGGCAGCCCTGGTGACTGAATATATTTTAGTTCCATCTCTTAAGATACAGAATACAAAATTTGGTTGAAGTCCAATGGACGTTACATGCAGTTAGACATTGGATCTATCAGCACGCGTAAAACCATGTTGGCAACAATGTCATGCATGTGCTGGCCAGAAGTAATCTGAAATATTATGATATCTTGGTGTGCCAATTTTTGATGAAATCCATTTGTTAGTATAGAAGTTACATGTATTTTAAAATTGGACCTATCAGCAGGCACAGAGTCATGTTGGCAGCACTGACTTATATTAGTTACTACTAATTAATCTAGAATGTCAGGTGCTATACTTGTGCAAAGTATAGAGCTGTTGGCTTGCATACTTTTTGATATATTGATATTAGGGTAAAAAATTATAGACAGCATTTATTAACAGTTGACAGCCCTGATTGCTCTTAAGAATACTTATAGTCATATCTGTTATGTTACACATAGCACATACGAAATTTGGTTGACATCCAACTGATAATATAGAAGTTATATGTATTTAAAAATGGATCTTATCAGCAGGCTTAGAATCATGTTGGTAGAACTGACGTATATAAGTTACTCCAAATTAATCTAAAATGCCAGTTACTATACGTGTGTATAGTTTAAAGCTGTCGGCTTGCATACTTTCTGATATATTGCTATTCGGATAAAAAATAGAGAGAGCAATATTATTAACAGTTGGCAGCTCTGGTGCCTCTTAAGAGTACGCTCAGTCATATCTGTTTATGTAAACATATTACATACAAAATTTGTTTGAAATCCAATTGATAGTGTAGAAGTTATATGCTTTTAAATATTGGACCTATCAGAAGGCTTAAAATTATATTTGCAACACTGTCAAGTATTGTGCCCATTTGGGATTGGCACAAATTGAACCCCGGACCGTTTATAAGAAGATATGTTAGAATTGTATAAAGACCACGAGAAGTAACGAAGAGATTTCACCCAGAAACAGAGACATTGCTAGAGGGTGCAGGTGGTCAGTTCAAACACATAAACTCCTATTAGTTCGACAACTTAAAAGGAAAAGGCCATTAGGGAAACCATAAAATGCATAGTCAAGAGGCCATAAGTAACACGCGAAATTCCAATGAAACAGCAACTTCAGGGAAATTATTGCTTTTCAAGTATGACTTTTATGAGGGAACTATTTACTCGAGAGCCACTTGAGAGGAGGCCCTCCAAAGTGTGAAATCAGCAAAAAAATCAAGGAAAGAAAGAAGGAAACTTCCGAGGTAAAACATAACAAAATAATCTCTCAAAGATATTAAATCTGAAGTTAGGGAAGAATCAGGGACAACAAAATTCGAAAAGTTGGCAGACCTGAAATTAGACACTTCAAATAATGCTAACTCAGGAAAATGTCATCGGAATGTGAGCGGACTAATATCTGCGGAGGACACGGAGAATGAGGTCGGCCCCGCCGAGGGGATAATAACTATTTTAATTAATTATAAATAAACCAGGGAACAAGTTTCTTTCCGCCAGCCGGCAATTGTAATATTATTGGGCGTCACCGTAGACACAAAAATCGCGTTAGGTCGCAAAAAATTGCAAGGTTATAATTTTTTGGTATGTTGTTAGGATAGATACCAATAGTGTAAAACCAAGTTTGCAACCTCGAAAGACCTGTGCTAACTTCGTGGTGCTCGAAAAACCTCGACATTTTCAGACGTTTTTCGGTTTTTGGGTTACAACTTCCAAAATATGCATTCTATGGCAAAGTCACTCGTTAGACTTTTAAAGAAGACAAGATTACTGACAATTTGATCGCAACTCCAGCTCTGCATGTCTTATAGATCTCGAGATACAATACTTCGAAAATGGGCAATTTTTTCCAAAATGTTCGAAATTTGTAGCAAGCTAGTCTTTCGAACAAATTACCGTCAAAAATACTCATTCTACGAGGAAAGTCATCAAAAGTAAAGTTGTAAGGCAGTTATTTAGCTTTAATTTAAGAACTAGCAAAATGCTGTTAGACCAATAGTTCCCTTGTTATCAGGTAAAAACAAAATAAGGAAATCGGATATTTCAAAAAATAGGGCTTCGAATGTACATTGTTATCAATATTGCACAGTTATCTATTAATGTCATGGCGAGCGTGATGGTGGAGTGGCCTAGCTGCTCATCTTTCACCCGGACGGCCGTGGTTTGAATCCCGATGACAGCGGGGTGGAATTTTTAACTGAAAAATCACGTGGTGTCAGGAAGGGCATCCGGCCAAAACCAAAATGAGCCTGGTTGGTCCCAGCGACCCCAATTAATTGGGAAAAGCCGAAGAAAGTTTTTTTTATCTCTTAATGTCATATTTTTTTGTGGGTTGCGTGCCTGGAAGAAATCGCTCTTAGCGATAAGGCCGCCCATTGCAGTCAATGTTATACCTACTCTTTGAGTAAAACTCGCTGTACTTTTACTTATGTTATGTTGGTTGCAATAAAGTGTTTCTAATCTAATATATTTTTGTGATAATTAATACGAGTTGGCCCCATATCCCATGGCTCTATTCTCCGAAGAGGGAATGCGAAAAGGAACAAAATCATCGTTCTACTCTGCTATTACGCCCCTCCCAGAAAACGTCGCCGTTGGACTAAGAACTTTTGTTGTAGTGGATGGAGGATACTTGCTCCATAAGGTTTTATGGCAACGGAAGAGCTCAGTGAGGGAAATTATAGCTACTTTTATCACCTATACGACCAATCATTTTGGAAAAAATGTCTCAGTAGTATTCGATGGCTACCCAGAAGAGGGGACAGCTAAAAGCACAACAACAGCAGAACGGCTACGACGTTATGCAGCCTCCGCGTGCAGCGATATTTTTTTTAGAATCGACACTGATCGAAATGCCCCAAGAAATGTTTTTGTCCAACCCAAAAAACAAGCAGCGCCTGATCAACTTAATGTGTACTGGACTGGATATACCGTACAAGGGATCGAAACAAAGCAAGCTCCAGAGGACGCCGACTGCCTCATTGTGATGACAGCATTGGAAACGAGCGATGAGTACGAGCACGTCATAATCGCTGGAGAAGATATCGACCTCTTGGTGCTCCTAAATGGATTGGGCACCAACAAACAAAATGTTTCCTTCCAGAAAAGTGCCAGGGGTGGAACAGGTTGCTAGCAGTTCTTGTCAACATCATTCATTCGAGGAGATCTCTTACTCCCCCTGGAATAGAGTTGTTACTCCACGCCTTCAGTGGTTGCGACACCACCTCTGCCCTTTTCGGGCAAAGGAAAACGAAGATGTTGAGCGTCGTATCAAAACAGCCAGACCTTCTTGACGCGGCTACCACTTTTCTGAACAATAACGCCACCCATGAGGAGATAGCCTCTACTGGCAACAAATGCCTCGTGGCGTTGTATGGCGGTAGAAAAGACGATTCTCTCCACGCCTTGCGTTACGGGATATTTGTCCGATCTGCTGCCAGCGCTAAAGTCAACCTCGCTCGTCTGCCCCCTACCGAAGAGGTTGCTGCCCAACATTCCTACAGAACCTACCACCAGGTACAGCAGTGGTTGGGGGTTGAGAAAGAGCCCACCAAGTGGGGATGGACAAGGAGTCAGCAGGGGCTGACACCGGTGACCTCACACAAGGAACCAGCGCCACAATCTCTCCTCAAACTCCTGTCATGCAGGTAAGGTAATTCTTTCGTATTAGGTCGGTTCTAGTGAATGTCCAATGCTGGACATAGTTTTTTTTTCTGATTAGAATTAAAACATTTGAATCTGTTGTAACCTGGAGTTAATATAACTGCTGAAATTCTTGTCATACAGGTGCCTGAAAGAGTGCGGAGCAGGGCGATGCTCCTGCCGGAGAGCAGGGCTGAAATGCTCTGCTCTTTGTAAAATTTGTCGGGAGAAGACTTGCCTTAATTCTCCTACCATAGAAATGACAGAGTCAGACGAAGAAGACGACTTCGACGACCCCCTTTTACATCCAGATCCAAATACACAGGAGTCTCCGGAGCCCCAAGAAGAGCCGTATGAAGCACCTGGGCCTTCCAAACGAATGCTACTGTCTCGCTGAGTGTAGGTAAGCCTAACATCACATACCTACACTTTTGTTGTAATTTATTAATAATAATAATAATAATAATAATAATACTTTTATTGCAGCTAAACAGCCATTAAATACATTTAAATACACTATGTTTGCGCACCTGCGCCTTGGGTAGCATAGTCTTTTATGGACTTTATTCTTTTGCTGCATTTTTCAATATGGTAGCGTTCACATTTGTGTCCGCATAGTTGACATACACATGTGTCATCCGGATCATGGTATGCTTTGTTTGTACAAATCAAATGATGAAAACCATGAACTGCCAGGCGTGTGAACATGTGCCTCATCTCAAAGCTAGCAGATGTCCATGCCCGGTCAACCATGGCCCCCGTTCCATAAAATTCCAGTTGGATTTATTAATAAATAGTAGGTAATTGACGTGTTGCGTGTTTCTGTCGCAGGTGTTAGCTGAGGCCCCTCCATCACTTCGCCACTGTGACATCAATACTGATAAGAAATTACTCATTATCATTAATTGTATTAAATTTCATTTTGCATTAAAAAAAAATCCACTGATTGATGTCTTTCTTATCCTTTAAAAAGCCCTACAACTCGTCGGGCTACATTTTTTGAAAAATCCAATTTCCTATTTTTGTGTTTTACCTGATAACAAGAGAACTATTGGTCTTATAGCGTTTTGCTACTGCTTAAATTAAAGCTAAATAACTGTTCTACAACTTTACTTTTGATAACATTCCTCGTAGAATGGGTATTTTAGACGGTAATTTGTTCGAAAGTCTAGCTTACTACAAATTTCTAACATTTTGGAAAAAAAATTGCTCATTTCCGAAGTGTTGTATCTCGAGATATATAAGACATACAGAGCTGTAATTGCGCTCAAATTGTCGGTACTTTTGTCTTCTTTAAAAGTGTAATGGGTGACTTTGCCATAGAATGCATATTTTGGAAGTTGTAATCCCCCCAAAAAAGTCTGAAAATTTCGAGGTTTTTCGAGCACCACGAAGTTAGCACAAGTCTTTCGAGTTTGCTAACTTGGTTTCACACTAATTTCATTTTGCATGAAAAACAATTTCCCACTGATTGATGTCTTTCTTATCCTTTAAAAAAGTCCTACAATTCGTCAGGCTACATTTTTTTAAATCCAATTTCCTATTTTGTGTTTTATCTGATAACAAGAGAACTATTGGTCTTACAGCGTTTTACTAATGCTTAAATTAAAACTAAATAACTGCTCTACAACTTTACTTTTGATGAATTTCCTCGTAGAATGAGTATTTTAGACGGTAATTTGTTCGAAAGACTAGCTTACGACAAATTTCGAACATTTTGAAGAAAAAAATGCCCATTTTCGAAGTGTTGTATCTCGAGATCTATAAGACATACAGAGCTGGAGTTGCGCTCAAATTGTCGATAATTTTGTCTTCTTTAAAAGTGTGACGGGTTACTTTGCTATAGAATGCATATTTTGGAAGTTGTAAGCCAAAAACCGAAAAGCGTCTGAAAATGTCGAGGTTTTTCGAGCACCACGAAGTTAGCACAGGTCTTTCGAGGTTGCAAACTTCGTTTACACTATTGGTATCTATCCTTACAACATCCCAAAAAAATCAGAACCTAGCAATTTTTTGCGACCTAGAATGTCTTAGATGACTGGCCTATATTACAAATTACACTTGGGATTAAAATTTAAAAAGATTGGAGCTAGGATTCAGGATTTGAACTCCCGAAGCTAGTCAGGGACTAATTTCTTACCCAAAATGAATAAATAGGCTTAAAGCCAGAGCAAAAGCATGAAGTCTCATCAGTCTGCGAGAGAGCCGTGCAGAAGGCACGTCGCGTCGGAGTCAGTCAGTCTGTCAGACACTCAGTAGAGGCACGCTATAGTCAAAGTCCGTCAGTTTAGACAAAGCCTTACTGTAGGCATGTAGGGAAAGTTTACTCAGTACGATCATATCAGATCAAGCCTCGGTGAAAGGTTACGCTAGGAACCGTACTAAAAGACATCAAAGTTCGAACCTCAGAAGGGCAAAAATACAAGAAAAGTTGCGATAGGCAAATCAGTAAGTTTTATGTGAAGCGTAGCAAATTCATATTAGTTCGAGATCAAGTAACGTTCAGATCGTCGGATTATAAGATTCGAAGGCACGCTAGATACCTTTAAAACGTCAGAGGACGTCGGTTCGAGGAAGCAGAACATTTAAAGGGAACAAAGATCCTATAGTTTACAGTCTTCACGGAAGACAAAAATAGAAGAAAAACCAACTGTAAGATTGCGCTAGGAGCACAATAAAAGCAAAGTATAGAGTTATAGTAAATGGACAAATCAAAGCAATAAGTGAAGAAGCTCTATAAAACAGTACTCGAGCGGAAGATAGGCACGATACTAGTAAATGATGATGATGATGATGATAATTGTTGTTTTAAGGGGCCTAACATCTAGGTTATCGGCCCCTGATGGTTTGGGTGATCGTGAAGATGAAAATGAAAAGCGAACTTAAAACTAAAACTAACTACTAACCTACATACTAGAAGAAGAAATGGAAAACTAAGGGAGAATAAGGCAAATAAAGGACAGGAGGAAAAGAAATGCCCTCAACCCTCGGAGAAGGCGGATTGAGGGACTTGGAAGGAAGGAGAGCCATGAAAGGCAGATAGGAAAGTGAAAGAGGAGAGGGTCCGCCCCAAAGGTAAGGGACAAAAGGGGAAAACGGACCCAGCTCAGGAATCCCTCGGGGTCGCCAACTCCCGAACTCACCAGCCGTGAGCCCCTGAGGGTGTAGCATTAACTAGGGTGCACCAGAAGTGGTGGGGCTACATACACCCGGCCTCCTTAAGGGCCTAGAGCACAAGGCAGGAGGTAAAAGGAAGAGAAAAAGAAGGCTGACCCCTCGCAGAAGGAGGGTATCAGAAAAGATGAGACAAGGGCCAATTAAGGCGGGAAAGGAAGAGACTCCCTAGGCCTCGGATACCCTAATACCGTCGGGGTCAGAAGAGAACAAGAGTTGACCAAGTGAGGTCGACAGGAAAGAAGACGGAGAGGAGCCCGGCACAAGTAAGTGGAAGCAATGTCGGATACTAGTAAAAATAGGAAGGAAAGAAACTTACCTAAAGGAGGAGAAATAGGAGCAATCACACGTACAAAGCTGTAGAGAAAGAGACTTACCTAAAACATAGGAAGGATGGGAGTAGTCACACGTCCAAACCGGTACGGAAAGAGACTTACTAGGATCATCAGCAACGTGAAGCTACCTTCAACGTACGCTGAGGTTTGGTCCGTGTGAAAAGTGTAAATAATAATTAAGTGATTTTCTTTTAGTGTCATAAATATTGTAAAGAAGTGTAAAATGTATCAAAATGTATTCGTGTGTAAAGTCAGAGGCCAGAAATTGAAGAAGGTCTATTTGAGTGTAGTGATAGTGTTGAAGAAACCATATTGGGTGAACCCATCCAAAGATCATGTCATGAGCTGGAAAAAGGGTGAGTAAAAAATGTCTATAATATAAAAGTAAATGTATCATATGCTATTCAGTGGATTTATGTATGAAATGTGTGCACAATATATAATCAAATAATGTTAAGATGTCAAAGGGCAACCGCCAAGACGGTTTGCAAAAATGTGAAGAATAATTATAAAAGTGCAAAAGGTAATAATAATAATAATAATAATAATAATAATAATAATGAAAACCCGTAAAAATGGTTAAATAATAATGAAATGAAAATCTGAAAGGAGGAATCGAATATAATAATGTAAATGGCAAGTAAATATATGCCAGATAAATGAAAGTAACGTAAATGAAATAAGCACCGTTAGAATAATAATAATAATAATAATAAATATTGATTTTTATACTCCGAAATAATAAATATTGAGTTTTATACTCCGAAATAATAAATGTTAAAGTCAATAATGGCATTCCGCAAGTTAATAATGAAGTAATGAATATTAATAAAAAAATTAATAATAAACTCGAGTTGAAATGATCAAATAATTGAAATAATTGAAGTACGTGGAATAATTAAAGTAATTGAAGGATCGTTGGGGATACCTTAAAATAATGATGTGATAACGCTATTCAGCAAATGATAAAAGTAATATGCTAAAACTAATAGGTGAAAATCGAACACCGAGAAATTGAAGTAGGAAGTTATAAGCTATATAAGCTAGCAAATGAAATAAATATGTCCAGTAACGTGCATAAGTTGAGAGATCAAAAAGGATAATTGTCGGAAAGTCATCGGTATTGTGTTGTTACGAGGGTGTGACCCACCTGATCGAACAGGGATTCGAGTCAGAGGTATTATAGTTGGATGTCGTCGGTATTATTGTTGTTACGAAGGTGTGACCCACCTGATCGAACAGGGGATTCGAGTCAGAGGTATGTGTTGCAATCTAAGTCCCGTTGGGCAATTGCTAAGTATGAATATGTAAATCTGGAAAGTATCAGTGCTTCTACGAGATATGATTACAACTGGAGAGGCGTAAAATATGTCTCTGAGCCTTGAATCATATAGCCCATACTTTGCCAGCATCGTTATGTTATATCCGACCAAATAAAGTGTGTGAAATGAATGATACGGGAGTCGAAGCAAGGATGATGATGATCTCTTGTCTTCACCCAATAATTATGTAATGCGTTGTGATCTCCAATTATGGCACTGGTTACGAGGAAAGTGAAATGAATAATGAGTCAATGAGGGATAAAGTCAATGAAATAATGTAGTAACTTGGATTCTCATGCGCCTTCTGTTTTAGAAGAAATAAACATTTGAAAGTTTTAAAGGGAATGAATGGAGCGAGGACAAGGTCGTAAATCACAGTAAATCACAGGGTGAGAGGGAGGTCTAGCCGCCCAGGAGACCGTCTCTAAACGCGAGGGGAGAAATAAAATGGACGTTTGTATACAAAGGTTGTGGTTGCTGAATAGATATTAAGGCGTTGTAGCGGAATATGCAAATTCGTAAATTAAAGGTGCTATGATGTTGTGAAATAAATAATTGAATTGGTGGGTTTTTGAAAATTATCCCCACATTAAATTTGTAGAAATCTGATAATATTTGACCATAGTAGTCAAAGAATAAGTTGATCACTAAATATTCGATTCCTGCCTAGAAGAAATATATGAAATACAAACGGGTTAACTCATAATTGAGTTTGCAAGTAACTGGATAATTGTATAGTGATAGCATATGGTACATCATTTATAAACCACCCTCCTGCATGGAAAGAAATTGTGAATTCGAGGAGGTGGCATGCATTTGTTTTAAAGTGTTGATTTGTTGTGAAAACTAAGGCTTACCGGTAGAGGTAATATAATTAAAAATGAATGATAATAAAAAGATTTGAAGTAAAATACGAATAAATAAAACCCAGAAGGGATGTTGATAATACGGTTAAATGTCCGTAAAGCCTTAGAGTAAGATTGTATGAAATGATAGACATGCTCTATGCCTAAATAAATAACATGTTGCGAAAAGGAAATGTAGATGGATACTTAAATATAAATGATACCTAAGCAAGATAAAGCGATAGTGTAAGATTATGTGAGTTTATGAGAAAGATTATGTATTTTGATGATTTTTATATTTGGATTTTCCAAATATTGATGTTTTGTAGATTGTTTTGTATTATTCCTGGGAGTTTTTATAAATAAACTCATGTCATTTGTAACATGTTTTGAATTCAATTTAGTCTTGTAGATCCTGAAAAGTGCTATCATATCAAATGTAAGATCACGTTGTGGGTTGGACGTAACATGCCCCGAACCGCAGCAGCAAGCCTGGTCGTGATTCAGCATTTCCATACAATATGGGTACAGTATGCCCCCCCTGGAAATTAAACTGAAATAGTATTATCTATATGTGTGCCAATTTTGGAATAGCTCCAATGCATACCTTCCAAGATATCCAACATGGAGCTCAAAATTGTAGTGTGTATTTTCAGCAATTGGTAGCACTGACATCATTTTCAAATATGGGCATGAGATATTTCGGTATACATCTTTACTCATACTAAATTTGGTTTCGATTGCTGCAGCCGTTTAGGAGTTGATAGGGGGACACACACAGACAGAAGGACAGACAGACACACATTTTCCCGGATCGATCTCATAAGTCTACTTTTTCCTCATTTTCGCAAAATGTGAAAAGCAGGCTAATAACACCAGCTTATTACAATTTATTGAATAGGCCTACTGCATACACACTGACAATAGTCTGGCAAGCACTAATGAAATGTGCTGACAGGTGCTGACTGCATTAGGCTAAGTCGGCCGATTGTGCCAGATCGTCAAAACTCCCGAACCCCACCATGAGGGGTAATGTCGCGTAAATAGCATTAGAGAAATTGACAAGTCGATCACACTTCATATTCTTAGAAATGCAACGGTCGTCAGTGGCAGAGATATAATGCGCGGACGATACTGACACACGTCTAGCATTTTTTTTTCTCGACTTAGAGTGAAATTAATGCCCAATGCAGAGGAGGGAACTGAATTACTGGTACGAGGGGCGATCAAATGCAGTGTGTTCCTCAAGTCCGGGAACACTTTTCTTAATTTATTGCACAAAAACTTCAAATGATGCAGCTTTCATATATATGGCATATTGAAGAGGAACTCAAATGGTTTTGTTTCCATAGTTTGATTTTACAGTGACACTTTTCTTAACACATGTATTAACCTTTTACACAAGAACTACACATTATATAGAATTCGTTTACAGTATTTGTGATATTAAAGAGGAACTCTTAATGGTTTTGTTTTCATTGTTTTCACGTTTCATTGTTCGATTTCACAGTGACTCGATATGGGCACCACGTACAACTCGTCATATACCTACACGGTAATCATAATCTTGCCACACTCTTTGGAGCATATCCGCCGATATAGTGGCGGCAATGTCTTGAATCCTACTCCTGAGTTCTTCGAGATTTTGTGGTCACATACACACAGTCTTTGATATACACCCGTAAGAAGAAATCACAGGGAGTGAGATCTGGAGATCTGGGAAGCCACTTGTCGAAACAGTTATCGTTATTCCCTGCTCGTCCAATCCAACGTTGAGGTAACCTGTTATTCATAAAATCACAGACATCGGAATGGTAATGGGGTGGGACCCCGTCTTGCTGGCTGAGATAATTGTCGGAATATTCTTACAATTGTGTGAGCAACCACTGCTGTATCATATCCAGGTATGTGTGTCCATTCACAGTGTTTTCGACGAAGAAGAATGGTCCGTAAAGTTTCCGCGATGATACTGCACTGAGAACGTTCACTGTAGGTGAATTACGCTCTTCTTCGACGAATTCATGCGGATTTTGGGTCCCCACACACGACAGTTATGCTGGTTGACTTTACCATGGAAAGTCGCTTCGTCACTGAAAATTATGCGATTCAGGAAGTCGTCATCGTCTGCCCTCCATTGTTGCAATCGGATAAAAAAAAACTCATAACGCGGTTGTTTGTCTTTTCCTTTCAACTGTTGCAATGGCTGTAAATTGTACGGCTTCATACACAGTCTCTTTGGAAGATACTACGTACGTCGTACGTGGTATTTGCAGTTCGCGCGATGCTCTACGAACAGATTTTTTCGGGCGTCTTTTGAATGCCTCGTCCAAACGGTTAACGGTCTATGCACTCACTGTTGGTCGGCCACTTCGTTTCGTGAGGGGGCATCCATTGAATACGTGAGGCAAATTTGGCGGGTTTTTTTTACCCCCGCCCCCTCTCCCCTTGGTGAGATGTCGTGAGATTTTGCTAGACCCCCTCCCCTAATCTCACGTGAGATTTTACAAAAGGCGTATTTTTAATGTAAATAAGTAATTCTGTGCTAGATTGCGTTGGAATTATTAAAAGAAAACAATTTGCTTAATTCTTTGTATTTACGACTAGTTACGACTTCTAAGAACGTAGTCTACAATCACTGTGAGCACATTGAACAATAAAGTAAGAGTAGGAACTACTAAAATTCGTAACAGAATATTCATTCTAATTCAGTCCACGGAGACTCATGTATGATCTCAAGAGTGACTACTGGAACCAACATGGCCATGTAATTTTCAGTAAAATCATCTGCTCCCCCAGGGGCTCACATCTAGTGGAACATGGGTTGGCGACCACGGGACCCCAGCTCAGTCTGGCATTGCTTCCACTTGCGCAGGGCTCCTCTCCGTCTTCTTGCCCGTCGACTTCTCTTGGTCAACTCTTGTTCTCTTCCGACCCGACGGTATTAGGGTTTCCGAGGCCTAGGGAGTCTCTTACTTTCCCACTTTAATTGACCCTTGTCTCATCTTTCCCGATACCCTCCTCCTGCGAGGGATCAGCCTTCCTTTTCTTTTCATGTTATCTCCTGCCTTCTGCCCAATGAGGCAGGGTGTATGTAGCCCCACCACTTCTGGTGCACCTTGGATATTGCTACACCCTCGGGGGCTCACGGCTGGTGAGTTCGGGGGTTGGCGATCCCTGAGAATTCCTGAGCTGCGTACGTTTTTTTTCCTTTTTCCACTGACATTGGGGTGGGCCCCCTCCCCCCCTTTCTATCTGCCTTTCATGGCTCTCCTTCCTTCCAAGTCCCTCAATCATCATTCTTCGAGGGTTGAGGGCATTTCTTATCTTCCTGTCCTTTATTTGTTTACCATTTCTTCTTCTAGTATGTAAGTCTGTAGTTAGTATTAGTTAGTTAGTATTAGTTTTCATTCTCATCTCATCTTTCACTATCACCCAAGTAATTAGGGGCCAATAACCTATATGCTAGGCCCCTCAAAACAACAATTATCATCATCATCATCATCATCATCTATAACACTCTTATTCGTGTGGAAATCCGACTCAGAGAAAGCCCGCTCTCCGCTAGAAGTAGCCATCTTTACAAATGTAGCCAATAGCTCTAACTGCGGCGAATGTGGGAACTACTAGCATTGGCGGTAATCTCTATATATAAAACTGAATGTTGGTTTGTTTGTCTGTCTGTTATTTATACAAATCTACATCGATTCACCGATCACCGATCTGATCCAAAATTTGTATACTTACCCTTTGGAACCCGACGAGTAACACTGTCCACTTTAAATTTCGCACAGACCACTCCATTTCCTGCATTTAGGCCCTTTGGCACAAATCTACACCGTTTCACCGATCTGAACCAAAATGTGTATACTTACCCTTTGGAACCCTGCGAGTAACACTCTCTTCATGAAATTTCGGACAGACCACTTGATTCTCTGCATTTAGGCCCTTTATCACAAATCTACACCGTTTCACCGATCTGAACCAAAATTTACATACTTACCCTTTGGAACCTGACGAGTAACACTATCTAGGTGAAACTTTGGACAGACCACTCCATTACCAGCATTTAGGTCCTTTGGCACAAATCTACACCGTTTCACCGATCTGAACCAAATTTCACATACTTACCCTTTGGAACCCGACGAGTAACACTGTCTACGTGAAATTTCGGACAGACCACTCCATTCCCTGCATTTAAGCCCTTTGGCACAAATCTACATCGTTTAACTGATCTGAACCCAACTTAATGTACTTACCCTTTGGAACCCTGCGGTTAACACTCTCCACTTGAAATTTTGGAGAACTCTCTCCAGTCCGTACATTTAGAGCAACAGACAAAATGAACTTGAAGACCACTTTTTATAGCCCTAGAACCATTCATGTACGTAGTAGTGTAACTGTAAGAATATTTTAATAAGTCTATTGTTGGCTGTCAATGCGGCCTGCATCACGTTGCTCCTACCAGTGCTCTGGTGCAGTATTGTGAAAATAGTTACATCTTGCACTGCTTATAAATTGGGATCACGGGGAGTAATTAATGCAATAAGATTTCTTAGACCCCTTAAAACTGTTGTCATCATGAAAATATTATGCCTCTGTATAAGTGCGATGGTGTTGGTGCAGGACATTGAGGTTATCAGCTGCAATAAGCGTTGGTGCTTTCAAATTTACTTTTATTTATTCCAATCATCCTTGAGCGGTAGTTGGCGATAAATGACACTATTTCTACCTCAGGAGTTCGGGACAGCCGAATTTTTCTAAAGTCCTCTGACTATTTTCCGAATGCGCTACGCGTCAAAAAACGACAGTATTGATCTCTACTTTTCTAACAGTCAATGAGATATAGGCCCTAGGCAGTGTCTTTTATTTCACATACTCCTCTTTCTAATCATATTTTTCAATTCGTTTGTAAATTACACGTGTCAGTACTGTAGTTAGTAAATAGCCATCTCCCTATTCATTATTATTGGAAAATGACCTGAATGTTACGTCCATTATACTGTTTATCACGCCCACTACCACTACCAGCACTAGAAGTATATATATATATATATATATATATATATATATATATATATATATATATATATATATATTCTGTTTAAGTATCATGTGCCAGTTCTGTAGTAGTATTCATTATCATCCATAACGCAAATAAATCCACCGGGCGAAGCCGGGCACTACTGCTAGTCTTCTATATATAAAGCTATATGTTGGTTTGTCTGTTATTTATACAGATCTACACCGTTTCACCGATCTGAACCAAATTTTGTATACTTACCCTTTGAAACACTGCGAGTAACACTGTCCACTTTAAATTTCGGACAGACCACTCCATTCCCTGCATTTAGGTCCTTTAGCACAAATATACACCATTGCACCTAATTTTACCGAAATCTACATGCTCACCCTTTGAAACCCTGCCGGTAACACTGTCCACTTGATATTTTGGACAGCTCTCTCCATTCACTATATTTAGAATAACAGACAAAAGGAACTTGAAAACCACGTTTTAAGGCCCTAGAACCATTCCTGTCCGTAGTAGTGTAACTGTAAGAATATTTTAATAAGTCTATTGTTGGCTGGCAATGCGGGCTGCATCACACCGCCCCTACCTGTGTTCTGGAGCTGAATTGCGAAAACAGTTACATCTTGCGCTGCTTATAAATTGCAGTCTCGGGGAGTGAAAAATCCACAGCCTGTTCCAGTCGTCCGACGGGGTCAGGGATGGAATGAATGAAGCCCCCATCTAGCGGCGAGGATATGAACTGTGCCGGCTGCCGAAGGTTGTCGCACTCCTCTGAGGCAATGATGAAATGAATGACAGATGAAATGAAATGATAGTGGAGAGTGTTGCTGCCATGAATTTTTTACAGGGAAACCCGGAATACCCGGAGAAAAAGCTGTCTGCCTCCGCTTTGTCCAGCACAAATCTCACATTGAGTGACCCGGAGTGCGATGGTGTTGGTGCAGTACTTTGACGTTATCAGCTGCAATTAGCGTTGGTGCTTTCAAATTTACTTTCATTTACTCCGATCCTTATCCTTCAGCGCTATGTCGACCACGGGACCCCAGCTGAGTCCGGCCTTGCTTCCACTTAAATGTGCCGGGCTCATCTCTGTTATCTTTCCTGTCGACCTCCCTTTGTCAACTCTTGTTCTTTTCCGACCCCGACGGTATTAGGGTATCCGAGGCCTAGGGAGTCTTTCACTTTCCCGCCTTAATTGGCCCTTGTCTCTTTTTTCCTGATCGCTCATTCTTCGAGGGGTCTGACCTTTTGTTTTCTTTTCATGTTATCTCCTGCCTTCCTCTCAAGGTCCTCAAGGAGGCAGGGTGTATGTAGCCCCACCAGTTCTGGTGCACCCTGGATAGTGCTACACCCTCAAGGGCTCACGTCTGGTGAGTTCGGGCGTTGGCGAACCCGAGGGATTCCTGAGCTGGGTCCATTTTTTCTCCTTCTTCTTTGCCTTTGGGGCGGGCCCTCTCCTCTTTCCTCTCTGCCTTTATTGGCTTTCCTTCCTTCCAAGTCCTTCATATTCTCATTCTTCGAGGGTTGAGGGCATTTCCTTTCCTCCTGTCTTTTATTTACAGTACATTCTTCTCCTCGTTCCCCCAGGGGCTCACATCTAGTGGGACGTGGGTTGGCGACCACGGGGCCCTGGCTGAGTCTGGCATTGCTTCCACTTACTTGTGTGGGCTCCTCTCTGTCTTCTTTTTTCTTGTCGACCTCACTTGGTCAACTCTTGTTCTTTTCCGACCCCGACGGTATTAGGGTATCCGAGGCCTAGGGAGTCTCTTCTTTTCCCGCCTTAATTGGCCCTTGTCTCATCATTTCTGATTCCCTCCTTCTGCGAGGGGTCAGCCTTCTTTTTCTTTTCATGTTATCTCCTGCCTTCTGCTCAAGGCCCTCAAGGAGGCAGGGTGTGTGTAGCCCCACCACTTCTGGTGCACCCTGGATAATGCTACACCCTCAGGGGCTCACAGCTGGTGAGTTCGGGAGTTGGCGACCCTGACGGATTCCTGAGCTGGGTCCAGTTTCCCCCTTTTGTCCCTTACCTGTGGGACGGACCCTCTCCTCTTTCACTTTCCTATCTGCCTTTCATGGCTCTCCTTCCTTCCCAGTCTCTCAATTCGCATTCTTCGAGGGTTGAGGGCATTTATTTTCCTCCTGTCCTTTATTTGCCTTATTCTCCTTTCGTTTTCCATTTCTTCTTGTAGTATGTAGGTTAGTAGTTAGTTTTAGTTTTAAGTTTGCATTTCATTATCATCTTCACGATCACCCAAACCATTAGGGGCCGATAACCTAGATGTTAGGCCCTATAAAACAACAATTATCATCATCATCATCACTTACATTTCTTTCATTAAAATCGTCTTCTTCACCTGCGGAGCCTGCTACCGCTATTACATCTTTAGAGTAGGAAGGTGTAGTACTGCTGTAGCTCTGCATACTTCCAATTTTTGCCACTATTGTATCCTTCGGAAGTTCGTAGTCGTGATAGCATTTTCCCTCTGTTTTTAGTCCAAATCGCACACACAGAATGGAATGCAATTTTTGAGCTTTCATTCGATTTCTTTGCTTTGTTTTCTGCAATTAAACTTGGCTAAACACTCTCCCTACATCTGCATTAGGGTGAGGGAGCGAAAGTACATAAACTACCTTCGCATGAAACTGGGAAACTGGGTCGATTCTTTGTACAAGTGCACTTGCACTGAGCCCTGCATGTTGCGCTTACTTAGCACTTACGCACGCGAATGAGAATTTCAGGGACTTCACCTGTTGGTGTGTTGATCTTGACACGTGTAAGGCTGAACATTGCCTATCTTAATTGATTAACTTTATTAAAACTATTCAATGGTTTCCAGGATTTACTTATTTGTCATAGGAGGCAATTTCATGGAAAGATGCGTTAAGCACCAGATTTGGCACTGGTTTTATTGAAATAACACCAGTATTTTGCTATGGCGCTATTAGAACATTTTTGGCACCAGACGAACTTCAGAAACTCCAGATCTGGTGCTAAAAACACCAAATTGGCAACACTGGCCGAGACATCCCAACTTGTGACGGCCCCCCACAGACCCCTCCTTGCATGCACGAACGGCCTCAAACCACATAGGCGCCTAAATCACAAAGGTTCGTTCATATTTGACTTACCTTCGTAGAAGCAGGTTGATTATTGCCTGATTTCCACGTCTCCCTTCTTCATTACAGAATGTCTAAGCCACGGCTGCAATATATTATGGCTTCTCCTCACAAAGATTCACTGGGGATCATCTGACAAATCTGACACATATTTTCTTAGTGCAGGATCACGTTTCAATGGTGCCTCCATCACAGTCAAGTTTCCAAAATCAGACTGATCCATTTCTTGTACAATGAATGGTGTCTGAAAACGTTCCGCCCGCCCCCTCCTACCCCAGGGGCTCAATTGTGGAACGTGGGTTGGCGACCACGAGACCACAGCTGCGTCCGGCATTGCTTCCAATTACTTGTGCCGGGCTCCTCTCTTTTATCTTTCCTATTGACCTCCCTTGGTCAACTCTTGTTCTTTTCCGCCCCGACGGTATTAGGGTATCCGAGGCCTAGGGAGTCTTTAACTTTCCCGACTTAATTGGCCCTTGTCTCATCTTTCCTGATCCCGCATTCTTCGAGGGGTCAGACCTTTTGTTTTCTTCTCATTGTATCTCCTGCCTTCTGCTCAAGGTCCTCAAGGAGGCAGGGTGTGTGTAGCCCCAGCACTTATGGTGCACCCTGTATTGTGCTACACCCTCAAGGGCTCACGTGTGGTGAGTTCGGGAGTTGGCGATCCCGAGGGATTCCTGAGCTGGGTCCGTTTTTTCCCATTTTTCCATTGCCTCTAGGACGGACCCTCTCGTCTTTCACTTTCCTATCTGCCTTCCATGGCTCTCCTTCCTTCCAAGTCCCTCAATCCGCATTCTTCGAGGGTTGAGTGCATTTCTTTTCTTCCTGTCCTCTAGTTGCCTTATCTTTCACTATCATCCAAACCATAAGGGCCGATAACCCTGATGTTAAGCCCCTTAAAATAACAATCATGATAATCATCATAATTCAGTTTGGTTTGATAGGAGTTCGAAGCACTCCTCGAGACAGAGAGCCACGTCATATTCCTGGCAGCAATTTACCGATGTCTTCCTTTTACCGTGCTTCGAACACAAGAGGTTTAGATTTCTCAGTTTTGGGTGGTAATTTCCTTATAAAATGTATTTTCCCATGCGCGCCATCCTTAAATATTTCGTTCCGCGCCTAAGCGAGCGTATTTTGTAAACAAACCTTCCACCAACTGAACCCGCTAAGATAACTGCTCAATGTTTGTCCCTGTCACTTGGCTAAATAGTATAGTGAATTCAGGACAGTCTCTTGAGCAGCTTCATATATCATTTAGTCGTTCTCTTTCTTTCGACTAAAACATGTGTAGTAACTGGTCCCCCCCCCCCCATGGCATGGTTGTAATCTATCGCGCACAAAGTCTTTACCGTTTCTTTCCCCCCCCCCCTTAGTGACCCTTTTTGTTTCTGTATTGTGGTATGTAGACACGAACGTAATATTTTTTCTGTCACACCATTTTGATGATGATGATAATTGTTGTTTTAAGGGGCCTAACATCTAGGTTATCGGCCCCTGTCACACCATTTTAGCACAGTGACTGGACCATAATGTGAAGCTAGTATTTCCCCCTTGTTAAGTTAACGTTGGGCACGTTTTTCTGTTCAGTTTCAGTGTCCCAACACAATCTGTCGAATGATTATGTTTTGGAAGCCTTACTAACTCTGGACTGTTGTAGTAATTGTCCAACCTTAAAGTTTGTCTGCGACGTAACAAAGGTTCTAACAATTTTAAGACGATTGCTGCAGTTTTCGGGATTTCTGGAGTGATAAGAGTTGATTCAATGAGAGTTCCTTTCCCTGTGTATGCAAGAAAACACCACAAATAACCAGTACTTGATTCGCACAATTCGAATGTTTTCATACCAAATTTAGTTCTAAGTATTGCTGTAACAACAGGCGCCCTTTCCACAGCGTCGAACTCTCATCAATAGCAATATTTTGCTGTAGTAAGTACAGGGAGTGAAATTTCTGACTAGTAATACACTGGTCCTGTAAGTTCGTGCTTACAATATTGGATAATTCACTGTATTCAGGCCCGTATTTAAGGGGAGACAAACTTGGCAACTACCCAGGGCGGCAGGGTTTAGGGACAACAACATTTCTGGAAAACTGCACAAAACTGCTTGGCCATTAAACGTCAAGTTATTAAAGTTTAAACCCTCCACAAGAGAATATACTTTGGCAATGTTGATTATTTCAGGACATAAGTAAAATGATCGTCTTAGTCACCTTGGTGTTCTTGCTGTTGATCTGACTTGAATGTGAAATTGTACTAATGAGGAAATCCCAAACTTGTTACCAGTATTTAAATAATTGTTTTGCACATTGGTTGTACACGTATGATATCTGATAAAATTTAATGTAAATTATTTATATTAAGCTTTTTTATTTGTAATTTTAGTAAACGCAGATTTATAGTGTATGCCACTTCTCGTTAAATACACACTCAGGTGAAGAAACAGCCCCATATGTTATGGAAACTTTAATAAATCTACATATTCCAAGTCGGGGCTAGCAAAGTTACCTTTTTATTTGGCCCAGACGTGTCAAGAACCCTAAATATGGGCCTGAGTGTTATTATACTCTCGCAATTTTTTACGTTGGCTTGCCTTTCCGCGATCGTTATTCGTGCCGCGAAATGCTGTATATTTGTATTATTTTTAAGGTGTGCAATAGTACAGTGGCTCATTCATTACTTGAAAACAAAGCGATTATTGCTACGAATGAACTGCAATCTACCATTGTAGTTGTAGATTATTAACCAGCAGTGTTACATTTTCTACAATCCTAGCAATTTATAATACAGTAGTTAAATTGTCCTGCAATGTTTGTGCCGTAATCAAAGCGACTAAGATTCGCACTATCAATCGAATGTAGACAAAATGGTGAATTTAATGGTGATTGACTTCGTAATGTTGTATATGATTTCAATGGAACCCTCTTGCAAGGCAGACAATTTTGGATGCGTAACATGTACTTATGAGACAGAAATAGGCCTACATAAATTTAAAAGAACTCAAAAGTACCCTTACCTCTTTCCACATGACATTCAAGTCCATATCGGTCAGTTTGTCAATGACCCTCCTACACTTTTGCTGTTGTTGCAAACGTCATCTGCCTGGCAGATTGCGCCTGATCGAGCATCATTACGTAATATGTTGAGAACGAATGAGTGTATTCACTAATTGTAGCAAAACTGTTCTTCAGCAAATATTGTAATTTTTTTTATAATTCAGATTTCTGAGATGTGCCAGACAGGCTTAATGCGCCCACAGCCGCTATATTTAATGTTGCGCCCGACGGTAGGTTAAATATCTGAAGTATTTATATTTAGCACAAAATTAATTAGAATACTGTAAGCACTTTCGCAAAAAGGGTTGTTCTTTGTCTGATTTTCATATCGTTTTACTTTTTACGATTCCTGCCCCCATGCAAGGTGATGAAATGATTGTATCGTAAGTTAATGCTCGAATTAAATTTGACCCCTACCTGGAGGGAGGCGACTGAACCATTTGCTACCATACCCAGAGGTAATCGTTTGAAACCGTCATCGAACCCCGGAACCCAGAAATGATACAAAGGTCATCGGGTAAGATCATAATATATTCTTAGCAAACATACATAACAAACCAAGCCATAACAAAATTATAATAGATGTGGATCTTGACATTCACAAGGGTAATTACTCTGTTCCTATCATAGGTAAGTAAATATTGCACGAAGTCTACCTCAAACGTTAATACGACTATGAATATCAATATCAATCCTCACGCAAGGATATTACTGTTGTCTAGAAGTAGTGCCAAAATATTAAAACGACGAAAGAATAAACTTTCTTTTGCTTCATTAAAAGCCTCAATAGAATGCATCATATCACATATCACGTCACTCCTCAATACATAATTAATTAATTAATCAATTACATGGACATCCAATGTCACGATGTAAGGCCTAGATATATTTCAACTTCTAAAAGCATAATGCCGCCTAAACTGAAGAATCAACTTAATCAATCTCATTAAATATGTGGAGATATTTCAATCACGTCTTTATATAGCAATGGCTACTAACTTCACATCTGAAAACAACAACAATTGATCGCTCATAGTTAAAAACATACTATCGACAGCCATCATGATAAACAAAATACATACGATAACCCTACCAGCGCTGTTAGATAATCAAAGTATGAACAAAATTAATAAAACTTTTACAGGCCATGACGCATACTACAACGTAATTAAAGAACATTTACATATTAAATAAATCCGGTTAATTAAACATTAATTACGTCAGCGAATATGAGTGTCAATAGCCTACTAGTGTGAAAACACGAGGTTGACGTTTAGTTTGATCACGGTCGACTCGAGACAGGTCGGAAGGTTCGGCCTGACAACACTGTAGCTACGCCTGTTGTCAGTCATACTTCGTCGCGAGCGCCTGGACAGCTGTTTGCTAGCAAGGGAGGCGACAAAAGCTACGCAATTAATATTGGACAAACATACGTACATGTTTAGCAAAACATGTTTATTTTTACTTACATATGGCCAGTGTTTCAATCGGAAATAAATGAATAACGTGCATATGATCGTGAAAAGTTGTTATATGAGCCAAACAGCTGATATTAGGTGTGAATGATAGGGAAATAATTTACCTACATAAAAGTGTTTAGCTCTTAGGTTACTTTTCGTATTTAACTACTCTGAAGTACGGTAATAAAAAAATTGGCGGTGCTGTAATAATAATAATAATAATAATAATAATATTAATATGGTGTAAATAATTGCAATTGAGGGTTATGTCATGCAAAAATGTAGGCTATCTCCCACAACATCATTACACTGTAGGCCTATAAACCCTCAATTCCGCCATACATGTAGATAATTTACTACCGTACTATTATAGAGACACTCTGTTGCTGCTGGTATTCCTTAAATGCATCAGATTAATTATATTTCCTTCCTAAAGTGTCTGCAACTTTTATCTTCCCATAACCAAGTTTGCTGACATCAACAGCATCATTTCTTGCCTGTGAATAATTGTTTAGCAATACATTGGCAATAACTATAAGTTTTTTTTCACTTAATAGACTAATTTCCACTCCACAAAGTCACACATCATTTGGGAAACCAGGATCACCAAACAAAATTGTTTTAGACACAACTACTAACACCCTGTTTTCATCTTGACACTTTAAAAACATGTCTTCATTAGCATCATTGGAGATCAATGCACTTAAGACACAGCTAGTAGTGTCAGCAATGTGGTACTCTAGGTCCGATGGAACAGTGAGACCAACGGGCTTGGTTTCAGGAAAAGACAAATATGACGGCAAAAAATCTGGAAAAATTGTAGGCAGGGCTCCTGATGCCAATTTCAATCTATTCCATTCTCCAGATGAGTCCTTATATTTCTCTGCTATAATAATATCACTTTCGTGAAAATGTTTTATGCAACCTACAGACCATTTCGAAGGTTTACAGGCCTTCCGAGGAATTTTCCTAATCCAGGCCTGACGTAGATTTTCGTCACTTGGGAACCTAAACACTGGTGTGTAGTCTCCCTTACTTGGATAATTTGCGATACAGTTGGGGGACACAACATTTACCTAGCATTGTTACGGTGCTGAAACATTCATAGAAAATCAAAGTTTAAAACATGAAGTACGCGTAATAATTCCATATACCGTATTTAAAAATACCGGTACCATATTTGCCAGATGCAAAGCACACTCGTCAGTGTGTTCTCGATTAGGGATTACAGTTTAAAAAAACTCACATGGTGGTTCTGGTTCTGATGCATATGAACATCAAAGTGTTGAGGATACTGTATCTGTTATGGACAGTTTATTTAAGAACTTGGAGTGTAAGTTCCCTAAGAAGAAGGATACATTAGACTTCTTCAAAGAGCAAGTTCACTTGCTAACGAAGCATAAAGTGAAAAACTATTCCTGGGAATTGCTTGTATTCTCATCGCTGGTTCTTTATATTTATCCTCACAGTTATAGATTTATAAGAGGTTCAGGAAATGTCACTCTTCATGCACCTCGTACCTTGAAATTAGTGTTGGTTGGTTCTTAAGGTTAGGGTCTGCGACAACGCGGTCATGTAGCCCCGTGTACTTAGGGTGTGTGTAGAATCTGTCTGATAACCGGTGTTAATTGTGATGACTGTATTAGTGTGTGTATCTGTTTTTTAATGTAAGTACAGACTGCAACTTAGATTTTTTCAAATAGTTCCTACTTTTGCCGACAAGCGCCACCGTCAACGACTACTAGGCCACGTTCAGAACTTAACTACTAGACGCCACCGCAGTCGGCTCTTCTCAAAGAACGTAGAAACCTAAGAGCGTTGTTTACATTCTTAACCTATCCAATTTAGCTTCACGCAGGTGTAATTAGTGGAAGGTTCTTTAACATGCCATAAATCTATGACATGGGACCGCCGGCTTTACTTCCCCTCCGAAGGAAGGCATACTGAGGGATTTTTAACGCTCTTAAAAAATCCGACGGCTTCGGCCGGGTTTGAACCAAGCTTTTGACGAATCCTATACAGGAGCAAAGTGATAATTTCCTCTTGTATATGGGAAAGAAATTTTCACTCTTATCAGAAGAAGATCAACTAGTCCTCTTTTCGATGGATGAGGTTCACATTAAACCCCAGTTAGACTGTAAAAAGGGTAGGGTTGTAGGTAGTGCTGTAAATAGCGATGAGTGTGTAACAAGTGCTTATGTTTTTTATGGTCCACAGCTTGCTTTCTTCATACAAGGGTGTTGCTCACATCATGCCCGTTGTGAACATTCGAGGTGAGGCATTATTGAACATGATGAAGAAAGTCATTCTTGGACTAGAAGAAGTAGGATTTTAAGTTCTAGCACTGATTTCAGACAACAGTGCTATTAATAGGAAAGCTGTATCTCTCCTGAGCGATCCACCTGAATTAAATTACATTTATAGTCACCCCAAAGATCCACACAGAAAGCTTTTCTTTGCAATTGACACTGTGGACATTCTCAAATGTGTTAGAAATAACGGACTGAATGCAAAGCCCCAAGAGTTGCATTTTCCAGATTCCACAGAGCATGACAGACTTCAGATTGCATCATTTGGTTCGCTGAAGGAGTTGCATGTGTTGGAGAAGAACAATCTCCTGAAATACGGATTCACCTTGACCCTGAAATCTTTGTACCCTACCAATTTGGAACGACTGAATGTTCCACTAGCTCTGAATTTTTTTTAATAACCCTCTAGCTGTGGCAATAAGGAAGATTGGGCCGAAGAAGAACTTGCTCTGCTGGGACAGTACTGCACAGTTTATTGGGTTGATTTACAGAGGGTGGGACATCATGAACGTCAAGACCCTATGGAAAGGAAAACCCCTTAGGAATCCTCTTCAGGAACCAATAACGACCAACTCTTCTCATATCGAGTTCCTCCAGGAAATAGTGTCATGGCTAGATAGGTGGAAAACAATTGACTCACCTGGAAAGCTGAGCAAGGAAACTCATGCAGCAATTACCCTTTCTTCCAAGTGCATGATTGAAATTGCACAATTTTGTCTCTCTGAGAAAGGTCATAGCTTCTTCCTACCTGGCAAAATACAGACAGACAACTTAGAAGCTCGATTTGGATAATATCGCCAACTGGCTGGGAGCAAGTACAATATTTCCCTGAGGCAAGTGTTTGAGGTGGAGAATAAATTGCGCCTTCAGAGCATCCTGGACCTCAATGCTGTAGTGAGCGAGTATTTTGAAGAAGACGAGACATGTGACATAAGTGCTTTTGATGCTTGTGTTGCTGACGATAGTGATGTAGAAGTCCTACAAGATGCGTATTGACCTCTCTTACACTATATCAGTGGTTATTGCTCGTATGGTTTTTTAATGCGATATGATTGCAATTATTGCAAAGTCTTTCTTTGCGACGAGGCAGGCCAGAGTGATCACGCCAGCCTAATAAACGCCAATAACCGAGGAGGACTATGCTATGTCCATGCAGCTGTAGTCAACTGTGCTGTATTTACGTTCGCTGTTATGAGTAAGCTACTCAACAACTACAAGACAGAATTTTTGCATCACTGCAACCAGCAGAATGTTTTGGTGAATGTAGCACACATATGTATGCCTATTGTACTGTTTATGGGACACAGCTGCCCCAAGCATGCCAGGGCATTAATTGAAAAGACTGTACTGGGCACTGCCAGTAATATCTTGATGAACAATTATGTACTCAACGTTAACGACAGTTTTTCACCCAAAAATTTGGCTCAGCATAAGAGGAGAAAGCTTGTCCAGTAACTGTTAATGGCCATTCATTAGAAATAAGGAATTTTACAATATTCTTTCATTGTATGTACAAGGTTGTTATCTTTGTGCGCCCCGGTAAACACGGCAAGCTAAGCCGGCGTTGACTGGCGCTGATCGCGGGCGCGTTTACACTGTTCAGTCGGTGGTTGGCGCACACTTGAACACTTTAACCAACCATGTTCATGTACTTACAGTGCTCATAGTCGATGCCGAAAATATCCTCCCTCTCTTGTAACACACACCTGACATCTTCTGATGAAAGAATGAATAATAAATAATCTCGTCTAAAAAGATGGTATATTGGCTTTCACGGCCAGTGAATTAAAACTCGGCAATTCTTCCAGGTTTGTGCCGTGCCTTGTGTGGTGTTTCGCCTAAGACACCAAGCTAGCTCATCAGCGGGCTCTTGGTGTCCCCGATCTGTAAGAACAGAGCGTTGTCTGTTAAAATGCTTATTATTTACGGAGCCTGTTTTCTTGAATCGTTTAGCGATCCTCCTAATTGTACTGGCATTAGGCAAAGGTCTTCCTGGAAACTTGATTCGGAATTTTCATCTTGTTTCAGAACAAAGTCTTGTCTGCTTTTCATACACGAATTATGGACATACACACGTTCGTGCAATGTGTATTGGTGTCTAGGCATGACCAACAATCGCAGTAATCACAATACTCACTAAACGTGCAACACTAACGTCTAAGCTTTGCAGATACACGTCCATATGAATGACAAAACACGTGTGAACTAACGATATGAGTCAGTGGAGCGGGTTATTGCGAGGTCCACTCGCTCCGCGCGCCTCACCAGCCAAATGACGCCATAGTGTGCCGCGATTTTCGGGCCGCACCAAGATAATGATCATGTAGTTCAATTAATATTGTGTTACTTGATACACTTCTGTACATGGCTAATTACTAATCTGTAAGTATAGCAGTGGCGGCTGGCGGATAATTGTTATGGGTGTTTCCTTTTTCATTAAGGGAGGGAGGGAGGAGGGGGGGGGGGGAGACTGCTTGATATCAAAGAAAACTGTATTCAATTGCGCGGTAAAACGGATGTACCTCATTCAACACGAATGCCACAGTTCAGAGAACATCACATTGTCACCGGATCACCGAATTAAGTATTTAGGCTACATGAAAACCTTCACAAGAACGAAACAACGTAACTTAAAATACGAGGGCGAGAAAGAACCGCGAGGGTCACAAGTAAGTGCAACATTGCAAGACATGGTATCGGCAGTTGACGGAGCATCTTAGATGTCTCCATCCGCTCCTCGGCCCCCTTGTTGCAATCAATGGGCAACGACCTGCCGAGTTAACTGTTGGGATAGGAACTACTCGGTCTAGCATCTCTGCCAAACCCTTCACTATTGAGATCTGGTCGTTGCTCGCGCCTGGCAACGAGCGCTCCTAGACGGTTAGCGCGCTTTGCTTTCTCAGACAGTTCACAGTAACTTACAGTAAGATATCCTGAATTATTAAAGAACAGAATTATGAATTCCTATAAATATAAAAGGAAATGTACAGCTTTTATTACTAAACATATTATTACGGTATTAATTGTTTTTCTTGAATGAATCTGGTCGTTGTGCAACACTGCAACCTCATTCCCGCCGCCACTGAAGTATAGGATGAACAATGAATTGGCATTTACAATAGGTGACCACTTCTTGAAATTATTGAGGCATCTAATTTTAGCACACCAAACGTTGAACTGATAGCAAGAAGATGTCAGTTTAAAACACAACTAATAACTGCTGTGTACAGTCACATTAAACGTCTAGTCTAGAAAGTGGTTAATAGCTCTACAACCAGCAGAGTGTTTTGGTGAATTCTGGTTGTAAAGCGAAGATTAGAACGGAGAGGGCAAGTGTACGCTTTAAATGGGATATTTGATGCAATTGTAACATACATTTTCTAACAGAGATTTTGTTTCAATTTCGCAGATAAAATGGAGCACGATCTGAAGAATGTTGCACTGGAACAAATGTTTATTTGTACCGATTTTTAACAATGGACTGAATGAAGTCTTGCAGGTTTCTTTAAGAATTTTAAGTCTAGTTTAATTGGATGAACGTTAATGTAGGCCTAGTTTGAAAGATTTAATCTAATGTAGCATACGTGCTAGAGAGTATTTTTAGAAAGTGTTCGCATAAGGACTGTTGAAGGTGCAAATGCCGAAAGATGTATCCACCCTGTAAATAATATAATATTAATTCTAAATGAAAGTAGAACGTGGCTTATACACTTGCATCAGACATGAATGTGACTTTTGCACACCTTTTGTCCTCGTTTCATCTTTTGGGCGATATTACGTATTGAAATTAGGAATCCTGGTCACTACTGCACCTCATATATGTGCTAAAGTACGTAAATATGTGTTTCTATTTATTGCTCTTTTTATAAACGGTTGCCATGTTCAGACAGTGCTTGCATCTCGTCCAAGGCGTACTCTAGCGACACACACTGTTGATAAAAAAAAACATTCATCGGGACGTGTTATGCTGTAATCATTGTCACAAGCCATTGATCTGGGTGTGTTAGGCTGTAACCATTGTCAAAATCCATTGGATAGGACAAAACGATGGTTAGAATGGTCGGGTGTAGGTGCGGCCTGGCCGCGTGCAGCTAGCGGGCCACGGTTGACACAAAACCATTGATCTGGACGCGTTAGGCTGTAACCATTGTCAAAATCCATTGGATAGGACAAAGCGAACGTTAGAATGGTCGGGTGTAGGTGTGGCCTTGGCCGCGCGCAGCTATTGGGACACGGTTGACACAAAACCATTGATCTGGACGCGTTAGGCTGTAACCATCGTCAAAAACCATTGGATAGGACAAAACGGAGGTTAGAATGGTCGGGTGTAGGCGCGCCTTTGGCCGCGCGCAGCTAGCGGGATACGGTTGACACAAAACCATTGATATGGACGCTTTAGGCTGTAACCATTGTCAAAAACCATTGGATAGGGCAAAACGAAGGTTAGAATGGTCGGGTGTAGGTGCGGCCTTGGCCGCGCGCAGCTAGCGGGACACGGTTGACACAAAACCATTGATCTGGACGCGTTAGGCTGTAACCATTGTCAAAATCCATCGGGTAGGACAAAACGAAGGTTAGAATGGTCGGGTGTAGGTGCGGCCTCGGCCGCTCGCAGCCAGCGGAGCACGGTTGACACAAAACCATTGATCTGGACGCGTCAAAAACCATTGGATTGGACAAATCGAAGGGTGTTGGTGCGGCATAGTACCGTAAGGGCGAGGTTGGTAATACCGGTTTGATAATGACTGATGTGGACAATGGTGGCCGCAGCTGGAATTTTGCGTATATAAGTCGTGATCCTATTTGGGATGGCTGGGTGGATCACAGACAGTGGAGGAGGAAACGCCTATTAAAACATCATTCCCTGATTTACTTCTCATCGTTTGATCCATTAGGGGCCGGTAACCTAGACGTTAGGTCCCTTAAAACAACAATTATCATCATCGTCGTCGTTTCATAAGGTATTTTGGCTAATACATGTACTATAGATAATGCTATCGCTCGATCTACTTTCATTCAGTGCTACCAATATTATAGGGAATACAACAATTTTGTATTGAAACGTGGAAAGGATCTTTTGAAAAGGCTATATTTATTTTATATATTTATTTAACTAGTGAAAGATAGATATGGTCATCTTTTAGTTATTACCGTATTGATTTTACTAAACAGCACAGTTTATGTAACATGGAAAATATATTCTGTTCAAAACGAAGTGCTAAGATCACTGGGAATAGGCATGTTTTATGTATTGTCGGGTATGCCATGCCTGATATTGTAAATATTGCAATATGAAAACTACTGTACGGTTACTCTATATCAAGTGCTTGTTTCTAAATTATTACCACATCATCATGCCTCTATATGAATCAACAACAAGTTTCCTCTTTGGTAAATGTTCTCATGTCTCTTTAAGACTGCTTCTCTGTTCCATTTCAGTAGGTAACCTTTTCTGTCATAGGCATTCCATTACTAGCCTGTTTTCTTATCACGGATGAAAACAACTTGTTGTTGTTTTGTGAGTGGGTTAGGACATGACTGTCATCAGCCATGTGTACTTGGATATGGATAGAATTTGTATGTGTGTATTGTGATGCTAGAATTGGGAAGGAAGTTAGGTATTGTAGTTTTAAAGGGCGGAACTACGAAGTCATCTGCACTTGGGAAGGAGGAGATCATGGTCTTCTATTAGGAACATTCCCACCATTTACCTGGATGAGAAAGGAGAAATCGAACCATTTCTTTTCAGTTCAGTTATAACCCACGAGGCTGAGTAAATTTCGATTCATACTCAAATCAGAATTATATTTTTAGGGGCAGATGACCTCGTAGTTCCGCCCCTTAAAACAACAATAACTAACTAGAATTATATTTCTCGGCAGAGGTGGGAATCTAACCTGGATCTTTGGACAGATATGATTGACTATACTGTAGATATTAATTTCTGTTTTAACTTTTACAGATTAATTGGTTATTTGTGTATGCGTCTTTTCTTTCGGTTGTGTAGTCGACATTTCACGTTAAAATGGGGTGAATATTTTTCAAGTTTTCTATTGAATTCTTCTATATATCGCATTTATTGAGACAACAGTGTTTTCGGTCAAGTTCACACTCACAGGGTTCGAAATGCATACTTATCGATTATGATCGAAAATGTCGATTTATTAGCCTAGTGTAATTCATGGGTCACCGATTCGAACCATCCTTAGTACACGAGTCGGGCATGACCAGGCGTGTATCAGGTGCAAGTAGTAAGGTGCGCTTCTCAGCCGTTTCCGAAAAATTAATTAATTGCAATTGCAATGTGGTTTCTATGTTCGTTGTACGCTAGCAAGAAGCCAACGAGTGCGTGGTGCAGCGGTAAGCGTGGGATCGCTGGATCGAATCCCACCGGTAAGCTTTTTCAGTGTGTTGTGTTTTTTTGTTCTTGTTGTAAACATTGGCAATTCCTACAAATGTACGTGTCGTGAACATTGTTTATTTTGCAGTCAATTGTAATAACGTGTTACGTGAGCGGGAAAAGGGATTCTGAAATCATCGTATGGGGGGCAACGTTTGTCACAGTACTTAATGTACAGTGTTGGCATTGCAAATACATTGGTATTATACACGGTCAGGTGTATTCTATTATATGTACCGGTATACTTTTATACATTGAAGGCCCAGGCTGTTCCGTTAATTGCACGTCTGTGAACCATCAGACCACCCTATACCCCGCAAGAAATGACTCATGCTATGCGTATTGGTTGGAAATTGCCAATGGTTACAAAAAAAGAAAAAAAAACACACAACAAACTGCAACAGCTCACCGGTGGGATTCGATCCAGCGATCCCGTGCTTACGAAGTAGGGCTCTTACCGCTACACCACGCGCTCGTTGGATTCTTGCTAGCGTTCAACGGACATAGACGCCGTACTGCATTTGCAATTAATTAATTTTTCGGAAATGGCTGAGAAGCGCACCTAACTACTTGCATCTGGTATACGCCTGGCCATGTCCTACACGTGTACTAAAGATGGTTCGAATCGGTGACCCATGCATAGTATTATCTCCTTGTAAGCTAGTGAATTTGTTGTTTCTACAGTGGTTGCCTGACCCAGTGGCCCCCAGCACCGTATAGTAGGCTACTGCAAGTTACTCCCACTTAATGTGTTCTGTCCCAGTAGCTGCAACATGTGACACGGTATCATATAATGTGTGTTCCGAGCATACCCATAAACTGTTGTATACTGCAACTTATACCTGATGGCGCTAAACCACAGCTGCGCACACAGTGAATCTCGTATGCAGGCGAGTCCTTGTGCTTCATTGTGATTGATAAAAGAGGAACGTTTGCGTCAGCTCTCGGTGTGAGTTACGGTCTCAAGTGACAAAATATCACTCTCTAAACTTGGTGTGGCTACAGCTAGTAACAGAAGGTTTTGTTTCGTTCCCAGTAGCACAGCAGCTGTGCCCCCACCACTACCTTCCCTTTTCATACCTTCCCCTCCAAGCCCTCAAGTCCGTGCAGGTCTGTGCCATCAGGTATCAATTGCTCTCTACTACGGAAGCACGAATATTGGTTCTATCTGCATTCGCTGACCCATGCAGGCGCAACCAGGTAGCCAGTTTAGCAGGCTGAAGTTTTGGCAACTTGTTAGTATGCACTTGCATGGAAGACCCTTGAAATTTCACCCTCTTCCCCCTTCTAGTTGTATACCCCTCTTAAGATATGGGCCACCAAATCAGACTATCGGTAGCACTGAACTACAGTGAGAAATCTCATATTTCATTTTCTTTCAGGTTCTGGAGCCCTTGCTGCTGGCAAAGATATGGAAAGGTGTACGAGTATCGAGTTGCAATCGAGAAGAACAAGTTCCTTAGTTAGTTAGTTAGTTATTGTTGTTTTAAGGGGCGGAACTACGAGGTCATCTGCCCCTAACAAGTTCCTTAACACAGTATGCAATCCATACATACTCCAATACGTCTTCCATTTGTCTAAAGAATTACACTAAAATTATATTTCAAAATTGTGTGCGTGTTCTATATTTGCGTACATACATTTGTTGGAAAGGACCATTAGGAAGAACATTATACTCGGAAACGAGTTACAGCCAACACTGAAATTTGTGCGACAAAGTATCATGGAATGTGAACTAACTTACCAGTATGTTTGGGATAGTGATGTTATACAACATGTGTGCCTGAATGTACTGTATATTGTTATTGGAATATTTCCGTTATTTTTGTGCGAATTATCCTTGACCTGGTGTGTTGACCATGTGTAAAATGAGTGGGCAATATGGACTAATCTCAAATAAATGTTTTGTTCATTGTGATATAAATCAATAGAGAATAAACGTGTGCATTTCATTTCTTGTTTGTTTTCTTACCGATTCTCCTGTGCATTGCAATGAAATTTGTGGTTTAGGGTGATGGGTGAGGGCAGCTGGTATGATAACATGGAGGAACGAATAAGAGGAGATGCCCTGAGCTCGTTTGAGTGAAGCCAAGCGCTGCACCCAAAGTGGGCGTAACCTTATCCTGTATTCGGTGTTCCGTGACTTGCATGAGGCATTGTGCATGGTGTTTTCTGAGTTATCCTTGCAGGATATCTTTCCAGCCTTTTCTCACCTTAACTCATGCTGGAGCAGTAGTGTTTAGTTATATATAAAACTCTTCAATTCTAATCTCAGCATGTTTACCCTATATACCAAAAAAGCCATTTCTCTTCAAATCCCAAATTATCAAGCAGTTGTCGGTCAGTAATTACAGTAGGCCTACGTAATGAATCAATTCGAGGCTAATCGCCAAGTTTCTACCCCTACAAACAAAATACCGTACTGTACCCGAATTCCGCACAGTCACCACCTGAGATGGTAAGGATTGCAGAGAGGTCGATACCCAGCTAGATAAACCAACACTTCCCTACTAGATGGCTAAGTAGGAAATTCTCGGTACATATAGTCATACGGCAGTACTAATACTAGTTACATACAAATCCTATAGATAACATTTTGGTAGGACATGAATCCTGTATCACGGGGGTGAACGGTCTAAAAGAATAATGGGCGCCAGCATCTAACTATAGTACTCTCGTATGGTGATTGTCAAATGGAAAGATATCAGTTTCTATAAAACGGAGAAGCTTACTAAAAACAGTGCTTGTTAAAATTTATTAACAAAAGGTGGGCATTACAATTATGTCCCTGACATAAATAAAAATTTAAATAATAAAAACATCAAATAAATTAAATAGATCTACTGTCTAGATAATTCCTGTGAAAAAGGAATCTGGACAATAGCTATGTCCTCCTTACTCATCTTAAAGGGCGGTATTCATAGTCGTCAATTATTCGCTCTCTAATCTCCGATTCCTGAATCAGTGATTATGTGTGGATCTCCAATTATTCGTCGCATGTATTCATAGTCGTCCAACAATCTGTGATTCCTGAATCAATGATTCGTCGATCTCCGATTATTTGCGCCAATCTCTGATTCATGAATTACAACTTCAATCATAGATTATTTGAGGTACTATAAGAACGTTATCGTTCGATATCGAAACCAGCGCGAAGAAGGCGGTGACAATCGGGAAAGTGATCGGAAATCTTTCAATGAAACGCACTTCCGTAGGGATAAGCCGAGCAGAAGTCGACTTTGTGCAGTTGTGACTGAATTATTTCAGCTTGTTGACCAGGATTTTCTTCAATTTGTACCCAGCAATAATATCAGACTGCTTCAAGATTTAAAAGCCCGACAGTTTTTGTACTTTCTCACTCAGTGATGAAACAATTGTATAGTTTGATTGAATTACATTAATTGGATGAAACAAATCATTCAAAAGTCCAAATAAAATGCTAGCATCACTTGGGGACATGTGCTTTTCAATTTTCTTTACAAGTAGGATACTAACATTTTGGAAGAGGAAAGTCGCTTCACTTTTCAACCATTCACTAAACCCTTCAATAATCTTACTAAGTAGGTCACCAACATGCCAGAAGCAATTACATTCATTATATCCTTCAGTTGTGTTTTTGAAACATGCAATTGAGAATATGGATATTAATTAGACCTTTCTAATTCCAAAACAACGTCTGCAATAAACTTTCAATCTTCAAAAACTAATGCTTCTTGGGATTTTACCAGTTTGCAAAATCTGGCATCTTCCATTTCTGCCAACAAGTTTACCACTGGTACAGGTTTCAATGACACTGTTTGAAAATGAGTGGAGGATATCTACATTTGCATGTATGTAAGAGGCAGCTTTAAACCAACTTCCCCATCTACTGAACACAGGCTTGGGATTATTAGAAATATTATTCATTTCAGGTTCCGTATTGACAGTAATCATGAAGAATAAAACTTACAATTTTCCGCCTAGTCAATACTATAATTTGTTAAAACATTTCATGGGTACATGTTTCGAGTCCTATTTCTTCTGGACCCTTCTTCAGCCCACAAACTTATAATATGGAGTTCATCAGAGCACAAAAAACATCGGTAACAAAAAATGCACATACATAATAAAAAGTTAAAAACACTGTAACAATATCTGAGAGTCTGTTGTTGTTTGAGTCTTCAGTCTTTTGACTGGTTTGATGCAGCTCTCCATGCCTCCCTGTCCTGAGCTAATCGTTTCATCTCTACATAGCTACCACACCCTACATCCGAGGCAATCTGTTTAACATATTCTAACCTTGGTCTACCCCTACAGTTCTTGTCCTCGACCCTTCCTTCCATAACTAAGCTTGCTATTCCTCGGTGTCTTAGTATGTGTCCTACCAACCTATCTCTTCTCTTCATTAGCAGTCGCCAGAAACATCTCTCCTCTCCCACTCGTCTTAATACCTCTTTGTTTGTAACCCTATCTACCCATCTGATCTTCATCATTCTTCTGTAACACCACATTTCAAATGCTTCAATTCTCCTCTTTTCTGCTGCACCAATAGTCCAAGTTTCACTTCCATAGAGCGCCACGCTCCAGACAAAGGCTTTCAAAAATGACTTCCTAATACCTAAATCTATATTCGATGCCAGAAGATTCCTTTTTTGTAGAAATGCTTTTCTTGCCTGAGCCAACCTACTTTTTATATCCTCTTTGCTTCGTCCATCACTGGTTATTCTGGTTCCTAAGTAACAGAAGTCTCCTACTTCCTTCAGCTTTTCACCTGCCAATTTGATCTCCATAGAGGTTTCTGATTTATTTCGGCTGCATTCCAGTATTTTTGTTTTACATTTATTAATTTTCATCATGAAATCTTTCCGTAAGGCAGAGTCCATACCATTCAAAAACTCATTCAAATCCTCAGGCTTGTCGGCCAAGATGACGATGTCATCAGCAAATCTCAGAGTTGAAATTATTTCTCCTTGAATCTTCACTCCCACTTTAATTTTTTCTCTAATTTCCTTCATTGCTTGTTCAATGTAAAGATTGAAAAGTATGGATGATAAGTTGCAGCCTTGCCTTACACCTTTCTGAATACCAGCTTCTCTCTCATGTCCTTCAACCCGAATGACTGCTGTCTGGTTTCTGTATAGATTGTATATCACCCTCCTATCCCTGTACTTTATTCCAATCGATTTCAAAATGTCAAACAATTTAGTCCAATCAACGTTATCAAAAGCTTTTTCTAAGTCTACAAAAGCCATGAACGTTCTCTTATCTTTCCTCATTCTACCTTCCAAAATCAGCCTAAGACTTAGTACAGCTTCCCTTGTTCCTACATTTCTCCTGAAACCAAACTGGTCTTCACCCAACTCCGTTTCTATCTGGCTCTCAATTCTCTTGTAAATTATTCTAGACAGGATCTTTGAAGCATGAGTAATCAAGCTGATTGTACGGTAATCTTCACATCTGTCAGCTCCCACTTTCTTTGGTATAGGGATGATTACATTCTTCTTGAAATCAGGGGGTACCTCACCTGTCTCATAAATCCTACACACCAAGTGAAATAACCTGATCAGACCTTCATCTCCTATGCAGCGTAGCAACTCAATCGGTATATTGAGACCGTTTAGTTGATGTCAACAACCACGATGACTCAACTAACGACACATAAATCGAATAAAAAGAAAAGTACCGTGAGGATCAGGTGACCTTCCAAAAAGGCTAAAGCGGCACGAGAGTCCGTAGTCCACAGGGATCGTGGTACATGGTGACGATGGTCATAGACCGCCTAAGGAAAGGTTCACCTTAAAACTAGACTGAGAAAATAAACATCCAGACTCATGTAAAACACCGTGAAAATTTATTAAAATTCACAAGCCCCTAGCCTAGTTCGGAGGGTTATAATCGGCTAGTCCGCAAATTAATAAATAAACTAAGATAAAGAACAGGTCCCCTACCTGAGAAGTTACTGAAAACCCTCGCGAAAGATCTAACTCACAATGATAAAGCAACAACAGCAACGCTAGGAATATGGCACGACGCAAGTCCCTAGTTCAAGTTACAAGATCAAGCTAATATCTGAATTTACATTTAACAGGGTAGCAAAACAAATCTAGGTTAGGATGGTACCATTTCGACATTTAAATTTAACATTAATTCAACTAGCTAAGTCCTATCAATTAACAAAATTTACGGCGATGACGTCCGTAAAAGAAAACAATTACATCCAAAAGCTAAGTGTACAGCCATGAAAAACAAACAATTTAATTATGCTTAATAACTATGTGCTAACAGCACACAATAAAGTAACATGTAGGGTTTAATACACTTGGCATCATAAATTAATAACGAAATAGACACAGTAGTTTTATTAAAAATTCCTGCCTACACCTTGGTTTACTCTTTGTAAACCATAGTCATCTAATGTGTATAGTTACGGTGACGAATGCGCAGTTGAGACCACGTCTGACATCGCATGGCCTGAGCTCCACAAGCTACGAACTCTAGGTTCGCACATGCTTCAGGTCGCTACAAAAATGTCAACTGTCCTAGTCATTTCCTCACAAGGAAATTATCTTCAACTGCACGGCTATGTCAACAGTTCCAGAATGCAAAGAACAAAGTTAGATAGAAATAATCGTTAGTTAGGCTTGTTTTACAACAATTATGCATTTTATTATTAGAATGTCGGTTTATAGGATTATCGTAGGTTTATGGCGAATAACATTGACAATAGCCTGGGCACGGAGTGTCTCCAACTGAGATCATTCTCCACCAAAAAGCCTCGACTCAACAGTCGGAATATAATCATCGAGTATAACAACTCGGACACACAATAACACGGGTTACCAGCGGCGCTAAGCTCGCTTTCAATAACTCTGGGATAGGCCTGTACAACAGTTACCTTCCAGTAACATCTGGTCAACGGGATCATCCCCGGACAAAGCATACAATAACATCCTGCTATAACAGGGTAGACTTCACCATCCTATAGAAAACCTTACATAACTGTACCTGTCATACGACAATACACGCAACAGAGCGCTGAACTAACAAAAACCGATCCATAAAACAAGTGATCAAATACAAGAGTGGAAACTGGTTTCCATAAGCAAAATAGCAATGAAAGGAAAAGCGAATACAAATTGTACTCTGTCCTCGTCTATAGTAGTTTTGTCTCACAATGAAGCAGGCGTGCTCTAGGTCACTGGGTTACATAACCAGTTTATTCAAGGCCGGCGATTTAATCAATACAAAACCTGCACTTGGCCGGTTCATAAAAAACATTACCATATGTTACGGATCTCTACAGAGTCCGTGTATCAAACGCACGCTATAAATCTGAGTATAGTAATACACTTCCGTCTTTCTACCAAAGACGTCTAAATGAAAGTAAACTTACAATAACTGAAGCTCTTTGCTTTAAAAATGCAACTCAGTAGTTGCTAGAACATCAAATAAAAACGTGTCTCACACGACACAAGCAAAATATGATAAATGTGGCACAGATTCACACACTAGATCTGCTTAATGATACGTTGGGAACCGCGTTCGATGCTAGGCAACGAAACATTCCTTCTAGTTGTTAGGTTCAAACATGACCAAGAATAGCTTCTGAGCTTATTCAAAATGAAATATAATGCATTTACAAACTGGTAGTTACTGTCGACTACCTAAATGATACGACCGTTCTAACGACAGTCAGGGGTGTAACAAAGGATGGCTGCGAAGAATGCAGTCAATTAATAACCAAGGCATCTGATTGCCATAACTACAGTCAGCAAAGACTTGAAAATTACCCCAAGTAGGGTTGAACAAAATAGCCTCAAAATGACTACGATCAGGTTCAGCAAAAAGGTAGGCATTGACGTTCCACGACGTTCACCAAGCTGCACCAGGGCTGACCAAAATGTCTGACCCCAAAGGTGTCTCACTCTAAACTGAAATAAATGACATCTAACTAATCTAGTTACATCCCTACCTAGAAAAATGGCTGACACTGAGTGTGGTTGATTCACAAACTACATTAAAACTACTACACCACCAGAAACTAGAACAAAGAAGGGGTGTGACAAAAACTCACGAAATGGAGGAGCTCTCACTCAGCTCTCTATTCCACAACAAGGGTTGTACATAAACCTATCTGGCTCTCTGGATCGGTATCCTCCTCATCAGGATTCCCATCTGGACTCCCCCAAAGACCAGGGTTCGATTTGTCCCTGTCGACATCTTCGTGGATATGCCTGGAAATGGCATTTTGGCTCCTTCCCTCTCGTTCATCGTTCTGGAAGTTCCACCATCATGCTGGTTCCTGTAGAAACGTCACCCCCCCATACTGGGATGGTATTAGCCCATGGTGACTGCTTCAACCATGGTGAATAAAAGTCCAATCACGTGGGTAGCGAAATAAGTTGCGTGATTATTCATCCTCTCACTTCCAAAATTATAATGTCCGTCGTGACTATTATAGGCTTCAATTATAAGATACGACACAGCCTTAATCTTGCAGATGTGGATTAGCATGTGAGCTAATACTATTTTATAATGCTGCACGTGCTAGTGACGCTACTTTTGTATCACGCAGCATCCGTGAATTATACGACGTTTCAAAGATGAAATTTCCACTTTGGCAATTTAAATATCTCATACTATTATAATCACACTTATTCAGGATAATTGTAACACTATTACCTGTATATTTCCACTAGGCATCTGCCCTCCACATACGCGTGGGTAATATGTGATGTCACAGCAATGTTGTGCAATACACTATACTTGCCAATAATTATTTCCCAAGCTTCTTATTTAATTCACTGGACTTCATCGACAGTGAATATTAGTATTTGCTTGCTCGATGGCACCTTATAATCACTTTTAACGCTAAACAGCGGATATTCTTCTACGTCTCGTAGGACAAATGTAATTCCACGCCTACACAAGGCGGATTCTCAAGACGCAGTGCTCCGGTACTGGGTGTCTCTAGAAAGTAGGTCGTCAAAACGAAAACGTTGAGCGACTACTTACGTTCCTTTTTGCGTATCTGCAAGGGTATTACCTTACCTAAAGTAAAAATAAACATTCTCCAAAATGTTTTAATAATGCAGCATGACGAAATGGAATATTCTGAGTCTCGTAGGAAAGATAAAAATAATTAATAAGACCTCAGATAATAATTAGCAGTTTACACCAAAGTCAAAAGTGCGATTCACCGCTACTTCAAAGTATCGCGTGATCTCTCAGCTTCACGTGGCTTCCTGGGTGTGTTCAAAAGTACAACATCCCATCATAAATGCTCTGTCATAAAAAAAAAATCACATGAACCATAGCTCAGCGGGTTCATCTGCCTCTCTGTCGTTTCAAATAAAATGTTGGGATAACATTTTTATTTGCTTTGAAATTCATTCAAGAGTGATATTTTTTTAGATTGGCTGCATTAAAGGTTCCAATGCGTTCTCCTGTCCTAATGTCTTCTATCACATAACTTCCATTGTTTAAAGGCTGTCGGATACGACTAGGGCCATAATACAAGGATAGAAATTTCCCATATATGCGGTCTATAGGACTAGAAATTCCGGGTCTCCTTATAAGGATAAGGTCTCCTTCTACTAGTGGTTCTCTAAACCTCTGGCGTCTAGTTCTTCTCAAGCGCTTGGCAGCTTGTCTGTCCATAGTCTCTCTTGCAGCTAAAAGTCTGCTGGCATGTGATGGTTGTAAACAAGGTGGATTTACAATCACACGATCCCATATTCTCAGCGGCATCTGGTTCAAATGCAAGACCATAGGTATTTGACCAGTGCTCTCATGTACTGTTGAATTAATACATTTTGCCATAATAACAAGGACTTCAGTCCATCGCCAGTGTTCTTCTTGACAATATAATCGACAGAATTTTGCGATAATAGACATCACGCATTCTGCTGGGTTGCTCTCTGGATGTCGAATAGATGATAAAACATGACCTATTTCAAGCTCATTCATGGCATTGGCAAATTCTGCTGAGGTGTGCTGTGATCCGTGATCAGTCAACAAGAATTGTGGCTTTCCTGCCTCCGGTATCACTTGACGTCTAATCCTCTGAATAATCTGATGTGCAGTAGCTTTTTGAATCGGATGAAGCATCGTATATTTCGTGAACACATCCACCGTTGCAACGATGTATCGATTCCCACGACGAGCCTTAGGTATTGGGCCATACAGGTCCTGTGCATACAACTCTCTAGGTTGAGTTGGTAGTATTGGTCTAGGTTGTTCCTTCAGCAAGTGTGAGGTGTATTTGTTCCGCTGGCATGCGTCGCAAGCACGTAAACACTGTCTAACGGTGGCTCCTAACCCTTTCCATGTGAAAGACTCCTTGATAGTTGCAATGGTTTTGTCTGTTCCACCATGTCCAATGGATAAATGTACCATAAGAATAACAGATTCTTGGTATCTCCTAGGAATAACTGCACGCAGTTGAGTGTGGTCCTCGTCTACAAACTTGTATAAGACACGATGATAAATCAAATAATCATCTGCAACAGCAGCAATCCTTGCATAATGATCATCCTGTGGATCCATTCTTCGTTCTAGGAAACGGATAATATGTCTGAGTTCCTCCTCACGTCGCTGTCCTTCAGGTAAATGACGAAATCGGCGAAGGTGTTCCTCGCATTCTCCCTCGATGTCTATGGCATTAACAGTAGCTTCAGGATTCCGGCTGAGGATGTCGGCCAACACATTCTCTCTGCCTGGTCGATAAACTATTTCCAAATCGAACTGTTGGAGAAACAGCGTCCAACGTGTGATCCTGTCGCTTGCCAGTCTTGTTCTCAAGATGAAGGTCAACGCATGATGATCGGTTCTCACAATAATCCTCTGACCTAACAGAAGTTTCTGCCAGTATTCAAGTGCGTAAACAATTGCAAGTGCTTCTATCTCGGTCGTGAAGTAGTGAGATTCATGTGCTCTTAAACGTCGGCTTAAGAAAGCGATGTAATGACGTTTCTTCTCATCATCTTCTTGCAGAAAATGGCTCCTATACCAATGGCAGATGCATCAGTTTCTAGAATAAAGTTCCGAGAGTAATCTGGATATTCTAACTGAATTGAGTCCACAAGCATCTGTTTAGCTCTCCTGAAAGCTATCTCGCATTCATCATTCCAGTTCCACCTGCAGTTCTTTTTCAATAATCCTTGCAGTGGTGCAACAGTTTCGGAATACTTCTCACAATGAGCAGCAAAGAATTGGAGAATTCCTAAGAATTGTCTCACGTGTTTCACACGGGTTGGTGTTGGAAATGCAGCAACAGTTCTAATCTTTGCCGGATTCGGTCTATATCCTTCTCCATTGATTATGTGTCCTACGAATTTCACTTCTTCCTGAAAAAATCGACACTTGTCAAACTTGACCTTAAAATTTGCCTGTCGGAGATTCTCAAAAACAAGGCGCAATGTCTTTAAATGCTCTTCTTCTGTTCCCGAAGCTATGATTATGTCATCGAAATAACATATTTCTTTCTGCTTCACTTCATGAGTCAGCTTGGCATCAAGTGCTCTGATTAATGCGGCTCCGGCATTTTTCAATCCAAATGGTAGTTTTTGGAATACGTAAGTAGTCTGATCAAACAAGAATCCAGTATATTTCTGAGTATGCTCAGATAATCTGATATGGTAATAAGACTGAACCAAGTCTAATGATGAAAATATCCTTTTTCCTTTGAACTTCCTGAGAATGTCCCTAATCTTGGGCGGTCTGTCGTGCTCAGGAGCTAGGCGTTCATTCAAGGCTCTGGCATCAAGACAAAGTCTCAAGCTTCCATCTACCTTAACCACAGGTATTATGGGATTCAAGAAAGGAGTCGGTGATTTCTTGATTGTACCTGCTGCTTCCATCTCATGGATCTTCTTAGCAGCTTCTTCGAGATGTTTCTCGGCAATCGGATAGATCCTTTTCTGGAATGGGGAATCGTCCAGTAATACAAGATCATACTCATAGTCTAATATCTCACCAGGTGTGGTGTCGAATATATCTCGGTATTCGTTCAGTATTGCCTCAAGATCCTCATGTGTGGGTGCTGATAACGATTCTGCCTCTTCGTCGGCATCTAGTGTCGCCTCAATTTCCTTGCCCTTTAATGCTTCGACTACGTCTACTTCGGATAGGAATTCCGGTTCTTCTTCAATTAGGCTCATCTGAATGGGTTCGTTCGGCTTGAACTCTACCGTATTCCGTCCCATGTCAATGATTCCATCATATTTTCTAATGAAGTCTGCGCCTAAAATGGCATCATGATGCAGGCCCTTCATTACGAGAAATTCGTGCAAGTACACGTGGCTCGAAATCTTCACAGTACACAAAATCTGGATTTTGCACGTTACAGCGCGGTCAGGTATGACACCTCTGACTCTTATAGCTGAAATGGGCAACTCCGTCACCTCAGAGTTTGCTCTAAGTCTGGCATGGCAATCGGCGGAAATTACACTAATCATCGCCCCAGTATCGATGAGTATGACTACACTGACTTCATTCAAGGTGGCTACAATCTTGGGTAGACGTGTTAATTCATAATTGTGGTTCGTCGTTCGTCGTTCGTCCAACAAGTCTTCTTGGATTGGCTCCCAGAGTAATATAGAGGCAGTTACTCGGTGCTCAACCAAACAAGAATCTATTGATTTTTCGGAGTTTTTTATTTCTGTCATGGCGAGAAGTACTGGGCTGGTTCTGCTCCGTTTCCTGCGCCGAATGTCTATTTTCCCTCGAAGTAGGGTTCCGTTCTCCCTCTTCTTGGATCTGCAATTCTCTCAATTGTTGGAGGTACTCACGGCTCTCCCGCGCTCTTCCTTTCCAATCCCTGTCTGGCTGGTATCTAGGGTCTCGATTTCTGTCGTAACCCCCACTATATCGATAGTCTCTACGGATACGTCCGTGTTGCTGATTTCTTCCTTCATTCCCTCGGCGGTTGTTTTCATGACGTCGGTTGTCGTCCGTCCTTCGGTCGAATCGCCGGTCCCAATGACTTCGCCGGTCATCATGTTGATTTCGAGTATACGGAGTGTTGTTCCATTCTCTCCTGTTATAACTGTAATTGTTATCACGTCGCCCAGAATCCTCTGTGGTTTGTGTTTGTTGTGGCGTCTGGCTCACTTTATCAACAGTCGTCAGATTCATATGTCTATCCTCGCGCCTATCAGCCTTCTGCTGACGGTGTGTAGGAAACTGTTCTGTGTTAGCGTCCAACTTTCGCAGTATCTGGTCACACTGCTGGAAAGTGGATGCCCCTGCAGCGATTAACACACGTTGTACATCCGCAGGGTACTGCCAAACAATTGTGTTCACCAAATCTTGTTCGGACAATGGAGGCTGAAGACAACGGAGCTTCGCGAGCTGTATTGCGAAGTAATTCGCATAACGAGTGGGTGTATTGGAACTGTACCTTCGAGTGTACATCTCAGCTCGGATGCTCTGCTGGATGTCGCTCGACCAATATGTTCTTAATAACGCTTCCTTAAAGTCTTGGTAGCCTGTGAATGAGTATCGGAATGCTCTGAACCAGGTACCGGCTTATCCCTCAAGCAGTCGCTCTATAACTCTTAGTTCCCTCTCTGGAGTTACCATAGTATCACGTAAGTAGCTTTCGACATTTGCTAGGAATTCCACTGGAGTAACACCGCTCCCAGTTCCCGAGAAGCGAGCTGGTTGCTCCTCTCTTGAACGAATTATGGTGACATTTCCCTGCGTATTCGCGGGTCTGAAAGTATTTTGCATGTAACTCTGCGTAGGAGTGTTAGTCTCATGACTAATTCGATTAGATGCTGGTTGAAACGGGTGAGCGTTAAAGTTCAAGATCTGACCTTGCGCTAAATTAGTGAATTGTGACGGTTGCGATTCCATAGGCGCGCTGGGTTGGAAATGGGTAGGCATCATTCCTCCTGATTGAGATATAGGCGTTTCCTGAGATTCTCCCATCTGTGGGTGTACGTGTCTCTCTCTTGGAGTCGTCTCGAGTCTGTCCAGGCGTCTTTCTATTACTTCAAGACCTGGGATGGTTCTGGCTGCGACTTTGTTGCCTAAGTCGTTCAATTGCAGCTCGATCCTGTCAACCTTTCCCTTGAGGTTTGTGTCTACCTCGCGTATGGCCGTCCTAAGGTTATAACTGAGGTCTAACCTCTCGGTCACCGCGACTTCCTCAAATCTCTTTTGTAAGGAATCGATATCTCCTTCAACTCTGGACATATTTTCTTGGATTTTACCCACATCGTCTCTAACCTCGGCTACCTTAGCCTTGACTGTAGCTTCGTGTTCGTTGAGGTCACCTCTCAATAACATGAGGTCAATTTTGTGTTCCTCATGATGAACATCAACTGTCTCACGTAGACTGGCTACGGTTTCCGTCAATTCAGAAATGTTTCTCCTGTTGGTGTTAAGTTCCTCTTTAATCTCCATCATGCCATCAACGATAGTCTTCACGTTGTTATTAACGGCATTGGCAGCTCCTCTCATCAAGATTAAACCAACGTTCATGGTTGCCATGTCCTTCTTCACATTTCCGATAAATCCCTCGACGTGATCTAGTCGAGTCCCGAATTCTTCCCTGGTATGTTCCAGATCTGCTCTCATGTCTATCTGGACTTTATTCAAGGTTGTCTGAATTTGAGCTGTGTGCTCCTCCAATCGGTTTTGCACCTCCTCCCTAGCTCTATTCATCTGGTCGGTTAAGCAATCTACGCGCTGGTTAGCCTCCTGATGGTGTCGTATGACATCAACCCTAACAGCTGCTAAACCTGTCGTCAGATCATTTCTCGCTTCGATCCTATATGTGTCCATGTCTGCCCTGACTTGAGTTAAATCAGCCCTAACATTATTTACAGAGTGAGTGTTAATCTCTAAGTCCTGTCTTACATTGTTTATAGACTGAGTGTTAATCTCTAAGTCCTGTCTTACATTGTTTATAGACTGAGTGTTAATCTCTAAGTCCTGTCTAACCTGGTCCACATGACCACTGACATTGTTGACTTCCTGTCTAACCTGGTCCACATGACCACTGACATTATTTACAGCCTGAGTATTCTGTTGAAGATTGGCATTCACACCTGCCATCATCTCTCCAAACACACGGCGAATAGTTTCCTCATCCATAGATAAGAAATATATGAGAAAGTGAGGGATCAATTTCTACTGGAACTTACAGCTATGATTAGTTACTTGGTGGTATAAAGCTTGCTTCATTTATATAAATATCACGAGTACAGCTGGAGTATGCAAACTAAGTGCTTCTACATTTACAAAGACAACGGTGAGCAAAGCAAAGTATTACTTTTACTTAGGATGAGGCATCATCAAAGAAAATCCTATCCTTCATTTATTCAACACTAAAGCCTCACCCCATGGACTTCTATCAAACATGAATGCCATGCGGTCAATTGATCTGCAGTACGACTTTCTAAGTTCGTCCCAGTCCTGTCAATTTACCGTTAATCGACATTAGGATCCTCAAAAAAATATGATGATGATGATAATTGCTGTTTTAAGGGGCCTAACATCTAGGTTATCGGCCCCTGATGGTCTGGGTGATCGTGAAGATGAAAATGAAATGCAAACTTAAAACTAAAACTAACTACCATCCTACATACTAGAAGAAGAAATGGAAAAATAAAGGAGAATAAGGCAAATAAAGGACAGGAGGAAGAGAAATGCCCTCAACCCTCGAAGAATGCGGATTGAGGGACTTGGAAGGTAGGAGAGCAATGAAAGGCAGATAGGAAAGTGAAAGTGGAGAGGGTCCGCCCCGAAGGTAGGGGACAACAGGGGAAAACGGACCCAGCTCAGGAATCCCTCGGGGTCGCCAACTCCCGAACTCACCAGCCGTGAGCCCCTGAGGGTGTAGCATTATCTAGGGTGCACCAAAAGTGGTGGGGCTACATACACCCTGCCTCCTTAAGGGCCTTGAGCACAAGGCAGGAGGTAAAAGGAAAATAACAAGAAGGCTGACCCCTCACAGAAGGAGGGTGTCAGGAAAGATGAGACAAGGGCCAATTAAGGCGGGAAAGGAAGAGACTCCCTAGGCCTCGGATACCCTAATACCGTCGGGGTCGGAAGAGAACAAGAGTTGACCAAGTGAGGTCGACAGGAAAGAAGACAGAGAGGAGCCCGGCACAAGTAAGTGGAAGCAATGCCGGACTCAGCTTGGGCCCCGTGGTCGCCAACCCACTTCTCACTAGATGTGAGCCCCTGGGGGACAAAAAAAAAACATGGTACTGAGGGTCACCACGTTAACGTCGAGCCCCACGTTGGGCGCCATTTTATGAGACCGTTTAGTTGATGTCAACAACCACGATGACTCAACTAACGACACATAAATCGAATAAAAAGAAAAGTACCGTGAGGATCAGGTGACCTTCCAAAAAGGCTAAAGCGGCACGAGAGTCCGTAGTCCACAGGGATCGTGGTACATGGTGACGATGGTCATAGACCGCCTAAGGAAAGGTTCACCTTAAAACTAGACTGAGAAAATAAACATCCAGACTCATGTAAAACACCGTGAAAATTTATTAAAATTCACAAGCCCCTAGCCTAGTTCGGAGGGTTATAATCGGCTAGTCCGCAAATTAATAAATAAACTAAGATAAAGAACAGGTCCCCTACCTGAGAAGTTACTGAAAACCCTCGCGAAAGATCTAACTCACAATGATAAAGCAACAACAGCAACGCTAGGAATATGGCACGACGCAAGTCCCTAGTTCAAGTTACAAGATCAAGCTAATATCTGAATTTACATTTAACAGGGTAGCAAAACAAATCTAGGTTAGGATGGTACCATTTCGACATTTAAATTTAACATTAATTCAACTAGCTAAGTCCTATCAATTAACAAAATTTACGGCGATGACGTCCGTAAAAGAAAACAATTACATCCAAAAGCTAAGTGTACAGCCATGAAAAACAAACAATTTAATTATGCTTAATAACTATGTGCTAACAGCACACAATAAAGTAACATGTAGGGTTTAATACACTTGGCATCATAAATTAATAACGAAATAGACACAGTAGTTTTATTAAAAATTCCTGCCTACACCTTGGTTTACTCTTTGTAAACCATAGTCATCTAATGTGTATAGTTACGGTGACGAATGCGCAGTTGAGACCACGTCTGACATCGCATGGCCTGAGCTCCACAAGCTACGAACTCTAGGTTCGCACATGCTTCAGGTCGCTACAAAAATGTCAACTGTCCTAGTCATTTCCTCACAAGGAAATTATCTTCAACTGCACGGCTATGTCAACAGTTCCAGAATGCAAATAACAAAGTTAGATAGAAATAATCGTTAGTTAGGCTTGTTTTACAACAATTATGCATTTTATTATTAGAATGTCGGTTTATAGGATTATCGTAGGTTTATGGCGAATAACATTGACAATAGCCTGGGCACGGAGTGTCTCCAACTGAGATCATTCTCCACCAAAAAGCCTCGACTCAACAGTCGGAATATAATCATCGAGTATAACAACTCGGACACACAATAACACGGGTTACCAGCGGCGCTAAGCTCGCGTTCAATAACTCTGGGATAGGCCTGTACAACAGTTACCTTCCAGTAACATCTGGTCAACGGGATCATCCCCGGACAAAGCATACAATAACATCCTGCTATAACAGGGTAGACTTCACCATCCTATAGAAAACCTTACATAACTGTACCTGTCATACGACAATACACGCAACAGAGCGCTGAACTAACAAAAACCGATCCATAAAACAAGTGATCAAATACAAGAGTGGAAACTGGTTTCCATAAGCAAAATAGCAATGAAAGGAAAAGCGAATACAAATTGTACTCTGTCCTCGTCTATAGTAGTTTTGTCTCACAATGAAGCAGGCGTGCTCTAGGTCACTGGGTTACATAACCAGTTTATTCAAGGCCGGCGATTTAATCAATACAAAACCTGCACTTGGCCGGTTCATAAAAAACATTACCATATGTTACGGATCTCTACAGAGTCCGTGTATCAAACGCACGCTATAAATCTGAGTATAGTAATACACTTCCGTCTTTCTACCAAAGACGTCTAAATGAAAGTAAACTTACAATAACTGAAGCTCTTTGCTTTAAAAATGCAACTCAGTAGTTGCTAGAACATCAAATAAAAACGTGTCTCACACGACACAAGCAAAATATGATAAATGTGGCACAGATTCACACACTAGATCTGCTTAATGATACGTTGGGAACCGCGTTCGATGCTAGGCAACGAAACATTCCTTCTAGTTGTTAGGTTCAAACATGACCAAGAATAGCTTCTGAGCTTATTCAAAATGAAATATAATGCATTTACAAACTGGTAGTTACTGTCGACTACCTAAATGATACGACCGTTCTAACGACAGTCAGGGGTGTAACAAAGGATGGCTGCGAAGAATGCAGTCAATTAATAACCAAGGCATCTGATTGCCATAACTACAGTCAGCAAAGACTTGAAAATTACCCCAAGTAGGGTTGAACAAAATAGCCTCAAAATGACTACGATCAGGTTCAGCAAAAAGGTAGGCATTGACGTTCCACGACGTTCACCAAGCTGCACCAGGGCTGACCAAAATGTCTGACCCCAAAGGTGTCTCACTCTAAACTGAAATAAATGACATCTAACTAATCTAGTTACATCCCTACCTAGAAAAATGGCTGACACTGAGTGTGGTTGATTCACAAACTACATTAAAACTACTACACCACCAGAAACTAGAACAAAGAAGGGGTGTGACAAAAACTCACGAAATGGAGGAGCTCTCACTCAGCTCTCTATTCCACAACAAGGGTTGTACATAAACCTATCTGGCTCTCTGGATCGGTATCCTCCTCATCAGGATTCCCATCTGGACTCCCCCAAAGACCAGGGTTCGATTTGTCCCTGTCGACATCTTCGTGGATATGCCTGGAAATGGCATTTTGGCTCCTTCCCTCTCGTTCATCGTTCTGGAAGTTCCACCATCATGCTGGTTCCTGTAGAAACGTCACCCCCCCATACTGGGATGGTATTAGCCCATGGTGACTGCTTCAACCATGGTGAATAAAAGTCCAATCACGTGGGTAGCGAAATAAGTTGCGTGATTATTCATCCTCTCACTTCCAAAATTATAATGTCCGTCGTGACTATTATAGGCTTCAATTATAAGATACGACACAGCCTTAATCTTGCAGATGTGGATTAGCATGTGAGCTAATACTATTTTATAATGCTGCACGTGCTAGTGACGCTACTTTTGTATCACGCAGCATCCGTGAATTATACGACGTTTCAAAGATGAAATTTCCACTTTGGCAATTTAAATATCTCATACTATTATAATCACACTTATTCAGGATAATTGTAACACTATTACCTGTATATTTCCACTAGGCATCTGCCCTCCACATACGCGTGGGTAATATGTGATGTCACAGCAATGTTGTGCAATACACTATACTTGCCAATAATTATTTCCCAAGCTTCTTATTTAATTCACTGGACTTCATCGACAGTGAATATTAGTATTTGCTTGCTCGATGGCACCTTATAATCACTTTTAACGCTAAACAGCGGATATTCTTCTACGTCTCGTAGGACAAATGTAATTCCACGCCTACACAAGGCGGATTCTCAAGACGCAGTGCTCCGGTACTGGGTGTCTCTAGAAAGTAGGTCGTCAAAACGAAAACGTTGAGCGACTACTTACGTTCCTTTTTGCGTATCTGCAAGGGTATTACCTTACCTAAAGTAAAAATAAACATTCTCCAAAATGTTTTAATAATGCAGCATGACGAAATGGAATATTCTGAGTCTCGTAGGAAAGATAAAAATAATTAATAAGACCTCAGATAATAATTAGCAGTTTACACCAAAGTCAAAAGTGCGATTCACCGCTACTTCAAAGTATCGCGTGATCTCTCAGCTTCACGTGGCTTCCTGGGTGTGTTCAAAAGTACAACATCCCATCATAAATGCTCTGTCATAAAAAAAATATCACATGAACCATAGCTCAGCGGGTTCAATATCATCTGTGCCTGGTGCTTTGTTCCTGCTTAAGTCTTCCAAAGCTCTATCAAATTCTGATCTCAATATTAAATCTCCTTTCGCATCCTCATCAATTTCCTCCTCCCTTCCATTACATGATCCTCAATCTCCTTTCCCTTATACAAACTCTCTATGTAAGCTTTCCATCTCTCAACCTTTTCTTCCCTATCTGTTAGAGGCTTTCCATTTGTGTCCTTAATATTACAGCACTTAGTCTTCTTTTCCCCAAAATTATATTTAATCCTTCGATAAGCTGTGTCTACTTTTCCTAATTTCAGACAATTTTCTATACCTGCACATTTCTCTTTCAACCATCCTTTTTTCGCTACCTTGCACTTCTTGTTAATCTCATTTCTCAGACGTTTTTATTGTGCTTTCCCCTTTTCATCTCTTACATTCTTGTGTTTCCGCCTTTCATCCATCATTTCTAGTATATCCTGAGTGATCCACGGTTTTCTGCCTATTCCTTCTTTCCTACCAATATTTTCTTCTGCGGATTTTGTTATTTCATTCTTCAAAAGTGCCCATTCGTCTGCAATTGAAGTTTGTTTAGGGTTTTTCATTAGTCCTTCCTTTATACTCTTCTTGAATCTTTCGTTTACATCCTTCTCTTTCAGTCTGTCTATTGCCCACCTTTTTGGCTTTTGACTTTTCTTCAGTTTCTTCAACTTTAATCTGCATTTCATTACAACCAGATTGTGGTCAGAGTTTATGTCAGCACCAGGATGTGTTTTACAATCCAAAATCTGGTTTCGAAACCTCTGCTTGACCATAATGAAGTCGATTTGGTAACGCCCAGTATCTCCTGGTCTCATCCATGTGAATATTCTTCTATTGTGGTTATTGAATAAGGTGTTAGCTATGACCAACTCATGCTCAGTGCAGAATTCTACCAGCCTGCTTCCTCGATCATTCCTTTCACCTAATCCGAAATCTCCTACTATCTTCCCTTCTCTCCCTTTTCCTACCACAGCATTCCAATCTCCCATTACTATAACATTTTCATCACCCTTGATATACCTCATAATTTAGTCTATTTCTTCGTAGACCTTTTCAACATCCTCATCATCAGCTTGACTGGTAGGCATATAGACTTGTACCACTGTGGTGCAGGTAGGTTTAGTATTTATTTTTGCTACAATAATCCGTTCACTATATTGCTCATAATATTCCACCCGCTGTCCAAGTTTCCTACTCAATATGAGGCCAACCCCTGCTTGGCCATTGTTTGATTTAGTGCTAATGACCCTATAGTCTCCTGACCAAAAGTCCTGTTCTTCCTGCCAGCGCATTTCACTAATCCCAACCAAATCCAACCTCAACCTATCCATTTCCCTTTCTAAGTTTTCTAACCTTCCATTTCCTAGCAGACTTCTAACATTCCACGCTCCGATCCGTAGAATGTCAGATTTCCTCTTTGTCACTTCTGTGATGTTAACCCCCTCTCGAATAGTCCCCACCCGGAGATCCGAACGGGGGACTAGTTTACCTCCGGATAGAAATTTTACAAGGGAGGAGGCCATCATCACATGTATTTATGCATAGAGAGGTGCATATCCTCGGAAATAGCATACGGCTGTAGTTTCCCGTTGCTTTCAGCCGTGCAGCAGGACGCAGTGTAGCCATTATTTGGCTTATATTATCAATATCTTAACCGTCTATAAGACTAGTAAAGAATTGATTTATTCTGAAAGGCTGCTACTCCCTTTCAGAATAAGTAAAGAGCAATTCTACTAACAAAAATACTAACCTTCTACCGTACTAACAATTAAATACCAAAATTCTACTAACGAAAAAAATACTAAAGTTCCACCAACAACAAATACTACCACTAAAACAGTCTGTCACCAAGCACACTCACATGCAATCACAAATCACAGTCTACTGAAACAATGAACTATAACTAATAAACAATGCAACTGCTACCAGACACACACACCACAGTCTAATAGAACAATGACATATATCTAATAGACAAACTAACTACCTACTTACAACTACAACTAACTACATACTTACTGTACTGTTATTTGAATTGACAATATTTACAAAATGCAATTTAGATAGAAAATACTTACAAAATGTAATTTAGATTCAAAATAGTCACAAAATGCAACTGAGAATAAAAATACTTACAAAATACCCACCCTACACAATATTGGCATTTATCGAAGGATTGATTTACTATCTAAAAAAAAATCATGGGAGCGTGCTCAACAACTCACCAAACATTCATCGCAATGAAATGAATGGTATATGAACGCATACGGGACTTTGCTGAAACGATTCAAGCGCCGTCACCCATTTGTTGAATATACTCGTACGCTACCTATTGTAAAATGGATTTGCTAAGTGAAAACCTTCCCTGCACTATATAGATAAATTAATTCAGGTTAGTCTGAAAAAACTATGATAACAAATACCAAAGAAAAATACGATATCCTTACAAAAGCATTAGAATGTAAATAAATGAAAGTTCACAAAAAATTTAGATACACATAAAAGAGCAAGATTAAAAGTTAATATAAATTAATATAAATTTACCTCCGTGGCTTAGGCGGTAGCACACCGGCCTCTCACCGCTGGGTCCGTGGTTCAAATCCCGTGAGATCCATGTGAGATCTGTGCTGGACAAAACGGAGGCAGACAGGTTTTTCTCCGGGTACTCCGGTTTTCCCTGTCACAATTTAATTCCAGCAACACTCTCCACTATCATTTCATTTCATCTGTCATTCATTTAATCATTGCCCTAGAGGAGTGCGTCAGGCCTCGGCAGCCGGCACAGTTCATATTCTTGCCGCTAGATGGGGGCTTCATTCATTCCATTCCTGACCCGGTCGGAGACTGGAAGCAGGCTGTGGATTTTCATTTTCATAAATTTACCTTAACGGACTGTCTATCGGACGTCGCTGCTGAGAGCTATGTGTTGTTGCTTTCAGCCAGGCATAATGATACGGAACAGCGCATAAATTTCAAAAAGATGAAGTCATCCAACCCTGGAGAGATTTCTGCCGAATCCCAGTTTGTCGCATTCAACATGTCGCCTCCAGATGGTCGAACACTGCAACTTCTCTATAAATGGCAAAAATCAACTAACCTCCAACAAGACAGAGGACTCCGACCTGCTGGCCAGCTCCGTAGAAGTAGCCGTCCCCAATACAACTCAAATTAGCCAAGGTACACTTATATAAGTTGTAACGAAATACTTGGCCTTTGATAAGCCAAATGTAATACCGTATATAAGTCGAGAAATAAACTCAAACTAGCACATTCACGAAGCAGTGCGTTTCAAATGGAGCATGCAAATGAAATGAAATGTTGTTGTTGTTTCCTATGGCTAGCCCGGATTCAAATCCATCAGCTTTCTTGCGTTCCAATAGAGTTGTGTGAGGTTTCCAGAAGTTCTAGCAGTCACATCAAGTTTGTTGCAATGTAGCAGGTGCCCCTTATCCATTTTACTTCCAGGTTCGTGACAAAGTGTGCATTCTTCAGATCTCAGGATGTTGATTCGTTTCTGATGAGCTGCAAGGCAGTCATGGCCAGTGTTAAGTCTGAAGAAGGCTACAGATTCTCTTCTTGGTGTTAATTTATATTGATCCCATTTAGCATCAATGTCTTCCATAATTTGATTTCTGCTGTTTTCTTTGCCATTTCTTCATACCTGTTTTTGATAGTATTTTTCAAGATCCTTTTTGCTGACATAAAATCAGTCTGACTGACAGGTTGTTGTAGTGGGGTAGCCTACCTTTTTTTTGCTAATCTGCCTGCCTCTTCATTACCTACTATTCCAACATGAGAAGGGATCCACTGAAATGAGATCTGTTTGTGGAGTCTTTGAAGGGTTTTTATCATACAAAAAATTTCTTTCAATTCTTTATTTCGGGGCTTATAATTTGAGACGAGATGGCTTGGATGGCTGCTTTTGAATCTGTAATGATAACACATTTTTGATAATCAATGTTTCTGCCTAATAACTGATGGAGTGCATGTGAAATTGCTCTTATCTCAGCATCAAAGTTTGTTTTGGCCTACTGGGAAGTCGAGTGAGCAGAGAGATGAATGTATTCCTGCTCCAGTTCTATTTTCTTTGTCTTGTGAGCCATCTGTAAATATTTTTAGCCATTGATAAATGGATATCTTTCTTCTATTATACAGAGGGCCAGTTGTTTTAGATCATGTGGTGAAGAGTCTTTCTTGCAGAACTCTTTTAGCAAAGTGAGATCTGTAGTCACTTGTATATATTCAATGGGGTTGATGATGATGATGATAATTGTTGTTTTAAGGGGCCTAACATCTAGGTTATCGGCCCCTAATGATCTGGGTGATAGCGAAAATGATAATGAAACAGAAACCAGAACGAAAATTAAGTGAGACGGAAAATACTTACAAAAAGGAACTCGGATTGAAACGACTCACAAAATGTTCTTACAAAAGGGAATTTAGAACGAAAAGATTCACAAAAGAATAGATTGAAAAATACCCACAAAATGAAGGCTAGGTTCAAAATACGTACAAAATGCAATGTAGCGTCGAAATACTTACAAAATGCAACTGAAATTCAAAATACTTACAAAATGCAAATGAGATCGAAAATACGTACAAAATGCAATTGAGGTCCAAAATACTTACAAAATGCAATTGAAATTGAAAATACACAATGCAATTCAGATTGAAATAGGCCTTATCCCAGTTCCAATCCAAATTATTCACAAAGTGCAATCGAAATTCAAAATACTTACAAAATGCAATTGAAATTGAAAATGCTTACAAAATGTATGGTGATTCTAACGACTCATGTGGATTGACAATACTTACAAAAAGCAATTTAGATTGAAAATACTTGACAAAATGTAATTTAGATTCAAAATACCCACAAAATGCAATTGAGAATCAAAATATGTGCAAAATGCCCACCAAACAAAATGCAATTTAGATTCAAAATTCGTGCGAAATGCGGTTTTGGTTGAAAATACTTACAAAATGCAATTGAAATTCAAAATACTCACTAAAAGGCCCCGCAACCTGCATTGAAAGACTTACTAAAAAGCAATTTAGATTGTCAATCTTTACAAAATGCAATTGAGGTTGAAAACAATCGCGAGATGTAATTTAGATCGAAAAAACTTACAAAATGCAGCATAGATCAAAAATGCCTTAAAAATCGCTAAAAGGGAATTTAGATACACGGTGATTCGAGTAACAAAAACAGTGCGGGAATCTTAAAGAGAAAAGGAAATAGAAGGAAGAGAGGATAGGAGAGGGGAGGGGAGGGGAGAGAGGAGAAGGTCCGCCCCAAAGGGAAGGGACAAAAGGGGAAAACGGACCCAGCTCAGGAATCCCTCGGGGTCGCCAACGCCCGAACTCACCAGCCGTGAGCCCCTGAGGGTGTAGCATTATCGACGGTGCACCAGAAGTGGTAGGGCTACATACACCCTGCCTCCTTAAGGGCCTTGTGCACAAGGCAGGAGGTAAAAGGAAAAGAACAAGAAGGCTGACCCCTCACAGAAGGAGGGTATCAGGAAAGATGAGACAAGGGCCAATTAAGGCGGGAAAGGAAGAGACTCCCTAGGCCTCGGATACCCTAATACCGTCGGGGTCGGAAGAGAACAAGAGTTGACCAAGGAAGGTCGACAGGAAAGAAGAAAGAGAGGAGCCCGGCACAAGTAAGTGGAAGCAATGCCGGACTCAGCTGGGGCCCCGTGGTCGCCAACCCACAACCCACTAGATGTGAGCCCCTGGGGGGCAATGGGGTTGACTGGCATACACAGTGGTTCAAGTTTTATTTGCAGATTGCTTTTATTGATATATTCTTTGGCGAGACTTAAGGGATCTTTTGGTGTTTTAAGATTGGGGCTAGAAACTGGTATTTTGATCCATGTCATTTGAGGTAGTCTTTGTATACTGAGAGAAATGAAATCTATTGAGGAATACATTTCCCGTTTGGACGGCTACTTCTACCGAGCTAGCCAACAGGTGGGAATCCTCTGTCTTGTCCGAGGATTCTTTATATCTTGCCATTTATAGTGAAGTTGCAGCGTTCGACCATCCAGAAGCGACACACTGAAGGCGACAAATTGTGATTCGGCATAATTCTCTCCAGGGTAAAAAAAAAATGCTTAGACCATTATGAATATGGTTTTTAAGATTCCTTTCATTTAATCTACGCTGACGAAGGTATCATTGTATACCGAAACATGTACGTTTCAATTTAATTATTAAACTTCTTAGTGTTTCACTAGGCGGATTTTAATTGGAGATTGGAAGGAAAAGAACATGAGGAAGAAAAGTAAGCAATTCTGCTTTTGAAACCTTTTATAAAATATTATAGGAACACGTTTCAAACTATAAAACTTTAGATAAAATAAAATAATAATAATAATAATAATAATAATAATAATAATAATAATAATAATAATAATAATAATAATAATAATAATAATAATAATAATAATAATAATATCGTATGGCTTCGGTGCCGGGTGCAAGCTTTGTTAAATGACACCCAAAGGGCAGCTTGCATGTCAAATTTCGTCGTTCCTTTGAAAGGTATGAAAGTCAAGGAGGTTAGGTATCTAAGCTCCTTGACACTATAGCGCTTTCTAGTAGAGAATGGAAAAACTTTGTGTTGGCGGAAAATCCCGAGACTATTTTTTCCATTATGAACACGGCCTACTGAATTCAAATAGGATCTCCCCCAGGGGCTCACATCTTGTGGGCGTGGGTTGGCGACCACGGGGCCCCAGCTGAGTCCGGCATTGCTTCCACTTACTTGTGCTGGGCTCCTCTCTGTCTTCTTTCCTGTCGACCTCACTTGGTCAACTCTTGTTCTCTTCCGACCCCGACGGTATTAGGGTATCCGAGGCCTAGGGAGTCTCTTCCTTTCCCGCCTTACTTGGCCCTTGTCTCATCTTTTCTGATACCCTCCTTCTGCGAGGGGTCAGCCTTCTTTTTCTCTTCCTTTTACCTCCTGCCTTGTGCTCTAGGCCCTTAAGGAGGCAGGGTGTATGTAGCCCCACCACTTCTGGTGCACCCTAGATAATGCTACACCCTCAGGGGCTCACGGCTGGTGAGTTCGGGAGTTGGCGACCCCGAGGGATTCCTGAGCTGGGTCCGTTTTCCCTTTTAGTCCCTTACCTTTGGGGCGGACCCTCTCCTCTTTCACTTCCCTATATGCCTTTCATGGCTCTCCCTCCTTCCAAGTCCCTCAATCCGCCTTCTCCGAGGGTTGAGGGCATTTCTTTTCCTTCTGTCCTTTTATTTGCCTTATTCTCCTTTTATTTTTCCATTTCTTCTTCTAGTATGTAGGTTAGTAGTTAGTTTTAGTTTTAAGTTCGCTTTTCATTTTCATCTTCACGATCACCCAAACCATCAGGGGCCGATAACCTAGATGTTAGGCCCCTTAAAACAACAATTATCATCATCATCAAATAGGATCTTTAACATGCCAACAACGTATGACATCCATGTCGTGATTTTTGTCGCCTTTCAAAAATCACTTACCACGGCCAGGAGCGAACCTGCAAGCTTGGGGGGTTGGTAGTCCGACACGTTAACCACTCACCCACCGTGGCAAGCGAATACAATAATGAAGACGCCAGACAAACAGGAAGAGGGTAGACAAACGTTCTAGTTTAGGCTATGTTACTTCAATAAGCCCTTTCGGGATAAGCCTAATATGTGCGAATTTAAAATAATGGCCCCCTCATATTTTTCCCAAAAGCTTTCCAAAAGCATGTCGTTAGCACAGAGTCGTCGACCCGAAATCGGTCAGATACTTGGAAGTAGACGTCCTGAGCCTGACTTCCCGGGGTATGGTGGCTCATACCTTTAAAGAATGTTGAATTGATAACTTTTTAGGTTTGGAATGAATGCCAATGCGCACCATGGCAATTTGCCCCGAATGAGTAATACTGCTATTGCTCTCAATACGGCCGTGGCCCATATTCGAACCACTCAACTTCGCCTCGCAGTATCAGACCTATCAAGCATAGCTGTGGTGATAATATGAAAAATAATATAAATTTAAACTCAATGCATTTTTTTTAAATTGTGGTAATCGATGGATTTCTGGGTGTTTCATCGTAAAATTTGGTCGCATGATGTGTGTGTACAGTACCCCAGGGGTATGCACCCCTTGGAGACCATCCCCCCATCATCTATTTAAATCTCCTAACTGGCAATCCTTGTAAGTCCAGACCAACATCTACTAACACCGCAAGGACAGCTAGCCATTCTGGAAAGCTGGCCCAATCCTTGCATCACTACCACAAACAGCGACACACAATTAACTAGGGCATCTATGCCATCAGAATGTCGACGAAGCAGCGCCGAAGAATATAAGAGGGAGTCTTAAGGAGGTCAGGCTCTCAATTACCAGTCTTATAGTTCGGCGGCCGGAGGCTAACGCTGTTATCATCAGGTGAGTCAGCAGTGTCAGAATCCTATACTTTGTAACCTTACCCACCAATTTGTATACACCAGTTTGTACTCTCACATTGTAACATCACTACATCCCTTAAAAGGGACTCATAATTCAATATTACTGGCCAATAAACACTTGGTCAGTACATTACACCTGCATTACTGTTTACACGCTTCTTTACGCCCTAACTCCCTTCCTGAACTCTCCGTCACGGTTAGACGTGACACCCAGTAGCCAGGCACTTGCCAGTTCAGGTAGCATTGCATTTCACGCAGTGGCCCGACTGCCAGGAGCGGCACGCGCCATATAGCTGACGCGTGCAAGTCGATTATCTAACCAGCCAGCTGGACGACCAGCGCGTTGACCTGTACGCTAAGTCCATCCCCTAAAGTACACCTAGATCTTTTATAAGAGCAACCCCTAGCACCCTAACACTAAACAACACTCTACACTGGTCAGCTTGCCCGACTACGGGAAGCTACCCCCTTTTCGGCACTTCTTTATAAATTAACACAATAACTCTTCCGTTTTAGATCCAACCACCCCCCCCCCCCCAATAAGGGATCTAAAACAGATGGTGGAGGCGCCTCTACTACGCACAGTAAAATAGGACTCAACCAACGAGCCCTCGTAGTAGAAACGACCCCTTCCGTACCGCAAGAAGCCAAGCAAAAATTGTGAATTTTTTCCCAGACAGAGAGCAGCATTTTTGCTCCGTACTACTTACACAGGGAATTTTTTCTCCCAAACCAACCCCCCAGCCCCAGAAGGAATCAGAGAAAATAAGAATACACTGACAAACACGCACAGTTTTTTTTCTTAGAAGACGCATACATTTCATTTAGAATGGCACCTCATACAGAAACAACAGAGATTGTAAGCCATAGAGGCAGTAGGGGTACGCCAATATTATTAGCATTATTATTCAGATGCCAGAGGCACATACAAAGCCGGCAAACACAGATACGGGCACTCCAAACAAAAATCGGGGCAATACAGGGCAAACAGCCATACACTCCGTCAGAGGGTACGACAGCGCGATTAAGATGCGCACATACGCTCTTGAGGCACATACATGAACACCTCAATAGGATCCATATCCAAAGGCACGGAATACACGACCAATTGATCACCACAAATGGTCCCGTAATAAATAATGCAACCCTCGACAGGTTGAGGGTGCACTACACGATTCTACACACCCAGTACAGAGAGTTAATTCGCGAACAGGCGTTTCTCCAACTGGCGGCCACAGAACTATACAAAGCACAACTACACTGATACAGCAACTTGCCAGCAGGCCATGTGCCTCAATAGGCAATGCGCCCAAATTTGGGGCGAACATAAGGAGCTCCGGGCTCACTAAGCCATCTTTGAGTACATGGCAGGGCCACAAGCCCAGCCGGGAGAGGACATAAGCATAGATACGCTAACTCGGCAATTTGCGAGGATGTCTCTCTCGCCATGTACTGCCACACATGGGAAGGAGGTCACCATGGCCACAGTCCAGGAGACGGCCAGGTTAGACTCCAATACACTGCGAGGACAAGCTTACACCAATACACATCCCTTAGCTCCGGTTCGGAAGGCAATTTTGCCAAACCGAGCAGCAGACCCTAGGCCAACCCCCTCGCAACGGACGGACGAGAGGGAGTTGAAGCCAGGACCCTCAGACACACATAGTATGACAGGGAGACAACGGGAGATAACCACGTCATGGGCTGAGGACGTAGAGCCCGCCCTACAGCACATTGAGCCTACACACACCCACACAGATAGGAAAACACAGTGGCAGGAGTCTGCCGTGGCCACAGGCCAGAAAGCGGTCAGGCTACACGCCACCACATTGCCAGTGCAAAGACAGGCAATTAAGCGACCTTTACCGCCAGTTCAAAGGGCAAGTTTGCCAGAACGGAGGCGAACACCGGCATTCGTACCCCAGGTGCGAACGCATAAGAGGGTGTTGCATTCAGGCCCTCAGGATGCACGATACACGCCTGCACATTGTGACCACGCACTCACACACGGTACACGGGGTACAGGAAAGGTGTTATTACCTACCCCACAAAACCACTCAAGTAAAAAAACACACACCCCCGTAAACTCTACTAGGGTAGCGCAGAGCGCAATTAGGCCCTCGAACACAGGCACACTCAAACCTACAGACAAGCGCTACGGTGGAAGTAGGCCCAGGCTTACTTTGCTAGAAATTCCGCCGGAAAATAGCAAAGGGGCACCTCAGTGGATCCCACGGGCCTACACCCTAGTGACAGGGCGACGGTATCCAACTTCCCGAGCACTGACGCTCGAACAAGAATAACGACCTTCACTAGGAATTCAACATACTCCAACATCTCTTGCACCAATATTATAGTTACACGTAAGTTCTTTCACACGGGAGAAATACGCCAATAAATACATACAGACTCACTAACGTAAACGGCACATTTTTTTCCACGTATATGCAGTGCAACATGGCTAAACCAAAAGTATATAATTCTAAATCCTTCTTGATTTTTATTTGGGCCCCTAGCATTTTTTTTCTCAGGCCATCAATGGTTACTGAACATAGTGGTCCATATTATAACTCGGATAGCGTAAAGTTTCTAATATCCAAAGCCAAGTGGAAGCCCATCAGGTGAGCCACGCGGCTTAAGGCCGGAAAGAGATATTCCGAACACAGCTTAAGCATCAAATCACAGCATAGAGCTTAAGCGGGTCTTTCTAGGTGAAAATGACTAAATGTTCTATGATCCGGTCCCACGGTTTGATAGATTCCCTTGTGGCGGGCGAGAGCCCTGATTGTAGCAAGAATTAAGAATCTCAAACTATTTTTTTCAAAAGTGGTAGATTTCCCTGTGACGTAACTAGATTACTATAGTGCTAACGTCACCAACTAGGTGGATAGTACGCTCAGGACATACTTACCATTTTTAAGCATTTTCATAGTGTTTACGACACAATTTTGACAGACTATCGCCATCGGGCAACCCGCTTTAATCAGCATAAGGCAGGGTGCAGGCGAGATACAATATATTTTTTATACCTTTTCAAAGTGCTCTCTTAATACGGAGCGGGGCATAGCTCATTTTTTTCTCTCTCTCTGCCTCAGTCATCAGGCCCGATGAAGGAAAAATTGACCAAGTTGAACTGTATATATTGCATCCATAGGCATACGTGACACGTTACACTGCCTGTAACATGATTTTTTTTCTCACCTCCATAATAACACGCAGACTAAACGCAAACACACCATAGGGTGAAAATCCCAGACTTTGGGAAACCCTACATATTTTTGGAAGTCACACAATCAGTTTACATTGCCACATGACAGTAAAACACTACTAAAAGAAAAGGAAATGATCCCGCTGGCAGACGTGGAAAGAAGGCCAAGAAATAGCCTTCGGACCTCACTGACCGCACCGGGATACGATCCTAACACTACCAAACTGTCCCGGAGACACAACCTGAATAGCGCCAGAAACAATTACTCTGGGTAAAAGACGGTCTCAAAACCCGCAACCTTCTGAATACCAGGAACATAAGGTCGGGTAGCTATCCAATTACAGGATAGAAAAATAGGAAGCTAAAATAGATTGGGACAGTTCCACTAACAATGTCATAAATGAAAAACAACAAAATCACCTCCGGCACATAGTCACCAAACAGGCGACTAGCGGCCCGGAGACACTCGTGTATAACGACATTTTGTACAATATACAGGGACCTGCATGTACTTTTTACACGGATGTAGTTATTGAAAGGTTCTTTCACAGTGCGGAAAGCACTACTCACAGTCACAGAGAGCAAGCCGATTAGACACACATGTGCCGGACACAAAGCATTATCAAAACAAGTAACAAGCGAGCGCGCACGACATTGTAATTCAATACTGACACACTCAGCGATAACACATGATGATGATGATGATGATAATTGTTTTTTAAGGGGCCTAACATCTAGGTTATCGGCCCCTGATGGCTTGGGTGATCGTGAAGATGAAAATGAAAAGCGAACTTAAAACTAAAACCAACCACCAACCCACACACTAGAAGAAGAAAATGAAAACTAAAGGAGAATAAGGCAAATAAAGGACAGGAGGAAAAGAAACGCCCTCAACCCACGAAGAAGGCGGATTGAGGGACCCGGAAGGAAGGAGAGCCACGAAAAGCAGATAGGAAAGTGAAAGAGGAGAGGGTCCGCCTCCAAAGGTAAGGGACAAAAGGGGAAAACGGACCCAGCTCAGGAATCCCTCGGGGTCGCCAACTCCCGAACTCACCAGCCGTGAGCCCCTGAGGGTGTAGCATTATCTAGGGTGCACCAAAAGTGGTGGAGCTACATACACCCGGCCTCCTTAAGGGCCTAGAGCACAAGGCAGGAGGTAAAAGGAAGAGAAAAAGAAGGCTGACCCCTCGCAGAAGGAGGGTATCAGAAAAGATGAGACAAGGGCCAATTTAGGCGGGAAATGAAGAGACTCCCTAGGCCTCGGATACCCTAATACCGTCGGGGTCAGAAGAGAACAAGAGTTGACCAAGTGAGGTCGACAGGAAAGAAGATGATGATGATGATAATTGTTGTTTTAAGGGGCCTAACATCTAGGTTATCGGCCCCTAATGATCTGGGTGATAGCGAAAATGATAATGAAAAGCGAACTTAAAACTAAAACTAACTACTAACCTACATACTAGAAGAAGAAATAGAAAAATAAAGGAGTATAAGGCAAATAAAGGACAGTAGGAAACGAAATGCCCTCAACCCTCGACGAAGGCGGATTGAGGGACTTGGAAGGAAGGAGAGCCATGAAAGGCAGATAGGAACGTGAAAGAGGAGAGGGTCCGCTCCAAAGGTAAGGGACAAAGCGGAAAACGGACCCAGCTCAGGAATCCCTCGGGGTCGCCAACTCCCGAACTCACCAGCCGTGAGCCCCTGAGGGTGTAGCATTATCTAGGGTGCACCAAAAGTGGTGGGGCTACATACACCCGGCCTCCTTGAGGGCCTTAAGCAAAAGGCAGGAGATAACATGAAAAGAAAAAGAAGGCTGACCCCTCGCAGAAGGAGGGAATCAGAAAAGATGAGACAAGGGCCAATTAAGGCGGGAAAGGAAGAGACTCCCTAGGCCTCGGATACCCTAATACCGTCGGGGTCAGAAGAGAACAAGAGTTGACCAAGTGAGGTCGACAGGAAAGAAGACAGAGAGGAGCCCGGCACAAGTAAGTGGAAGCAATGCCGGACTCAGCTGGGGCCCCGTGGTCGCCAACCCACTTCCCACTAGATGTGAGCCCCTGGGGGACAGGAAAGAAGACAGAGAGGAGCCCGGCACAAGTAAGTGGAAGCAATGCCGGACTCAGCTGGGGCCCCGTGGTCGCCAACCCACGCCCACAAGATGTGAGCCCCTGGGGGAAGCGATAACACAAGTCTCATGGGTAACCTGCACGCTTACAGACAGCAATATGCTAGCAGCTCTCAGAGCAGAACACACGGCATCATTTAAGCCGAGTCCAAACACCCCATAACTCACAAATTACACTACGAGGAGAATTCAAAAACATACAAACTCTTCACAGGTATGCGTACTTTCATTTGCGCATTGCAAATACACGGGGAATGTGCCATAATATATACGGCACAGATAGCGGCATACCAAGCCTTTACAGCACCCCGGGTCCGAACCCATGATCACACACCACACTCGTACCAAAAACTAACTAGCCAACGGTATTTTTGGTACGAGAAACACAAGCAAAAACCACACTGGGGACACCTCAATCCCTGAAACACAACGCAGACATAGAACACAGAGAATGACATAAGATCACGGGTTCAAATCCCAGCGAAAATCGGACACCAGGGAAAACAGCTATTCAGGCTTTCAATCACACCGAAATTGGCCCATACAACTACAGAACCAGATAATACCACATTTCCTTCGGCCAAAAGCCAGGCATAGAATTTCAGTGACACCGGACATGAAAAATATATTTCCCAAACTCAGGTATAGAAATTTCGTAAGACAAAGGTCTTACGGAATAGTGGCCACACAACAGTACAAGCTAAATAGGACAAATTGACACATTGGACCGTCCGGAATCTAGAACGGTGACAACACTCACATACTGGCGAAAAATCACGTACGCAGACAAATGTAAACACAACACGACGAAAATACTGACTTGCAGATCTCGTCATACTGCAATGCTGCTGGTGACAGACACTATTGTTGTATCGGCAGTGGCCGTGAAATTACAAACGCAAAACAATCATAACACCATACATTTTTTTAACACTGCAAAAACATTTAGCAATGGACAAGACGTGACAGATCGGAACTTATCTTGGGCCCATAGGAGCACGTTCTCAAAGACGTTGACAGGCCACGGGCACCTCCTGCCCATACACGCGATACACATTACGACTTAGCCTGTAACAGACCAACCGTCCGCGTGGTGTAGCGGAACATAGGTACACACACACGCGCTCACTAATTAGAAGCGAACACAGACAGGAGCTCTGAGGAAACAAGACCCCCCCCCCCCAATAACTTCCTTTCTGGATTTCAGTTTTCAAAAATCATTACAGGCGATTAGGGCATGGCCAGTCGCACTACGACCACTGGCCACATTCACACTACAGATGGCAGACCAGATTACGTCGTGACGTCACGACGCTTTACTATCCCAAGAAGCGGATAGCGAGCAGACATGGACAAAGGGAGGATGACAGGAGCACAGGCTACCATCGTACCACCTTACGCCCCTCCAATAACCTTGTCAAATCCTACACGACCAACGCAGACACATGAACACGATCAAAACAGCTACACTACATTACAAAATATACACAGGGGTTGATAGACTTCATGCGTCTAAAGAGAAGGCTTACTACGCCTTGGATCACGATGCTACCACCTGAGTATTAGGGGTGGGTCGGCAAACATCAAATAAGCATAATGCGCATCTCCAAATGAGAGATGAGGCCACAGTTATATATATTAACCATTTTTTGTTAATTAAATACTCCCGCATGACAGGAATATATTAGTATTATGCCTCACCCTACACCTATCCGTACATGAGTGCAGATGCCTCATATCCAGATACATGCATGAGTATCCCATCCATTTACCAGGGATATTACTATCAAACCTGCATGGAATTTTCATATTTTTGCAATCCCGGGAATTACCTCCCCAGTCCACTCATTATAAGAGCAATCCTAGTAGCATTACCGGCTCAAGGCCACCATTTATTTGAGCCCAAAGATGCACAACCTCTCCCTACCATGCTTTCAGCCCACTCTACAAATAACTACCCCCAGATCCTAATAACAGGGTACCTGACATCATAGACCCTACTAACACCTCCATGAAGAGTAACGGAGCATTATCGCTGGAAAGCTGACGTAGCAGCAGTAGACCTAAAGTAGTCTATGCACTTAGAAGCTCTACAACCCCACAACACTGGAAATATTTTACATTTTACACAAAATAACTTATTTACAAAGGTTACGCCCATATTTTTTATTATTTTTTTGCAAAGGAATCTGAAACACTCTGATTGGTGATAACGGCATAAGCCGAAGGCAAGAGGCACCACACTGGAGCAGAGCTGGGGAAGGTGATGATGACCCTTACCCCAGTTGGCTCAACAAATCACTCACCCGACCGAACAGACGAACCACGTAAGGTTGAGGCACTCGCGGCCTGGCCGGGCAAGCTCTGGAATCCTAGGTGCCACTCAACTGCCCCTAGGAAGAAGGGATGCTACACCCACTATGTGCCACGGTCGTCGAAGCCAAGACCTGCAGGGAAGTCTTTCTGAGGATGGTGGGAGAAATAGCTCACTCCGCGCCGGACTCAGGGGATGACCCTAGAGACGACCCCATTATGACTAGACTTCTAGCTAAAATTAAGTAAGTAAGGCTTCTACAGCGGGAAGCAAGACTCCTGTGCGCTGGAGTGAAATATTATTGCGAAAAGCATACTACTGCGGCCGATAAAGGCGAAGAGAAATATTATTGCGAAAAGCATACTACTGCGGCCGATAAAGGCGAAGAGAAATATTACTGCGAAAAGCAGACTACGATTGCCAATGAAGGCGAAGATAACATTATGCCATTGGACGATGTCCAATGCCCACATAAATGGCGACGCATCGGGCAGCCAAAGGGCATTAAAAGAGTAGCACAGCGAGCAACTCAAAAGGGTTACAGTGGGCAGACCCAACTACGACTACATACGCAAAGGCAAAGGTAAAGAACTGATAAGTACAGCGGGCGAAACGGTTTGCTCAGGGGCACCGTAAGCCGCCTGCGACTAGGTTAATACTAGTTGATAAACGTCGACAACTAGAATTAAGGGGGCGGAATCCGGCGATTCTAGAGACAACCGGTGTTTCTAGGACTCGTGCGGGTGGTGATCTGGGGAGGGTAAAACCTGCCCCGGGCGATCGCCCTGGTCGAAATTTTAGCTGTAAGACAGTTGCATTTGATACGCAACTTAGAATTAAGCAAATTTATTAACCGCTGTTGCCAGGTAATGGCACAGCACATTTCGGCATTAGAGTAAGACCATCCATTCGGCTTAATAGTAGTAGCCATTTTTTTTATTTTAAATCATAATTAAGGTAGATAATGTTAAGATTAAGCCGATCGGCACCCGGTAACAAAAATTCCGCTACCGGGGTAAGACCGACAACACATTAAGAAACGGCATTACGGCACCGTATAGGATAAGCCCGGCCACACATTGATTCCCACTAACTATGCCATTTTTTTTCACAGGTCAACAGGGCTTCAGACTGTGGATACACTGCCACAGGGAGCGTCATAGCAAATAGGCAATATTTGAATGTTTTACTAACCTTTCCATTTTTTTCAGAGATCGTCACCAGGAATATGGCACTGGTGACTATGATTTTGCTGACATATAGCAGCAGTATGCTTCTAATGCCCCCTTATTATTGTGTTACACCTGTGCGCACTAATTGTATTACACCTGTGGGCACTAACATATATCTAATACGCATCTTCACTTACAGGATCACCACATTTTCACAGCTACACTTTAAAAATCTGCACAGCAGGGCTGATACCTGTGGGGTATCAGGCTCACTGGCAGATCAACATACACAAAATACATAAGGCGTCAAAAATGTGGCGCAAAATTACGGCAATGAGGGCGCAACCGGCTGTGGCGGCGACTCTCATTGTCAAGTGTGAAAGCATTCACCCACAGGGGATGCTTCACAGATTAGGAATTAAGGTTACATTACAAGCGGCACGACCACTAAACCGTAACAGGAAGTGGCCGTACAGGATCAGCCGTGAGACGGCAAGCGTACGTACAAAGAGGTAGCGTGCACGCGAGGTACCAAAACTAGAGTCATAAGAGATTAGCGCGCTTAAGTTAGATGTAAGATCTTTGTAATTAATAATTTTAAAGGGTACCTTAACACAAATTCATGCGCCCACGGGCAATTATTCCAATAGCAATCAATATACATATATAATACTTCGCACCCCATATTGTCCGAGGAGGTGAGCAATAATATTTCTAAATGTCAACATATGAACATCGCAGCATAGCACATTCAACGGTATATTTTTTTGTTTCTTTGTTAAAATCCCATGTATTCAATGTCTATGATTTGTTTTCTTTCATTTTTCTTTCTTCTAACTTCCCCATTTGTCAGGGTGTTCCGTTTTATCCCAAACCAATAAATGCATTTTTGATATTTCCCTTAAATTATACCCTGGAACACCCATTTTTGTCTATTTCTTCTCTCTTTGCAGGGAGCACTTTTTCCCTAAGATAGGGCGGACGACGCAATCATCCGTCCAGCCCTGGGTTTTTTTCCTCCCTGCACAACAATGTACCGAATAACTATCAGCAACATGTATTTTTTTCTTCAAACTTGCAATATGTCAATGTCGATTTTCTTTTGCACTATTTTTATAATGTCTATGCCAATGTCAATGTTACATATATATGTCCATCCCATAACCCACCCCTCTGAACACGAGCTGACCTCACACCTACACATCTACACGACATCACCACATCTCTACGACGAAGACGACGCCAACAGAAGATACGAGGGGGCTTCAAGAACTAACTGCTACATCAACTATATCTAATACATCAACATCCCAACCCCAAGTTCCGTTCCCGTTCGCGGGGACGCGAACTAAATAGGGGAAGAGGCTTGTACAGTACCCCAGGGGTATGCACCCCTTGGAGACCATCCTCCCATCATCTATTTAAATCTCCTAACTGGCAATCCTTGTAAGTCCAGACCAACATCTACTAACACCGCAAGGACAGCTAGCCATTCTGGAAAGCTGGCCCAATCCTTGCATCACTACCACAAACAGCGACACACAATTAACTAGGGCATCTATGCCATCAGAATGTCGACGAAGCAGCGCCGAAGAATATAAGAGGGAGTCTTAAGGAGGTCAGGCTCTCAATTACCAGTCTTACAGTTCGGCGGCCGGAGGCTAACGCTGTTATCATCAGGTGAGTCAGCAGTGTCAGAATCCTATACTTTGTAACCTTACCCACCAATTTGTATACACCAGTTTGTACTCTCACATTGTAACATCACTACATCCCTTAAAAGGGACTCATAATTCAATATTACTGGCCAATAAACACTTGGTCAGTACATTACACCTGCATTACTGTTTACACGCTTCTTTACGCCCTAACTCCCTTCCTGAACTCTCCGTCACGGTTAGACGTGACACCCAGTAGCCAGGCACTTGCCAGTTCAGGTAGCATTGCATTTCACGCAGTGGCCCGACTGCCAGGAGCGGCACGCGCCATATAGCTGACGCGTGCAAGTCGATTATCTAACCAGCCAGCTGGACGACCAGCGCGTTGACCTGTACGCTAAGTCCATCCCCTAAAGTACACCTAGATCTTTTATAAGAGCAACCCCTAGCACCCTAACACTAAACAACACTCTACACTGGTCAGCTTGCCCGACTACGGGAAGCTACCCCCTTTTCGGCACTTCTTTATAAATTAACACAATAACTCTTCCGTTTTAGATCCAACCACCCCCCAATAAGGGATCTAAAACATGTGACTGGAAAAGTTCTCCGGGAGTGCAGTTAGTTCAAACTATGATGTGTGACCATCTGTATCTATGTGTATTGAAGTCGAGATCAGTGATATATCGGTTTGTATTATCGCTAGTTGGTATGAGGTCGTTATCATAGAACAAACATGAGTGGGTATTTGTCACATAATTAATTTTTATAGGATATAATTTGTATTGGTGACCCATTTTCAAACGACAATGGGAATTAAAGTATAGCCTTTCTCCCCGCAAAACTAGATTTAAAAAAGCAGACTTTTTCCTGTATGCATTATACAGTACAGTGCATATCCAGCGTCGTTCCATCTACTCGACAGGTAGGCGTACGAAGCCCTTCTGCCTGCTTCCGCTATTATTAATTTATTTATCTATTTATTTATTTACTTAGATTTATGGTGCTTCTAACAGGCATATACCTAATAATAAGAAACTGAGTACCTGACGCAATAGACGTCAAGAGAAAGTCGCCTGGGCTTTTCGTTGTGTAAGCGAGCCTACCCTTCAGTTCTTTCTCCAGCTGACCACGCCATTTCCTCAATATATAGTGATAGCTAGCATTGCCACTGCTGTTAGCATTTCGTAATTTACCTCGTGTTACACTCAGAAATGTCGATTCCCAGCCGAGTACGTCGGATTTTTGGAGGGTGGGAAAAATTCACGGCACTCCGAGTCATGCGATGTCGGCTCGTAAAAAAGAACTATCATATCAAAGACAGGTTGCCAAATGCCAAAAATTTTTATAACAAAAATTTGTTAAAAGATGTAGCCGTTGCCGTCCAACCCATCTTCAGCCACACCAACAGAAATGTTAAAACAGTACAAGATATGCAGCAAGTTTCTACAGTACGCCAGTTATAGACGTCAAAATATGAGCCCGGCGTTTTACAGTGTCAAATGACATTTTACTTAGATATAGAACAAGTGCAAAAATAACATGTACCTGAAGCCCGTAAACTATGCATGCCATTTTTAGATTTTTAGACTCTCAGATATTGTTACAGTGTTTTTAATTTTTTATTATGTATGTGCATTTTTTGTTATCGATGCTTTTTGTGCTCTGATGAACTCCATATTATAAGTTTGTGGGCTGAAGAAGGGTCCAGAAGAAATAGGACTCGAAACATGTACCCATGAAATGTTTTAACAAATTATAGTATTGACTAGGCGGAAAATTGTAAGTTTTATTCTTCATGACAGGCTTGGGATACAATGAAATTGACATATCTGAGAAGTATTCGTCTAGGTATGAACGAAACATGTGTTTGATTTCCTTTGACATATGAAAACAGTTCTTTGTTTTCGACACAATGGCATTAAGTTCTTCACTCGCAAACTGTTTAGCTCTGCTGTGCACCGTAATATTTGTCGAGCGACCCATCTTCGCTACTGTCTGTGATCACTTTTTTATTTTATTTTACCTGACCACGAAGCTGTAATACACCAGTCAATCGTGCTGGTTTTAGACGTCATTAGGGATTCCAGGGTTTCATAGTGCCGTGAGGAGACAGGCTGGTTTGGGATTACCTACCACCCCAAGAAAAATATTGTATACATTTCATTTCGCAAGAAGCCTGGAGCCAAACCCTTTTCTTTGATGTCATGCCTTAAAGAGATTTTCCAGAACATTAAAGGTAACAGATATTTCTGTCCTGTTGATGAGTCTTTGTTCGCTCTTCCATTTCTTTTCATACATACCGGTAATCTTGGAACAGTTCCCCCAGGGGCTCACTTCTAGTGGGCGTGGGTTGGCGACCACGGGGCCCCAGCTGAGTCCAGAATTGCTTCCACTTACTTGTGCCGGGCTCCTCTCTGTCTTCTTTCCTGTCGACCTCACTTGGTCAACTCTTGTTCTCTTCCGACCCCGACGGTATTAGGGTATCCGAGGCCTAGGGAGTCTTTCACTTTCCCGCCTTAATTGGCCCTTGTCTCATCTTTTCTGATACCCTCCTTCTGTGAGGGGTCAGCCTTCTTTTCCTTTTCCTTTTACCTCCTGCCTTGTGCTCAAGGCCCTTAAGGAGGCAGGGTGTATGTAGCCCCACCAATTCTGGTGCACCGTAGATAATGCTACACCCTCATGGGGCTCACGGCTGGTGAGTTCGGGAGTTGGCGACCCCGAGGGATTCCTGAGCTGGGTCCGTTTTCCCCTTTTGTCCCTTACCTTTGGGGCGGACCTTCTCCTCTCTCCCCTCCCCTCTCCTCTCCTCTCCTCTCCTCTCCTCTCCTCTTTTCATTATATTTACTTTTTCTCTTTAAGATTCCCGCACTGTTTTTTGTTACTTGGTTCACCGTGTATCTAAATTCCCTTCTGGCGATTTTTAAGGCATTTTTAATCTACGTTGGTTTTTGTATGTTTTTTCGATCTAAATTACATCTCGCGATTGTTTTCAACCTCAATTGCGTTTTGTAAAGATTGACAATCTAAATTGCTTTTTGGTAAGTCTTTTAATGCATGTGCCCGGGCCTTTTAGTGAGTTTTTTTTATTTTAATTTCAATTGCATTTTGTAAGAATTTTCAACCAACGCCGCATTTCGCACGAATTTTGAATCTAAATTGCATTCTGTTTGGTGGGCATTTTGCATATATTTTGATTCTCAATTGCATTTTGTGGGTATTTTGAATCTAAATTACATTTTGTCAAGTATTTCAATCTAAATTGCTTTTTGTAAGTATTGTCAATCCACACGAGTCGTTAGCATCACCGTACATTTTGTAAGCATTTTCAATTTCAATTGCATTTTGTAAGTATTTTGGATTTCGATTGCACTTTGTGAATAAATTGGATTGGAACTGAGATAGGGCCTATTTCAATCTGAATTTCATTGTGTATTTTCAATTTCAATTGCATTTTGTAAGTATTTTGAACCTCAATTGCATTTTGTACGTATTTTCGATCTCATTTGCATTTTGTAAGTATTTTGAATTTCAGTTGCATTTTGTAAGTATTTCGACGCTACATTACATTTTGAATCTAGCCTTCGTTTTGTGGGTACTTTTCCATGTAGTCTTTTTGTGACTCTTTTCGTTCTAAATTCCCTTTTGTAAGACCATATTGTGAGTTGTTTCCATCTGAGTTCCTTTTTGTATGTATTTTCCGTCTCAGATAATTTTGTTGTGGTTTCCATTTCATTATCATTTTCGCTAACACCCAGATCATTAGGGGCCGATAACCTAGATGTTAGGCCCCTTAAAACAACAATTATCATCATCATCATAATCATCATCTTGGAACAGCATTTCTAGCTCGTTATTCACTACAGATTTCGCTGTAATATCGCGCTTATCGCGAAATAATTGAATTTCGCTTTAAAATGGTCTTATCGCTTTAATTCGCAAACATTATCTTAACCAGAAATATATGATTCGTAGTGATATCGCAAAATCGCTTCAAAATACTTTTCGTCACGTTTATCGTTAATGCGAAAAAATCATGCCTGAGCTGTTGATGCCAAATAATGTGAAACTTGTGAGAATTAAATACGTATTTTAATTACATGGAGTATTGTTTGGCTTACCACATCACGAATACCAGTACAAGACAACGTGAATATCACAGTCACAGTAGTTTACATTGAACATCAGCCTAGCCTACACATGAAGACCTGCTCTATTGAATTGAAGTTTCATGGCAATAGTGCCACTAGTCCAAAGTTTAAAATTCCTTTTCGATGAAGACAATCCACATTACGCTCCATCATCTTGAAAGTACAGACGCAAGATCTCTTGTCTTGCTGCCAGACCATCTGCAGGGAGATTCCATACCGGTTGTACAGGCACTTCTTCGGGGTGCTCTTCTTCGTCTTCAGTCCAAATATCATTAACAATTAGAGAAATGTTATGCAGGACAGCTGTGGCAATTATAATGGATGTTGTAGTCTCAAGCTTAGTGGCCAATCCTTTAGAAACACAAGGAAATCGTCTTTTCCACACTCCAAAAGCTCTTTCAGCAATGTTTCTCCTCTTCCTTGAGCTCTATTGTACCTGCAATGAGGAAAACCTAAATCAGTAACCAAATTCCAGTAAATTCTCATGTAAGATATAAATTCTGGATCCACATAATTGCAGGGGAAAAGGTAAGACTTACCATACTTGAGGTCTTGTCTCAGGATCGAGAAATGGAGTGAACATGAATGGCTCACTCCTGTAGCCTGAATCACCCAACAGAGCTCCAGGCAATTCTCCTGTGCTGAATCGGTGACGAATGCGACTGTTTTGAAATATTCTGCTGTCATGTTGTCTGGCCAATTGGGTACTAAATCGACAAATTTCATCCGAGGCCCAACAACTGCCTGTAATAGAAACAGACATTGCTAGTTAACAGCAGCTCCCAACTTTAAACAGTGGTATTGTAACACACTATTGTTTGCTTCTCACTTAGCCTACCTGAACATTCAAAGAGAAATAGGATTTCCTATTTCGGTACACTTCACCAATCTGTTGGAGTTGTGTCGACTGCAGTCTATGGCACCCAAAATATTCGGTATGACCCTGTCGTCTGGTTGATCCCTTCTTCTCTGCTACTCACTGAAGAGACGTTTTATTGTGGCTTGTTCCGCAGCAGTGCCAGGCATTGCTAGTAATGTGGTAACTGTTGGGCCAGTAGTCTTGAGCTACAATTCTGCTTGCAGTTGCCTGGGATATTCCAGTCAAATCACCCACAACAACCTGCAAACCACCATATAGTTAAAACTGAGTTATTGCATTTATTATTAATGAAAGTTTTGTTATCCAATGCATGCATATTCAAAAATAACATTTCCATACCTGGAAGGACGCTGTGGCATAAAATCAAAGGGCAAGCAGTAATTGATAAATTATTCATAATGTTGAATTTTGGGCTTATGCCGTGTTTTATTATATTAACATTCGACGCGTTTCGAAAGAAACCATGTCTTTCTTCGTCAGGAAATCTGGAATACGACAAAAATTTGTTAAAAGATGTAGCCGTTGCCGTCCAACCCAGATTTCCTGACGAAGAAAGACATGGTTTCTTTCGAAACACGTCGAATGTTAATATAATAAAACATGGCATAAGCCCAAAATTCAACATTATGAATAGTAACACGGGCCGTGAAAGTCTAAATGATAATTGAAAAATTGGTGCAATTGGCAGTCCACGGTTATTATTTTTATGGAGAGGTTCTTCAAATCGTGGCAGAATGTAGTTCTGCACTGAATCTTTGGTGAAGCGGAACCGTTGTCGAAATTCCTCCTCAGAATAGAACTCCAGTGGACATGAGTATCTCTGATGTACCACTTAGGAGCCCGAACATTCACTTCTGCCACGTCCTCTTCATCCATAACTTCTAGATCCTCTTCCTCCATAACTTCCACCATATACTCAACAATATCCATTTCGAACGCAAACGAGTAGGTTTTTTGAGGTTATCCTTTCGTTTTGTCTGCAGCAACGCAACACCAATAATTACGGTCGGGACCGTGATTGATGAATCTGAGATTATTTCAACGAATAATCCGAGATTGTTCGACTATGAATACTTGACAAATAATCAACGATTATTTAACGACTATGAATACATAAAAACGGAGATTGGTCAATCACAGATTCATGAATCAGAGATTGAGGGCGAATCAACGATCGTTGATTGTTTGACGTCTATGAATTGAAATCTGCACTCAATGAGAAATTCAATCGGAGATTGAAAATAATTGGCGACTATGAATACCAGGCTTAAGCTTTCATCTCCAAATGTTAATTACATTTAAAACTTTTTAAAGTGTGTCATAACTTATGACACGGCCTGTAGAGACCAGCTGTTCTTCAAAAATGATTCTCTCCAATAAAATACTATTTACAGTTTCTCTCCCTACGTAATACATCATTATGAACTTCGTGGTTCATTAAACAATACTAAAATACTATCTCCAATAAAATACTATTTACAGTTTCTCTCCCTACGTAATACATCATTATGAACTTCGTGTTTCATTAAACAATACTAAATTACATTATTAAGTTATTAAACATTATTATTATTATTATTATTATTATTATTATTATTATTATTATTATTATTATTATTATTATTATTATTATTTACATCAATTACATTATCGCGTCCAGCACGATATCTGGCTCAGATCTCTCTCACATCCGCCTGAATCTTTTTCGTTCCTTCAAACTTTATTTAAAAAGTATCTCATTAGATAAATTCACTTTTTACACGTTCTACATTCTGTTTAAATCTAGTCATATTCAAGTGAACCTTTGTAACAAGCAATTAAGCTAATAATGAAGGTCTATAATTCCATAATCAATTAATAAATCCTATAGTTTCCGGAATACTATGCAAGACTATCTCAATAAGGATAAAAATCTCTACGTGGATCGTGGCATTAACCTTCACAAACATGTTCCTCACAAAAATACATACTGTTTCTCCATTAACTTTACATCCAACTTTTACAAAACTTTGCTTCGTTGCAATCTACTTAAATACCTCTTTACTTTGTGAACAAGACTTCATATAGCGTCTACACTACGCTTATACTCACATAACATGATGCTCTTTACCACGATGCAGCACAGCATTACTAATATCAAATACCCATCTGTATACATTCACACAATGTATCGGGATCTGTGACACTACTGAATATACACGCAAATGTGATATATCTTTCATTATGCGCACTATAAAAATATCCTCCTACCATTATACATTCACTTCGTGCCTTTTGATACATTACTTGTTCCTTTCCACAATACATATCGTTCTTGCACAACTCTACACTGTCTGTAGTGAACCCTTGCAAAGAAGCATATGAGACTCAATTTCGGGGAGTGTAACAGTCCATTTCGTAAAGTTGTTGTTAAGCGCTTCTTATAACATGCAGGGTAACATATAACAAAATAACATGCTGGAAAAAGTGAATACCAGGATTAAAACATATGAATTTAATAACAGATCAACAAATTTACACTATTTACAACAACAACAACAACAAAAAACAAGGTCTCCCAAATGACACCCACTTGAATTAAATAAAATTGCCAAACTAGGCCTGATCTCAGGAGAGATCGTAAAATATCTGGACCAAATGTCCCAAATTACTGCAATGACATGTGCGTGTGCGGCTTTTCTACATGCGTTACGATGTGTACAAATTAATGCGAGATTCGTTACCATCCAGTAAACCTTCAGGGGACGAATTTGCATTGTCTTAGAGCTAGACAGACACGAGGAACCAACTAAACACTAATTAAACTAATCCGACACTTCCTACACTAAATAAGACAAAAATAATTTCCGTCTGAAATTGGAATCAAAGAACTGCCGTAGCAAACAACATTAACGCCTAAAATTAGGACTTTTCAAATCAACACAAGTAAATCAACACGTGACCAATCAAGAAAAATACACATATGGCCGCTTGCCATTTTTACAAGAGAAATACAAAATACACCCAACGGTGTCACAACAGACAGAATCTAACAATATAAACAAATGAAATAAGTCATAGAAATCACTAGGCTCAAAGCCAACATTTACATCATAAAAACAAATATTTCATTTCATACGATATGCGGTAATTCGTAACGGACATGGCGAACTCCCAATTTAATATGATCCAATGACCATTAAAAGAACAGGTTTGCTACAGATAGCTTACAGGGGTCAGTCGGTCAGCTGGACTGCCTAAAACGATGAATCACCCGACATAGACGGGCGCAAAGTGGAATCTGCACATTTGTCAACCCACGTGTCAATTACCTTGACCTGCCGTAGCAATGGCTCGAGTCTCGAAGAAGCGTGCTCCCAATAGCACATAATATACGTGTGTGTGTCAAATTAAAATACCTTAGCATTTCCCACGGAAATCCAAGAATCAGCACAGGACAATGTACAGTAGCCTCCCAGAGCACTCTGCCTTTCCCTAAAATACAACCACAATATTTGAGGGCGGTTGACACATTCTACCCCTCATCACGAAGAAGCAATACACACACCAGAATCACACGTATGGGTTTGACAGAAACCTGAAATAAAAGACATGAATATTTCCACCGACTTGCGCTCCCAATCTAGTCCGTGACTGGAGAACCTGAAAAGGAATCTCAAAAAAAAAAAAAAAAAAAATATATAGAACTAAGGTGTTCTACAGAGACAGCTTAACTTGTTGCGCTCGGCAACCCTAGTGTGAATAAAAAACCTGTTCGTAAAACATCTAACACTTTTACCCCCCTTCTCCTACTTAAAATGAATTTGAATAAAAGCACCATTTATCGACCATGACGAATTTCGCATCCGCATGAACAAAATCAAAATACACGCGCCGTGCATACTAATAATGACTCATAAGAAAAATATACAACCAAACAGACATTTTGGCCACGTACCAACGTACATTTAACAGATAACAGTGTCGGCACACAAAAATCTAAATACATAAGAAAAACCATGAATAAAATTATTTACAACGTTCCCGCGTCTAATCTACATATTGAATAAATCAATGGTTTGTACATCACCGTGCAGCTTGTAGAAATCAACCTCCATCCCAATGCATTCCCCCACGGGAAATCTACTCCTTCATCGTCGACATTCTGGTAGAGGCGTAGCACATCATTCCACCAATCGACCTTCCTGTAGACATATTGGCGTGGCTTCTTGGAAAGAAATGTTCAAAATTAATATTCTACCTAGCTAGAATCGCTATGAGCTACTGACTTCCACTCAAAATGTCCTGGGCGATTACTCAACGTTGAACTGGCCCTATCTAAGCATTTGCTTACTTCACACGCACATATACATCACACAAAATATAACACAAAATGTACAGAAAATATTACAATCTTCGTCCGCCTCGCAACTGGCTTTTAACAAGTCTCACAAATTACGTCTACCGCGTAGCGCTTATCTCAACTAGAGATCTCCCTCCGCTAGGCCTGAACTCTGCTCCCAAGAGCACAATAAAATGTGCGTTCAGACAGACGTGAAGTATGCTCACTAGAGCCTGATAAAATCGTGTCTCAAACTGGCGTGAACGATGCTCCTCAGAGCCCGATAAAGTTGTGTGTCAAACTATTCATCACCGATCAATTTATTAGAAACTGACAGAAAGGGGTGGAGTGGGGGCAATCTGTGAAAATAATCTGTAATTTTCAACTCACAGATTTGGGACTAGTATCAAACTTCTTCTTTTCATTTAAACGTCTCAATGCACTCATGCGGAATCCTATCGCATTGGCGGTTCTTCATACACGTGTTTAAGCGCATTTTTTGTACGCAAATCTCCGTGTGGTTTAGGCGTCCTCTCTCCTGATTCGCTGATTCAATCGTGTATCGGTAGGAAATTCATTTCTGGCACGCCCATAATGACGCCGACTTGGATGCGCGTTCACTCTGAATTTGTCCTTGAACTCGGCTTAGCTGGTCATCCCCAAGAATAACTACCACGCTACCTCTGTTGCAAGCGTTGCGACACACTACCTGTCTTCCCTTTGTCAATCTCCAACATGCTCTGCCTGGATATCAGAAATAATAATAATAAAAATCACGAAGACTTATTGATCGGCAAATCAATAAAGGTTCAGTAGTTACATTCTTGCGCTTGTATCTTTCATATTTATCCACGTTACAATGAAATGTATAAATATATACATATCCTGAGATGATATTCTGCACGTATCCATTTTATTTAATAAACGTAAAAACATATCTTCCCTTCCTGGTAATATTTCTTTGAATATAAATTCTTAATTATTAATTTCAACTTTATACTGACAACAGGTTGATATACAAATCACCTTGTCTTCATAATTCACATTTTACAATGTCATAAGACATAATGACTTTCGTGTTAATCTCTTCAATGAGTTAATTACTATAGTAACTTACACTTCAATTACGTGTTCTCATTTCCTGACATAATTATATTAATTACATTTATAATGTTACATATTCTTATTATACTTTTCCAAAGTATCTGTCAAGTATTTATACACGTTTCATATCATATAAAATAGTATTAACAAATTTTACAATGTTACTGCCGAAGTTTCCTCTCAACACAATATTATTATCGACGCCTACTTCATAATACAACAATATTATCGTCGCATTCCTTCTAATACAACTTCCCCCAGGGGCTCACATCTTGTGGGCGTGGGTTGGCGACCACGGGGCCCCAGCTGAGTCCGGCATTGCTTCCACTTACTTGTGCCGGGCTCCTCTCTGTCTTCTTTCCTGTCGACCTCACTTGGTCAACTCTTGTTCTCTTCTGACCCTGACGGTATTAGGGTATCCGAGGCCTAGGGAGTCTCTTCCTTTCCCGCCTTAATTGGCCCTTGTCTCATCTTTTCTGATACCCTCCTTCTGCGAGGGGTCAGCCTTCTTTTTCTCTTCCTTTTACCTCCTGCCTTGTGCTCTAGGCCCTTAAGGAGGCAGGGTGTATGTAGCTCCACCACTTCTGGTGCACCCTAGATAATGCTACACCCTCAGGGGCTCACGGCTGGTGAGTTCGGGAGTTAGCGACCCCGAGGGATTCCTGAGCTGGGTCCGTTTTCCCCTTTTGTCCCTTACCTTTGGGGCGGGCCCCCTCCTCTTTCACTTTCCTATATGCCTTTCATGGCTCTCCTTCCTTCCAAGTCCCTCAATCCGCCTTCTCCGAGGGTTGAGGGCATTTCTTTTCCTCCTGTCCTTTATTTGCCTTATTCTCCTTTAGTTTTCCATTTATTCTTCTAGTATGTAGGTTATTAGTTAGTTTTAGTTTTAAGTTCGCTTTTCATTTTCATCTTCACGATCACCCAAACCATCAGGGGCCGATAACCTAGATGTTAGGCCCCTTAAAACAACAATTACCATCATCATCTAATACAACTTTCACTATCAACGCATTCCTTCTAATCCAACGTTACCATCGACGCATTCCACTCTCATAAAACGCATTCGTTTAAATTGAAGAGTTGCACAATATACTTACAAAAATTATTAAATATTAATGAAATCCAAAATATACTAATATACGTCAAAAACGACACACGCTGACGTCAAAATTTACTTTTAAAAATGTACTGAAAAATAGACAACTTAATAACATGAGTTATAAATAGCTACAATAAAAATATATGTTGGTCAACATCTGAGATACCCCCAAAATATGGCAAATTACTACATACAAGGCAAACTTTTCTGTACCTTCTGCCGTGATGTTCGTGCAATAACCTGGGCTATTAGTTGAATGGTACGCGCAGTCAGCTGGCATTTGAGGGTGCGCAAATGCGAGGGAGCCGTGTCCGTAGATTTACTGGCATGTTAAAGATCCCCTTCGGGGCAAAATTCCGGCACCCCGGCGTCTCTAAAAGCCAGTGTAGTTAAAAGGGACGTAAAACCAATAACATTATTATTAGTTGAATGGTACTAATCGGCATTCCAATGATGCATGGCTGGACTGTCGCTCGGGATCTGCTGTTTGACGCGTCCAGAAGCAAGCAAGCACCTGGGCTCGCACGCTCTCCTGCTTCCGCTGTGGTCAAGGCTGTTGGTCTCGACTCAGCTCACATACTCTCTCTTCTCGACTGTCCCAGCCTGGAGACCCGTACGTTTCCAAGCTAGATAGCTTTGTAGAATTATCGCTTCTAACGACTGCTCTCTTGTAGATATGCATGTTATTAACAGCTGAACTGTTTGTCATATGATTTTTTCTAGATGACATTCGAAATTCATATCGTAGTAACAATGGTGTATTCAGATGGCTGCTGTTCATCTTGCAGTGGAATTCTGTGGTAACCGTGGTTGTCTGGTCCACTCAAGATTTCCATACATCGAATGTAGACTAGCTTCCCTCCATGATTTAGTTAATCATCATAACTTCCAATGTAGTTTCACAGTATAAATGTCCCCTCCGACTTGTGGTTGAAATCATCGTGAAATGTTTCTCAAATTGTAGGTGAAATATGCTTGATATAACGTTGAATATACTGAAGTACCTTTGTAGAATAATGTAGTACTTTGCGTTGAATACCAGTCGTAATTGTAGCTGAAGTTTAATAGAATATTTCGTTGCTAATAAAAGCGTTCTTATTCATAGCGTTGTTGCTTCAAGTTCTCAATATTTCAATCTCGTGTTTCTTCACGGGCGATGTTTGTTCTAGTTGAGTGCTATCGAAGGCTCTCCCTAGGTCAAAGTTTCTACTACCGTTGCTATCAATTTCAGTGTAGTGGTTTTTCTCTGGAGCGCTGGTTGACAAGGTCTGGCCTCAACCTGACGAAGTAATAGAATTATCCTTCTTCTCTGCAGCCGCGAGTCTCCTGGGTTCAAAATGGCGGTAAACTAGCCTCGCACGCTTCTTAATTACTCTTATTTGCAAATATCTCCTATTGTAAACATTAATATTAAATTCTGTTTTGATGAATAAATTTCGTTTCTGATCCTCTTGATAATAGTGTGCTTTAATACTGTATAATTTCCATTTTAAAATATAATTATATTTTATTCCTGATATTAATGGAATTATCTGATTGGTTGATCAGTTATCAAGCAAATCTCATTGTTCTTATCAAAGTCATTGGTGACGTGCGCCAAATCTTTCTTTCTCTTTCTTTCAAAAGTGGTGTCGCGTGCAACTCTCCTGTTGACGTTGCTTGGCTTACAAAAACCCGTCTTAATCGACTCGCTTGTAACTTTGGTCAGATTCCAGCTACTATAAATCTGATTCTCCCCTGTGTTAAAATAAAATTCACAGATCCAACTTCATTCTGGCTAGTTATAAAAGCTGTAGTTTCCTTCTGCAACTCATATATAGCTTTTATTATCATCACAGAGTACTTTTGTGTTCAAAAAATTGTTCGTTTTCTTCTTTATTTCTTAGCATAAATTGTCACACAAGATAGTTCGAATCTCGCCTCATGCATTTTCGTATGGATACTAAGTTCGAGTTCAGATCCCCTTCGACTTGTTAATGAAAGTATAGCATGTACTTTCTTTAACCTGGACTCTGTTTCAAATATAGAACCGAATGTATCCATTTATTGTATCTTAGGATAGAACAATACAAACAAAGAGTGCAATGTACAACTTGCCAAGAATTTTACGTTTGGCTTTAATGTTGTTAGTTTAGTATAGAAATGGACCAGCATAATCGATACCGGTTAGAAGAAATGGTCTGCTAGGAGCAGAACGAAACGAAGGAAGATCAGCCATAAGTTGTTCAGGAAACATAGGTTTAGCCTTAAAGCAAGGAATGCACTTTCTAACAACGGATATGACTTCGTGCATGCCATTGATGGGCCTGTACTGCTCACGAATCAAACATAAGAGAGTGCGAGTGCCAACGTGTAAATGTTGGTAGTGAAACTGAAGAATTATAAGTTTGATGACGTGATGTTTTGAAGGAAGACTTATGGGGTGCTTCTTATCTTCAGAATAATCAGAAAAAGACAACCTACCACGTACTCTTAATCCATTATCATCAAAAAGGGGCATAAAGCGAGTAGTCTATTCCGCTTTTTCAGGGGTAGACTCTTGGATAGAGATCTAGTTTTTTCAGAAATAATTTCATGCTGGGTAAGCAATAAATCCTTGGTTGTAGCAGACTGTAATTCAACAGTAGAAAGAGAAGCCTGAGGAAGCAAAGGTTTTTCTAACACATAGAATTTCCATCGAAGAAAGTAAGCTACAATGCGAATTAGCTTTTGAAAGGAGGAATACCTTTCAAGCAATAAAGGCGTAACATTGGTTACAAAAGAAGAGGCGACTTTACGAGTTTCAGGAACATTCGTTAAAGTAGAAGAAGGAAAGGCTGGCCAAAAGGAAGGTTCTTGTAACAACCAGTTTGGACCGTGCCAGTAGAGACTAGATTTAGCTAGCCGTTGTGGAAGACATCCACGAGAGATGATGTCAGCTGGGTTCTCCTTACCCGAGACATATTTCCATTGAGAGGAATTAGAAAGAGTTTAGATTTTTCCACTCTGTTGGCGACGAAGGATTGCCAATGAGAAGGGGGTTTCGTGATCCAAGCTAAAGTGATAGCAGAGTCAGTCAAGTAATATACGTGACTGAAATGACAATTAAGATTGGAGATGAGTTTTTGAGATAATTCTGCTTCAAGAAGGGCAGCGCACAATTCCAAGCGGGGCAAAGAAATGGCCTTCAAAGGGACTACCTTTGACTTGGCACAAATTAAATTAGAAAATGAAGAAGGAGTGCTACGACTTACTACATAGGCGCAACATCCATATGCCTTAACGGAGCTATCTGCTGCAAAAAGATGCAGCTCTAAGTTAGAAGAGAAAGAAGTAGGTGTTGTTGCTTAAACATCTCTCTGGTAGCAGTTAAAATGAAACACCTCGAGTACTCACTTAAAATAATTTATTAACTAAATTCTACAACTAAGGATAACATCTTAAAACTACGACATTGCTCTCCGTGAGACTACACGTGACTGTGGAGCGGGGACCTCACTCAAGGCTGCCCGAGTCGCCTGCGGGGTGCTGCCGTCTTGTGGTTGCTGGGTGAACTACCCTTAGTCCAGAGCGAGGCACCGGACATGCCGCCCATCTAATTTGTTACACAAATTATAAAAAATGATGGCAGTACGTGGACATACTGCTCTAACACAAGTCTCTAGCAATAAATCAAAACACACAATGTAGACAAAAGAAAACAAGATAAACACAAGATAAACACAAGATAAACACAAGATAAACACAAGATAAGCACACTACACTGGTAGTCCTTTTAGATGAGTTCTTCGGGGAAAAGGCTGATCCTGGTTACTGGCCGTTTGTACGACCTCTTGCTCGTCCACACAGTCACCACACGCACCAGCCCATCAGTCCCAGGATGGAGCTCTTCTATTATCCCGGTTGGCCATGTGAGGGGGGGGGGAGCATTTTCTTCTTTGAGGAGCACCAGCCTTCCTGCCTTGAGGTTGGGTTGGTTGTGGAGCCACTTGGAACGCTGCTGGAGCTGGCCCAAGTAGTCGGTTGACCAGCGTTTCCAGATGAGTCGTCGGCACCGCTGGACCAGTTGCCATCTTGACAGCCGTGATGATGGCCCTAAGAGACAATCTGGTTCAGGGAACGACACTAAGGGTTCGCCAGTCAAGAAGTGACCAGGGGTGAGGAACGCATACTCATCAGGACTGTTGGGTATCGGGATGATGGGTCTCGAATTTAAACATGCCTCAATTTGTGTGAGCAGTGTTGTTATCTCTTCAAAAGTTAGCACAGTGTTACCAGCAACTTTCTTCAGGTGGGTCTTCACTGATTTTATACCTGCTTCCCACAGTCCGCCGAAGTGAGGGGAGTAAGGAGGTATGTGATGCCAACGAATTCCTTCTTCAGCTGTGAAGTTCGAAACGGTAGTTAGATGGTCTTCTGTTCGGATGAAGCGCGACAATTCATCTAGTTTCCTTCTTGCTCCGGTGAAGCACGTGCCATTGTCACTGTACATGTGACTGCAGCGCCCACGTCTTGAAATGAACCTTCTTAATGCGGCAATAAAGGCCTCCGTGGATAGATCGCTGACTGCCTCAATGTGTAGTGCCTTGGTCGCCATGCACACAAACAATGCTATGTAGCATTTCTTCTGTATTTTACTTCGTGGGCTTCCATATTTCACATGCAGCGGTCCTCCATAGTCCACACCACAATGAGAGAACGGCTTGCTTGGGGTCACTCTAGACTTAGGCAACTGTCCCATGAGCTGACTGGTGTCATTGGTCTTCACTCGGAAGCATGTTACACAGCTGCGGATCACTTGCCTGATAACAGATCGGCCATTGGTTATCCACCACCGTTGCCGCAACGAGGCTAAGAGAAGTTGGCTTCCTGCGTGCAAAAGTCGTATGTGCTCATTCCAAATAAGCAATTTTGTGACAGGATGCTTAGGGGGCAGTATCAAAGGATGTTTTTGTTGAAATGATGCTTCAGCATTCTCCAGCCTGCCGCCCACCCTCAATAGGTTGTCACTATCCAGAAAGGGGTGCAGAGTGAGAAGTTTGCTCTGATGTGGCACTGCGTTTCCTTGATGTAAATTATGTATCTCCTGACTGTACGAGCAGCGCTGAACGATGCGGATGACTGCTGTCAGACTATCGCGAAGTTCGTCAGTAGTCAAAGGTCCATGCCGTCTTGCTGCTACCTCATGCTTTAGATTGTGATCCCCCAGGGGCTCACATCTTGTGGGCGTGGGTTGGCGACCACGGGGCCCCAGCTGAGTCCGGCATTGCTTCCACTTACTTGTGCCGGGCTCCTCTCCATCTTCTTTCCTGTCGACCTCACTTGGTCAACTCTTGTTCTCTTCCGACCCCGACGGTATTAGGGTATCCGAGGCCTAGGGAGTCTCTTCCTTTCCCGCCTTAATTGGCCCTTGTCTCATCTTTTCTGATACCCTCCTTCTGCGAGGGGTCAGCCTTCTTTTTCTCTTCCTTTTACCTCCTGCCTTGTGCTCTAGGCCCTCAAGGAGGCCGGGTGTATGTAGCCCCACCACTCCTGGTGCACCCTAGATAATGCTACACCCTCAGGGGCTCACGGCTGGTGAGTTCGGGAGTTGGCGACCCCGAGGGATTCCTGAGCTGGGTCCGTTTTTCCCTTTTGTCCCTTACCTTTGGGGCGGACCCTCTCCTCTTTCACTTTCCTATCTGCCTTTCATGGCTCTCCTTCCTTCCAAGTCCCTCAATCCGCCTTCTCCGAGGGTTGAGGGCATTTATTTTCCTTCTGTCCTTTTATTTGCCTTATTCTCCTTTAGTTTTCCATTTCTTCTTCTAGTATGTAGGTTATTAGTTAGTTTTAGTTTTAAGTTCGCTTTTCATTTTCATCTTCACGATCACCCAAACCATCAGGGGCCGATAACCTAGATGTTAGGCCCCTTAAAACAACAATTATCATCATCATCATCATTAGATTGTGAAGAAATCTGAGAATGTATGCAAATACTCTGTGCAGTTTAGTCCAGCTGGAAAAGCGGGTGAAGAGGTTATCTGCGTCATGATTACTCGCCACGAAACACAACCTTACTCCTCGCTGCTCAGGAATTTCGGTTGGTTCAGCAGTGGTTAGTTCAGGCCAGGCTGAAGGATCCGTCGATAGCCAGGCGGGCCCCGCCCACCATAATCGATTGCCTTGAAGTCGATGTGGCTCCGTTCCCCTGGAGATAACGTCCGCTGGATTTTCCTGTGATGAGACATGGTTCCAATCTTGCTGAGAAGTCAGTTGGTGAATTTCCGACACCCTGTTGGCCACATATGTTTTCCAGGCTGAGGAGCTACCTGCAATCCAGGCCAGAACGACAGTGGAGTCTGTCCAGTAATAACGTCGACATGAATGTAGATTAAGGGCTTGAATCACTCTTTCCATCAGCCTGCTCAGAAGGAGTGCGCCATTCAACTCCAGTCTTGGGAGCGACACTTGCTTCAAAGGGGCTACCCTAGATTTAGAGCAAAGTAAGTGAACGGAGATTGTTCCATTGGAGTTGATGCAACGTAGGTAAGCGCAGGCACCGTAGGCTCTTTCTGAGGCATCAGCAAATCCGTGAAGTTCAACATTGGCATTCATGCCGTCTGCGGTCACCTTCCGTGGTACACGAATCTCATTTAGCTTGGGGAGCTGCTGATGTATCTCCTTCCATTGTGTCTCAAGTTCTGAGGGAATTTTACCATCCCAATCGAGGTGTCGTTGCCAAAGGACTTGTATGAACAACTTGCACTGGACAATTACAGGCCCTATGAGTCCCAATGGATCATAAATGGACGCTACATTGGCCAACACTGATCTCTTTGTCCAAGTCAATTTGTTGAGGTTGAGAGCTCCCACGGTGAATTGAAATGAGTCACTACTCGAATGCCATAACAGACCAAGCGTTTTCACGGCACCATCTTCAAGAGGAAGACTGCAAGACACCTGGCTCTCGCGAAGTGTAGGTGGGATGGCCTCCAATACATCGGGATTGTTGGACCGCCATTTACGGATGGGGAATCCTCCGGTTTGCAGGAGCGATGTGAGGTCTTTGTACAAATGGATGGCTTCTTCAATGGTGTCTGTCCCTGTCAAAAGATCATCAACGTAGAAGTCTCTCTTGGCAACGTCGGCTGCTGTAGGGTGTATGTCTTTACCGTCGAGTGCCACCTGCAGTAAGCAACGGGTAGCTAGATACGGAGCCGCTGCAGTACCGTAGGTTACCGTAGTCAATCGGTACATGTCCAATTGTTGATTCGGAGAACTGCGCCACACGATTCTCTGGAAGTCTCGGTCTGCTTCATGAATCTGGATCTGTCGGTACATCTTCTCGATATCTGCTGTTAGCGCATACTTGTGTGTGCGGAAGCGAAGAACGATCGAGAACAGATCCTGCTGAACAGTTGGCCCAACCAGCATCATGTCATTCAGGGAGATCGACGAAGTTGTTTTAGCCGACGCATTGTAGACAACTCTGACCTTGGTAGTGTTGCTCGTGTCCTTGATTACTGCGTGATGAGGCATGTAATAACCAGGTTTCTGCTGGTCACTACGATCGACAAGTTCCATGTGTCCTAGTTGGCGGTATTCATCCATGAATTTGATATACTCATTCTTCAGTTCAGGTTGTCGATGCAATTTCCTCTCGATATAGCCAAAGCTCCTCCTGGCATTGGCAAACGAGTCACCAAGTTCTCCTACTGCTTCTCGTAGTGGAAGTCTCACTGTGAACCTGCCCGACTTATCACGCGTGAATGATTTCCTAAAATGCTCCTCGCATTGACTTTCTTCCTTGGAATGGCTACGAGTCGTCAGCTCCTCCTGTTCCCAAAAGCGTTCCACCTGTGTGTGCAAGGCTTCAGCCGTGGATAACAATGATGTTGTTCCATTCTTACGTTGTTGAACTGAGTGAGGGGGTAGACATCCAGATAGTACCCAACCAAGTTGTGTATTTTGAAGAGTAGGGTAACCTTCTCTAGATTGTTGTTCGGGTCTCAAGACTTCAAAGAACACAGTAGCACCTAACAGCAGATCTATCTCCTTAGGCTGGTTGAAATTAGGGTCGGCTAGTGGAATGTTGGCGGGCAATTGCCAGTCCTCGCACTCTATTCTTGATGAAGGCAGTGGGCCAGTGATCTGACGCAGGACAGAACCTACTATATGCCGACTATAAGTACCAACTCTCGACTCTATCTGAAGTTGACAGAAGTGAGAGGATTCAGTCGCTCGCGTGTTGCTAATGCCATTGATGGGCATTGAATGCCGATTCAACTTGATACCCAACCGGTCCACTAAATCTCGAGACACGAAGTTCATCTGTGATGCACTGTCTAATAGTGCTCGGCATTGATGCATTCGACCTTCGCTATCCCTAATGTTAACAATGGCAGTTGATAGCAATACTTCATTGTGAGGGCAAGCGCCTCTGACAGAACAATATGCTTGGTGTTGGGATGAAGTGTGTGACGAGGTAGCAGTACGGTCCATATTCTGGTCTATATGTAACATTGTGTGGTGACTTTTATTGCATCTTCGGCAGTTACCTGCGTTGCAATTGTTGGCTATGTGGTCATTTCTCAAACAATTGAAACAGAGATTATGTTCCCTCACAATACCTATACGGCCATTTACGTCCATGTATTTGAATTTTGGACATTTATGCAGACTGTGAGATGTCTTACATAGCACACAATAAGGTGACGTGGTGACGAAGGCTCGGTGTTGTCCCCTTGAACTTGTACCACGCTTGACCTCATCTTGGGTTACAGCAGTTGTCTTGTTGGACGTGACTATTTCTAAAGTTTGGCAATTACTTTCCAAGAATTGAATTAGGTCCTTCAAGCTGGCATGCACTTCATTTGACGTACCGTTCTCCCATTGTTTCCTGAGATTGAGACTGATTCTTTCCAAAACTAAGTGCGAGAGCATAAGGTCATGCAAGGGCGTTTCAATTTTTAGAGCTTCTATGGCATTTAAGTTGCTGCAAAGTTGATTAATTAGCAAACGCAGCTCTTTAGGAGAATCATGCTTTGCGTTAGGAAGTGACAACAATTCCTTGATGTGAAGGTCTGATATAAGTCTGGGATTGTGATACCGACTGCAAATCAATTCCCAGGCGACTTTGAAGTTATCCTGTGAAATTGGTAAATTCTCAATTAGGTGGTGTGGTTCCCCAGACAAACATGATAGAAGATAATAGTATCTTTGAATGTCGGTGATTGTATCATTATTGATGATCAGCGCTACAAAGGTGTCATAGAAATGCATGAAATCTTGTAGAGCACCACTGAACTTGGGTAGTGAAATAGTTGGAAGTTTTAGGGCGCAACTATTGCTCATGTTATCACTATTTACAGGCGGAGGTGTGTGTGTATGTTCGGGGCACAATAGCGTTTCCATTTTTGACTTAATGTCCAAGCATAAATCACCAAAGGCTGCTCTATCTAGATCATGTGCTTCGTTTTCAGGATCATCGATTTCCAATTGTATCTGAGTGTCATTATACTCATCCATTAAACTCGCCAACGATTGTTTCCTAACTTTAATGTCATTAAGATTCCCACCTGCTGCAAATGCATTCACGAATATACTTAAGCGAGTCACGCGAGATTTGATGACTGCTCTTTTCTTTGTTAACACACGTTTTTGATTGGCATCCATAATAACCCGGTAAGAAAGGACAGAAGGAAATGTTGAACCAGATTGTACTCACCGATGCTGTCTTCAATGTTGGTAAGCTTGTTTATCTGTCGACAGCGGTCTCTGGTGGATGTTCCTGCAAGTTCCGTTCTCTAGCACTCCTGGCGGGCATGTATGGTAGCTGACGTAAGCGGACTAGCACCTCACAAGATGGCGTCCTACGGTCATGGCGTGGTTGTGCTATTCAAGATGGCTATTTACAGAATACGAATTTATTTCTACCGTTATATATGTATATATTTTGTATTCTTATACCGCACTTTGTATTATTAGTCACAGTTTGATTTGTAACATAAGTCATGCACATTTCATCACTAAACAGGTACACTTGTTTCACAAAAATCCCACATGTTGGCACACGAATAAGTTCGAAGTTCACTTTTTTCTATAATCCGGCATTAGGAGGACCAAAATGTTGTTGCTTAAACATCTCTCTGGTAGCAGTTAAAATGAAACACCTCGAGTACTCACTTAAAATAATTTATTAACTAAATTCTACAACTAAGGATAACATCTTAAAACTACGACATTGCTCTCCGTGAGACTACACGTGACTGTGGAGCGGGGACCTCACTCAAGGCTGCCCGAGTCGCCTGCGGGGTGCTGCCGTCTTGTGGTTGCTGGGTGAACTACCCTTAGTCCAGAGCGAGGCACCGGACAGTAGGGATTAGAACCCTGGGGATGTCTATAATAGACAGATCAAGAAGATGAGTACGAAAGGAAAGCCATCTTTCCAAAAGAGAAGGAGGGATAGGATCATCCCAATCGGTTTTTAGAGACCATAATTCCTGCATGAACATTTTGGCTCTAACTATGATAGGAGCTATGAACTGAAGAGGGTCATAGATTTTGGCGATTCCTGAACGAACTTGTCGTTTGGTTTGAGGATGAGAAGTGAACAAGTTTACTTGATAGAAAAAGGAATCAGAAATGGGATACCAGTGAAGTCCCAAAACATTAGTAGAATTATCAGTGGGTAATAGCTCGACAGGTGTGTTAGAGTTACCATTAGATATGAGCTGAGCTAGTATATCCTGGGAATTAGAATTCCATTTATGAGGGAAGAAACCTCCTCCTTGAAGCAATGCTTGAAGATCACGTGAGTGCTCGAGTGCTTCAGAAGGGGAGTTAAAGGAATGAAGAAAATCATCCACATAGAAGGACTTTTTTAGAAGATTAGAAATATCAGAGGAAAAGAGGTTAGAATCTTGTTCAGCGAGATGCTTTAGAGTGCTTATGGCCAAGAAAGCAGATGGTTACAGACCATATGTGACACTTTTCAATTTAAGGAATTTAATGGGGTTGGAAGGACTAGCACGCCATAGGATTTGTTGCAAATTTTGTTGCTCAGAATCACTCAAGATTTGCCTATACATTTGTTTAATATCGGCTATGACACCAACAGGAAATAAGCGAAAGTTGAGTAAAACAGAAGAAAGATCAGACTGAATTGCTGGACCTGTAAGTAAGGTATCGTTTAAAGAAATGCCATTAGAATCCGGGGAGGAACCATTGAAAACAACTCGAATGTGTTCCCTTGTGGAAGGGATTTTCCACACAGGGTTATGATTTAAATAAACGCTATCATCAGAAAGGGTTTGTTTGTTTGTTAAGAACTTACATGTGACCAGAGGCTTCGTAGTCTTCCATGAATTCTATATGTTGAGCCTTGGCTGAAGAATCTTGCTTCAACTGATTTTCGACAGCAAACCAAGCTTTAAGAGCGCGAGGATGCGAATCTACCAAAACTGGAGGGGAAGGAATACGAGGCATAGTGACAACAAATCTACCATCTGAGTTGCGAGTGGTAGTTGCGATAAAAAGTTGTTCGAAAAAGTAATCTCTGTAGAAGACGAAGATGTGGAATCAATGGACTCAATTTTCCAAAATTTTTCTAAATTGTTGTCCAACTCAGCGTGAGTTAGATGGCATTGTGAGGAAGACTGCACAGTGGCAAGCGGGATATGACCTGTGACTAGCCAACCAAACTTGGTGGCGTAGATGCTAGAAGTTATATTGATTCTAGAAGGTAGCAAATTTTGATAAAATACATTAGCTCCTAGCAAAATATCAACAGGGGCACCCTGATGAAAGCAGGGATCAGCTAATTTCAGATCAGAAGGAAAGTGTCAATTGAAAAGGAATGACTGGGAGTCGGGGCTCCAATAACGGGGATAAACAAACAGTTTAAACTAAGGTTAGTGCCAGTTTGCACCGAATCCTTAATGTTGAGCTTTACAAATTGCAAAGAAGTAGACTTACTGTTGTTGATGATGATGATAATTGTTGTTTTAAGGGGCCTAACATCTAGGTTATCGGCCCCTAATGATCTGGGTGATAGCGAAGATGATAATGAAACGGAAACCAGAACGAAAATTAAGTGAGACGGAAAATACTTACAAAAAGGAACTCGGATTGAAACGACTCACAAAATGTTCTTACAAAAGGGAATTTAGAACGAAAAGATTCACAAAAGGAATAGATTGAAAAATACCCACAAAATGAAGGCTAGGTTCAAAATACGTACAAAATGCAATGTAGCGTCGAAATACTTACAAAATGCAACTGAAATTCAAAATACTTACAAAATGCAAATGAGATCGAAAATACGTACAAAATGCAATTGAGGTTCAAAATACTTACAAAATGCAATTGAAATTGAAAATACACAATGCAATTCAGATTGAAATAGGCCTTATCCCAGTTCCAATCCAAATCATTCACAAAGTGCAATCGAAATTCAAAAGACTTACAAAATGCAATTGAAATTGAAAATGCTTACAAAATGTACGATGATTCCAACGACTCATGTGGATTGACAATACTTACAAAAAGCAATTTAGATTGAAAATACTTGACAAAATGTAATTTAGATTCAAAATACCCACAAAATGCAATTGAGAATCAAAATATGTGCAAAATGCCCCCAAACAAAATGCAATGTAGATTCAAAATTCGTGCGAAATGCGGTTGTGGTTGAAAATACTTACAAAATGCAATGGAAATTCAAAATACTCACTAAAAGGCCCCGCAACCTGCATTGAAAGACTTACTAAAAAGCAATTTAGATTGTCAATCTTTACAAAATGCAATTGAGGTTGAAAACAATCGCGAGATGTAATTTAGATCGAAAAAACTTACAAAATGCAACATAGATCAAAAATGCCTTAAAAATCGATAAAAGGGAATTTAGATACACGGTGATTCGAGTAACAAAAACAGTGCGGGAATCTGAAAGAGAAAAGGAAATAGAAGGAAAAGAGGAGAGGGGAGGGGAGAGAGGAGAAGGTCCGCCCCAAAGGGAAGGGACAAAAGGGGAAAACGGACCCAGCTCAGGATCCCTCGGGGTCGCCAACGCCCGAACTCACCAGCCGTGAGCCCCTGAGGGTGTAGCATTATCGACGGTGCACCAGAAGTGGTGGGGCTACATACACCCTGCCTCCTTAAGGGCCTTGAGCACAAGGCAGGAGGTAAAAGGAAAAGAACAAGAAGGCTGACCCCTCACAGAAGGAGGGTATCAGGAAAGATGAGACAAGGGCCAATTAAGGCGGGAAAGGAAGAGACTCCCTAGGCCTCGGATACCCTAATACCGTCGGGGTCGGAAGAGAACAAGAGTTGACCAAGGAAGGTCGACAGGAAAGAAGAAAGAGAGGAGCCCGGCACAAGTAAGTGGAAGCAATGCCGGACTCAGCTGGGGCCCCGTGGTCGCCAACCCACAACCCACTAGATGTGAGCCCCTGGGGGGTTACTGTTGTTAATACCAGATATCTCTATAGAAGTGGTATGAGATTTTAAATGTAATTTCTTAACCAAAGAAGAGGTTATGAAATCGTGTGTGTCAGCATTGTCGAGAAGAGCTCGTAGGGAATGCCAATTGCCCTTAGAATCTTGAACCTGAAGTCGCACATTGGATAGCAAAATCTGGGTTCTGTGCCAAGAATTAGCAGTTTGACTATAGGACTGAGCGCTTGAGTCAGAATGAGTGCCAGAGGTAAGGTAAGACTTACTACGTTACTTTGAGAGGTTGAAGAAACAACATTTTGTAAAGGTTTATTTTGAAGATGCTTAAATTTAGATTTTTCGAACCGGTGTAATGAGGAGTGGTGACGCAGTTTACAATGTATGCAGACACCTTTAGAAGAGCAGCTTGATACTGCATGCTTGCCCGAAAGACAATTGAAACAGCATTTGTGTTGAGTTACAACTTTCCTACGGTCATCGACTGACATAGATTTGAAAGAAGAACAAGCATATATAGGATGCAAGTTATTGCAAAGAAAGCAGGTGTGTACAGTACTTTGAACTGAAAAGGCTTGAGAGCGTGGAGATTTCTTTTTATGAATAGTCTTGCTGATTGTACCTTTGCTAGAACTAGGAACCTCGGCTTGTTGGGCAACAGCGGAAAGTACCTGACAGCGATTCTTTATGAAGGTAACCAAAGTGTTAAATGTGGGATCAGGTTGATCGATTAAATCTGATTCCCATACCTTTAAAGTTTGGGAGTCGAACTTGGAAGTTGTAAGATATATCAAAAATAAATTCCAATGTTCGACCGGCTGCTTCAAGTGCACGTATGTGAAGCTCTGCCGTATCTCCTAAATGGCGTAGAGAAGAAAGAGTATCAGTACGGCATGAAGGAAGGTTGAATAAAGCAGTAATGTGCCTATGGATACGAAGCTTAGGGTTACCGTATCTTTGTTGCAGCAAATTAAGAGATACAGAATAGTTATGTGCAGTGAGAGGGAGTGCCTCTATCAACTTAAGTGGTGGACCTTGCAAGACAGACTTCAAATAGTGAAATTTCTGAATAGTAGGTATCGAAGAATCACAATGTACGAGGGAAACAAACAGTTCCTCAAAGGAATCCCAACAATGCTCATTGCCAGAAAAGGTTGGTAGTGAAATCCTAGATAAGATTGGTTTGGAAGGAATGACAGGTTCGTCTTTATGCCTTTTAGTTAAAGTTTTGATTAAATTTTCAGCTTCTAGAAATCCTTCATAATAACTGTCCTCCACCTGACTTCGATCCTGCTCGTGGTTAGAATCGATAAGTTCGATTTCAGTTTGAAAAGTGTCATACGAGGTGAAATTGTATTGGTAAGTTTTAAATTTCTCGGTGAGAATGCTCAGATGGTGATCATCGAGGCTTTTCACAGTTAAGAAAGAGCGAAACCTATCTAACTGTTTCTTGGGAATGGCACGAGTGCCCAATAACTTTTCAGTGGTGGCCATGGCAGAGACTGAAGTACCACTCACCCGTACTTCCAGTGAAGTTGCTGGCAGTGAGGAAACGTCAGGCTTGACAGCAGGAGAGGGCTGCGACAGCGCGTCAGGATCCTGCCCCTTCTCCACCATAAGGTGATCCGTTGTAGCTGTGAAAAGTCAGTCGGTTTCTCTTTTCACTTCCCGAGGCCTGTGGCGTGTACACAGCGGAGCTCTATGCCATCTTAGAGGCTCTGCGGTACACGTTATCAGACGATCACCAGCACTTTCTTGTGTGTACTGACTCTCTGAGTGCGCTGCAAGCGATTGATGTGTGTTTCCCGAAGCACCCGTTGGTCCAGCGTGTGCAGGACCTGCTCGTCAGTTCGTGTTCCGCTGGGGCCGGGGTGACCTTTGTGTGGCTTCCTAGCCACATGGTTATTGCGGGAAACGAGCTTGCTGATCAGGCGGCGAGAGAGGCAGTCGCACTGCCCTCGCTACCGTATAAGGTGCCTGCTAGTGATGTGCGCTCTCAGTTGCGGCATTCGATTCTGTCGCATTGGGAGGAAGCGTGGCGTGCCACGCCTCCACCCAACAAACTGAGGGGCATCAAGGAGACAACGACGGTGTGGAAATCTTCCTTCCGATCTCTTCGGAAGGAAGCTGTGGTACTCTGTCGACTCCGGATCGGCCATGGGATTGCTATGCACTCCCACCTGCTAAAGATAGAAGACCCTCCTGAGTGTACTTGCGGCGCCCACCTAACCGTGGCACACATTCTCTTGTAGTGTGTGGATCTGGCCGATCTGCGAAGGTTTCTTAAACTGCCTAACACCCTGTCCCTTATTCTCCGTGATGACCAGACCTCGTCATCCGGTTCATGAGGGAGAGTGGTTACTTTTTCAAGTTTTAATGTCAGTTAAGACTTTTAATTCAGGCTAAGTCTGTTTTATGTTTTTTATTACGTTTATCTATTTTATTGTTTCCTATGCCTTATTTGTTTTATTGTTTTTACCACCCCCTTTTACTATATTTATTCAAATAAGGCATAATTGTTGGGGCTCACTGTCTGTTTTATAAACACCATTTTCGTTTCATCCAGGACAGTGAGCTGTTTCTATCTTCATCCTTTCATTTCACGCCATTTCATTTCATTAGGGGCCGATAACCTCGATGTTAGGCCCCTTAAAACAACAATTATCATCATCATCATCATGTGAAAAGTCAGACAAATTAGATAACGTGCTATCCAAGATATGAGTTAAGGGAAATTGTAACAGAACTAGTCCTGGGTTTCGGCACCAAAAGATATGGTTTGATTAACTCTCACTAACGATTTAATTAACCAATTAAAGGTTTCCATTATCAGACATAATTCTGAGTGAATTCAGAATCGAACCAAGTTTGAGCGTTAACGAACATGGGAAAGATATTAGCATATGCAAAACAAGAAAAAAGAGAGAGAGAGCATGTTGCTTTTAACATATGTATTTTCACAAGCAGTATAACAAATTAATGGAACATAATTGATGCTAAGCAATTTAGCTCAAACTAGAAACATTTGTTTTATACTTGGTAGGTTTTGCTTCATTATATAATAACTGACAAAGAAGACATTATTTGACTAATTTCTAAACATATGGGACACTCTGAGTGTTTTAATTCAAATTTGGCTTTAACATAAGGAAAATTGGGAAGCGTTTCCCTAAAGAGAAAATCTTTGTGAAAGTTACACAGATCATTGAAAGAAAAGAATAGAAACATAACCTATAGAAGGGGTTATGGTGGTCAGGGCCTAATCCTGCCGAACCTTATGAAAGAGAGAAAGGAAAAACTGAAAAAGCAGTTACAAAGAGAAGGCATGGCCTATACAAGGAGCCATAGCAGTCAGGGGCCTAATCCTGCTGAACCTTATGAAAGGGAAAAGTCATATGAGTTACCAAAATGCACAAAAACGTAAGCCATGAAATATTTCCAAAGGAAGTGAAATGGCAGAAGCAGGTAGGCATGTGATACATGAAATTGTTCCCAAAGGAAAACATGTCGAAAGCAAGCCGCTATGTTAATTTGTCCTCGGGCCGATAACCTAGATGTTAGGCCCCTTAAAACAACAATTATCATCATCATAATTTGTCCTCGGGAGGCAAGAAAATATTTCAGTTGAACAGCACGTTACAATTCACAAAATACAAGTTGCACTGAACATAATATATAGTTTTTAGAAATACACAGTTTACTTAACTTGTGAATTGCGTTGGTTTGCAACCGTAGGAGAATGTAGATCAGTTGTTAACATAACTGTGCGTAACATGAGGTAAAGTTGAAGCACTTTCAGAATTTGGTAGATTTCACAAAATAATAGCTTTGGAGTAAGCCATTGAAGACGAAGCCAGAGGTAGTAACCTATTAACGTTGTAGTAGGTGCGTACAGGAATAGTTTTCCGTTGCACGAAAGATGTGAAGTTCACACATGAAAAATGTTCATTTTTCAAACATGTCGTAGAAACACGAATAATGCGATGAAGGTTAGATCACTAAGTTGAAGATGTTTTAAAGACATTGCGAAGGTAGATAATACTTCTTGATGCAGAATTTACGATGATACATTAAGTCTGGGTGAAGTTTTAAGTCCGGTGTGCAAGACTGGTGGGCAACTCTGGGTCTGGCAAGGAAATCACAAAGTTGACAGCCCAGCAGGTCGCTTAAATAGCTGACCAGCTGATGTTCTGGTGGCTTCGATACGACGTAGTGAGGAAGACGTGCGGTGATTGGCCGAAGCAAGAAGGCTGACCAATGAGTGCGTAGCTATGATATCCAGATGAACACGGGGTTTCATTGCGCGTAGGACGAACGTAGTGCATTGTTATAACACCTGGATAACTGTCTTAGAAGCGAACTTGGCTTATGAAATATATGTAAGTAATTAACAACATACTTGATTTGAAATAAAGGAATTCTTACAAAAAATGAAAGATCACGCACACGTGGTGACCGTGAGAGGTTATGGAAAATAGATTTTTGTCTGACTTGACATTTCACATAAACTTGCAAAATTAATGAATTAATTTATTCGTATATGCGAACAAGTATTATTAATGTTTTACATTTTGTAAGTGAGTTATGCAGGATTTGACTGGAATTACAGTATTTCTTGCATAAAGCAGGCAAGAAATCTACATCGAGATTGAGAAAACGTCTTAACCGATTGGCTTCGTAATGCATTCCGTTTTACCGTTGCATTACAGCATGTGATCAAAAGAGCTAACTGTTGTCCTCAATACGGCGTTTCAATATCTGCAACCAGTTCCAGTAACTGACAACAGATGGTAGTACTTCGCCCATATAGTTCCAGTAACTGACAACAGATGACTGTACCTCGCCCATATACGAAAATTATACAATCCGCCAGCTACCCTCACAATGATAGAAACCCTTCATACGAGCAGTTATATTATTTCTACATTCCGCATCATTACGTTTTATTTCCATTTTACCATTCCATTCCAGCATTCAACTCTTCTTCTTTTCCGACCCCGACGGTATTAGGGTATCCGAGGCCTAGGGAGTCTCTTCCTTTCTCGCCTTAATTGGCCCTTGTCTCATCTTTTTTGATTCCCTCCATCTGCGAGGGGTCAGCCATCTTTTTTCTTTTCATGTTATCTCCTGCCTTCTGCTCAAGGCCCTCAAGGAGGCCGGGTGTATGTAGCCCCACTACTTTTGGTGCACCCTAGATAATGCTACACCCTCAGGGGCTCACGGATGGTGAGTTCGGGAGTTGGCGACTCCGAGGGATTCCTGAGCTGGATCCGTTTTTCCCTTTTGTCCCTTACCTTTGGGGCGGACCCTCACCTCTTTCACTTTCCTAACTGCCTTTCAAGGCTCTCCTTCCTTCCAAGTCCCTCAATCTGCATTCTTCGAGGGTTGATGGCATTTCATTTCCTCCTGTCCTTTATTTGCCTTATTCTCCTTTAGTTTTCAATTTCTTCTTCTAGTATGTAGGTTAGTAGTTACTTTTAGTTTTAAGTTTGCATTTCATTTTCATCTTCACGATCATCCAAACCATCAGGGGCCGATAACCTAGATGTTAGGCCCCTTAAAACAACAATTATCATCATCACCATTCCAGCATGTGATCAAAAGAGCTTCCTGTTGTCTCCACAAAGCAGTTTGAATACCCGCAATCAGTTACAGTACCTGACAACAGATGGCAGTTCCATTGCGTCGTATTCTGCATTTGGAGTTCGCCTTCAACAGACGTGTAGAGCCTAGAGGAGTAGGGTTTTCTTGGTCTAGCTTTCCTAGCTGGTTACTTGCAGTGGTACATTGTCGCTATTATTGTTCACTCCCCTTCGTTGTGATTATTTCTCCATATTAGGCTACATCGTTCTGAATATGATCATTAAAAAGGTTTTATTTTGAGTTCGTCGTCGTGTTATAACCATGGAACGCCAAATTATTCCAATAGTTGCTGATGGAAAATGTTTATTTCGGTATGTATCATACTGTTTGAACAATACTCAGGAACGGCATCGTGAAATACGCTTACAGGTTGTTCAGTCAATATAAAACTGCATGGAAATATTATAAAGAATTTGACTACGAAAATTTGTTATCTCTGGACGGGGAATATGCTGGCCATGTTGAATTACATTGTATTGGTCAGTTCATCATCATCATCATCATCTTGCACAGTTTCCAGCCACTGGCCGGGTCTGTTTGGAACATAAGCCTCTCCAACGTCTTCTGTCTTCCCACCATCTCTCAGCCTCCACCCTTGTCCAGTCTTCTGCACGCATTCTTCCACCCCCTTCAGCCACCTGTCTCTCGGTCTTCCTGTCGGTCTCTTTCCTTCCCACTTTGTCTCGTGTATCCTCCTGGGTATCCTCTTCTCCTCCATTCGTTTTATATGTCCATACCATCTAAGTCTGGATTTCTCTATACCGTCCTGTAATGGTTCCTCCTTCATTAATTCTCTGGTCCTCTCATTTCTTATTCTGTCCATCTTTGTAGCTCCAATACTGCTTCTCAAGAACCTCATCTCACTGGCCTGTATTTTGCTCTTCTCCCTTTCTTTCATAACCCAGGTCTCCGAGGTATACGTCAGGATAGGGACATAGTACGTCCGATATATGATCTTTTTGCTGTTCTGAGGGTCATCCTTGCTCCATAACATACTTCTCACACTCCTCCGGAATGCCTCTGCCTGTCTCCCACGCTCATTTATTTCTCTATCGTTTCTTCCATTATCTTGTATCAGGCTTCCCAGATACTTGAAACCCTCCACTTTCTTCAGCTGTTCCCCACCAATTGTTATTCCCGTTGTGGTTCTTTCCTTCTTCCTTGTTGTGATCACCATCTCACTCTTATTTATGCTAAATTTCATCCCATATCCTTGTATTATTCTTTCCCACACGTCCAACTGTTCCTGTACCTCCTCCTCCTTGTTTCCCCAAATCATCAAATCATCTGCAAACACCATTGGTCAGTTATTATTATTATTTAATCAGGGGTTACGGAGATGATAGTAACGTAAGTTTTGACTATGGTACTGGAAACATTATTTGCAACCTTCTTCTTTCTGGTAGTGTTGATGCTGGCCATTACAGTGTTTTGGAGCTCCATTCCATATATTTTACATCGTTCACCACCAATCGCAGTGAATGATACTGTTCAAAAACACGCAAGAGGAGAAAGACACTGACTTGCCGTAGGGAAAGTGCAGCGCGACGTCTAGCATTCAAAAGGCGACAGCATTCTCCCATTTTGCGTGAGACATCCAAAGCTATGCACAGGTCTAATGCTGTGCAAGACATACCGCCCACAGAAGTGGATGGTGATACTATGCACAGGTCTAATGCTGTGGAAGACATAGCGCCCACGAGAGTGGAGGTTGATACTATGCACAGATCTAATGCCGTGCAAAACATAGCGCCAACGGGAGTGGAGAGAAAATTCTAAGCTCAGGGACATCTCAGATATTCACAGACTCATTTATGCGGAAATATCCGATCCCAGTGATACTACCTTATACAATGTAGTGAAGTCTCATATGGTGCATGGGCCTAGCGGTAATCTCAATCCCAAATCTATTTGTATGGTAGACGGAAAGTGTAGAAAGGACTTCCCAAAGGTTTTCATTGCTTAAACAAAGGATAATGTGAACGGCTATCCTATTTATTGAAGGCGGGACAATGGCAGAACAATTATCAAACGTGTTCAAGGTTATGACGTGAAAGTTGACAGTCGTTTCATAGTGACTTAGAATACGTTCCTTTTATTGTACTTTCAAGCTCATATTAATGTAGAGATTTGTGCAAGTGTTAAAGAGTATAAAATATATTTACAAAGGACATGACTGCGTCAATCTACAAATAACAACCAAAGAGGGTTTACTTCACCATGATGAAATATCTACCTTTCTGAACACCCGATATGTAAGTCCGAATGAAGCTGCTTATAGAATATTTTCCTATCCTATGCACGAACAATCTCATACTGTAGTTCGCTTACCTGTTCATTTACAAGATGAACAGCAGGTGTATTTTTGTAATGACAATGCCGCTGAAGCTCTACTTCGAGCGGAATTGGAAAGCACAGAACTGATTGCATGGTTTAATTTAAATAAGAATCCGGTGACAAAAAGTCCTTACATATACCCAGAAACGCCAGTTCATTATGTTTCGGAAAGTAATAAACGCATCTAAAAAAAGAGTAAAATTTGGAAAAAATAATAGGTAGAATATTCGACGTTTCCCCAGTGGAATCATAAAAATATCTTCGATTGCTGTTACTTCACGTAGTAGGTGCCACCTGTTTTCAAGATGTAAAGGCAGTAAACAATGTGTGCTGTTCTTCATTCAAAGAAGCAGCAATGGAACATAGGTTAATTCAGGACGATGCTGAATGTCATCGTTGTCTATGTGAAGCGTCAGTTCTTCAAATGCATTTCAATTGAGATAATTATTTTCCTTCATTTGTATATTTCAACAACCATCGGATTCAGTTGAATTGTGGGATACTTTTAAGGATTCTCTAAGTGAGGATTACTTACGTCTTTACAACCAGAAAACATCTTATCAAATGACTCTCCACGATAACAGTAAGATGACAAAATAACATGGTTTTTCTCTTTCAACTTTCGGGTTGCCAGTTATCCAGTGACTTACCACGTACTGAAAGGAATGAATCTTCCATGCTTCCTAATAGTGATTATGGCTCAATTATTCAGAAAGCGAATGATGAACAAAGATTCATCATAAATGAAATTATTAACGCTAAGCTACAGAACAATACGAATAAAATTAATGCATACTTCATAGATGGTTCTGGTGGTACTGGCAAGACATTCGTGTACCAATGTCTCATTAAAAAGCGCACTGATTAGGATTTCGAAGTGATACAAGTGGCTGCCATGCTATTACCCAATGGCCGTACGGTACACAGCTGATTTAAATTACCGCTGAAATTACACGAAGCTTCTGTTTCATCTTTAAAAATGAACAGTAAAGGAGCACATGATATCAGGTCAACAACTGATTATATGGGATGAAGCACCAATGGCTAACTTGCATGCCCTGGTGTGCGTTAATAGACTTTTGCAAGATATCATGGGTAATTCCATCTCTTTTGGAGGGAAAGTCATTGTACTAGGTGGAGATTTTAGACAAGTTGTTCCGCATGCTTCCAAACAAGCTGTTATTCAGAACTGCATTAAATTTTCTCCTCTTTGTCGAGAGTTTAAAATATTTCATCTATTAAAAGTATGCGAGCAGTTGGTAATGATATGCGCACAAAGTCCGTATACCCCTACTCATTATTATTTATTTCTATTGTCAGTACATATACATTTGTACTTACATCCTAGGAATCTAAAACATCCGTAAATTAAATTTGTCCTTCCATGGTCTTTGTGACAATGTGACTTTATCTTCTTCTTGAACTCGACTTCAATACTTCGATTAACTTCATGATCATCTGCTCTTACGGGTAATATATTTGTATTTCTTGCTCTCTTTTGCTTATATTTTCTTACAAAAATTCCAAGTTAATCTAAACATGATTCTCCAGAGTGAGGGGGTAAACAACTATTTTCAACTCTGACTGATACCGTATCGACACTCACGATACTGTGATGTTTATCACTAGCTTGGTGCCGCTTGACAACCACATGTAAAGTTTTACATTTTCCTGAAGTACCGTGGTGAAACCACTATAAGCCTTTTTACCGGATGGGCGCCATCGTGTTCAATTACCATTCGGACATCGAAATATGCTTGTGACCAAACTTACCATACTATACCTCGGCTATACAGATTCTTGGAGCTCAGCCCGTGGGGAAACTTATGCTTCCAACAAGAATGATATTTACCAAGAGAGGATAGGGGTCGTCTTATAGTTAATTCTAAATACTAGGAGGAAATACGCAGAATGAGTTTAAGGAAGTTACTTTAATGACATTACTAATAGAACAAGATATATTAAACATAAGAAAGGAAGATTTAATGAAGTTACGTTTGACGAGGTGGCAAGATGCAAGTACCGACGGAGACATTACGTTAAGATTATTCCAAAAGCTGAGAATTTACATTTATGGTGCCCAAATCAAAAATTAAAATACTGAACAGAGAATTACGTAATTTTGCCGTAAACGCGCACCAATGCTGGATTCTTCTGGTCTGCTTTGCGTGATACAAAGCAATGCTGCAGTCTGATGCTGGATAATGTTGCCATCACGAAGTTGTAGATTATGTGATATCTGATTGATTATAGTTGATGTATTGATGAAGATCTGACTTCTAAAATCACTTTAATAATGATTAGCCCAAGACACGACTAACATTATATGTAACCATGACAGAATATGTCCCTGCATAGTTTCAACTTGTAAGCGATGTACTGCTCATGATATTTAACTGAAGTCATCCATACTCAATAGTAGGAATCTCTCGAAGAAATAACGAAGAAGTGGGGCCTTTGAGTCCAGAGCAAGGTCTTATAAAAACATTCTTCACCTTCACTCCCATGAGCTCCCACCCATGAGACTTCGTCATTCAAATCGAAGTCCTCCTTCCACCAACGATCCGTGATGAAGCTCAGCTGTGGATCGTCCCTTAATAGCGTTGGCTGAGTTCTAAGAATCGGTGGTCTTGTAGCCAAATAAGGATCTATATGTCGTTGAGTAGCAAGATTTCCTTGTCTCGGATGGACTTGACCTGCCTTGAACCTTTTTCTGAGAAAGGCCTCTCAGGTAGCGTGTGTTTCTTCTTCCTATAATTCCTTCCGCTGTAAGCTAGCAGACGCGTTGAGCGATCGTTGCGACATACTTCCCTGCCCCCCTAACTGACTGAAAATTGCTACGTATTCATCTTGCTTTGCCATGTCGTACAAATGATCATAATTATGTAATAGTTTATAAATCTTCCATTTGAAATTAATTAATTAAATGTGAACCCTTTCTACTCTCCTCAACAACCAATATACAATGATAATAATAATAATAATAATAATAATACAATTATAAAAGAAATAGTGCGGGTGGTTATAATATTTCCCACTGAATTAACTAATAATAATAATAATATCTCAACTTTGAAGATATTACAATACCACAGGAGAAACTGTTTCATGTAACTGGTTTCGTGAAACTGAAGTTGCTTGCTACAAATAGATGAGATTAACACAGGGCTGTGCACATTGCGATTCATGAAACTTTAGTTGCATTGATTTTGTAAAACCGGGTTTCGAGGAAATCGGAAACACGGTTTCCTGTCGCGTCAGTTGCACGTTTCTGGAATTTTAATTTTATTCTTCGGTCAATCCCTCCCCTCTTCTACGTAAATAATTATATGAACTTGCTATTGAAGGATGAAGTGCGGACTTTGGAATCAAAAACGTGACCTGCTGTTGATTCTACATTACGAACCTAGTTGTTTACAAAACATGTAAATTGTACCTTGTAATAACAGGGGAGTGGGGAATCAGGCAACATCTTTGCTCATGTGATCCGCAAGGTCAGTTATTTAAGTTATTATTATGTTATTATGTGGTGTTGGGGTAGCGCGCATGCCTCTCTCCCGGAGGCCCCGGGTTAGATTCCCGGCTCCATCAGAGATTTTAAAAACTGACGTGAGGGTTGGAACAAGGGGGGAACTCAGCCTCGTGAGGAAAATTGAGTAGCTGTGTGACTGTGAGACAGCACCCTGGCCACGAAAAACAATATTACCGGCCGAGGGGACCCGACGCACTGACCACGCATCACCCCAATATCTGCAGGCCAAATGGGATGAGCAGCGGTCACTTGGTAAGCCTAGGCCCTTCATGGGCTGTAGTGCCAGGGGTTATTATTTATTATGTGGCTGTCCTTGTCCTTTCTATTGGTTTTTGTCAGCTGAACCGGGCTGGCAAGTAGGTGATGCTGCTTAGATGCGATAGTGGTTTACCACGTGAGCATAATACGAAGATTACAGGTTGTTGTTGTTTTAAAGGGTGGAACAATGAGCCCATCTGCCCCTAAAGGCTTCAAGCATAGTTACCGTAGTTAAATGGTATTTAGTTATCGTACGGGTCATTATTCTTTGACGGGATGGTCCTCGTTCGAAAGATGGGGCCATGAAATCCAATAAGACAAAATCATGGCCCCACCCTCCTAACTGATGGAAAACCATTGCTTCTGTGTGCATGTTCCAATGTGACTGGTTTCTTGAAACCCATTTCATGAAACCAGTTGCATGAAACAGGTTTTTCCAGTGTGCACTACGCCTAACCGGGTAATACATGAGATAATTAATCTGTAAACTGAAGACGGTTCATACTTTGCACGACATGAGGTTAGGCTTTCTTTAGTGTGTGATTTTCAGTTTTTCAGGATTCTCTGCCAAAACATCTGTGAAACACCTTCCAGTGCCCTGGTCTGAGTGAGAACATGAAGAAAGAAACTGAATTTTACTGTCTCTACAACGGGACACATTCCAGAGGTGCATTACCAATGTTCTGCAAAATTGTATTTTCAAATGTTTAATTTTATGTTATAAATTAAGTGTTCTATTTGAATAATAATTTGTTTAGAAAACATTGTGTATGATTTGAGCCTTGCTTCCTGAGCTGCTGCTAGTCCTAACACCAACCAGTAGGCACTCCTAATTCACCAAGTTTGCGTGCTAGGGATCAATCCCTGCCCCCTACTCCCCAGAGAGATTTTTTAAAATCTGCCTGGTGCTGATAAAAACCACTGTTTTTTTCTCTCTCCCTTCCTTAAGTGTGTTTTACGTATTAAGAGGAAGGGATACCCTTCCCATCAAAGGTCATACTCATAGCTGTGAGCCTCCCTCCTGTGTATAATCTAGGAGGAGCATTGAGTTATTGTGATTGCTATGCCCTAGGCTTAGGGCCACATAGAGCCAAAGGGAGAAGGGATTAGGCTAAGTAGAATATATTTAATTTTAAAAAAGGCTAATAAATAACTTAATCTGAAGATAAATGGAATAAATTACATTAAGTGGTAAATATTGCTAAAATGTAGAATGTAATTTTGTTCAGGGATAAGGAGTTGGAAGCACATCAACGGCCTACTGATTCTTTCTACTAATTTGCAAACTTGTAACTTAACATGTAGGCCTATGTACGAAACAGTCCTAGACTTATACATTGACCGGTTGTATGGGATTCTGTGGGCTCACAGTTCTTAATGTGAGGAGAAGTACCTTAAGGAGAACAATACTAAACCGCAGTCTAAATGATCATGATCTTAGGTTCCATGGACCTCTTGCCACCTCATTGTCAGTATTAACTGCAGGGCACTTACTCTGGTTTATTATCGAAGGCTGGTATTACGATGGATCATTAAATCACTTTTTGATTTTCGTGGCTGCAGCCATAGGAGCAATGTGGTGTTCTGACTAGAACCGACGATTTCATATTAACAACACTACAGTAGGCCTAGGCCTACCATGAAGAAAAACTGGTAAACTAGATTGGACCATCCCCCCCCCCCATTATCTTCTATTGTGTTACTGCCCAAAGAGTTGATACCTCATCCTTGAAGGTTTTTGATCATTTTTCTAAATTTATACACCTATTCATAACGGTATTGTCGTTCATATGTTATGCTGCTCTCAGTAGTCAATTAGGCCTGCAGGTAAGCCAATAGCTTATTGGCCACACAAAACATTTATCTTAAGTTTCTGATACAGTTCATGTCGTCGTAATAAACATGACAACGCACTATTTGATTCATACTAAACCAAAATGCATATTCATGTCGACAGGCAATGTCATTTTTTTCCGAAAGGGAGTTAGGTGTATAAGGTTGACGTGATCCGCTAGAATATCCGTTGAATACTATAAATAAGATACTCCGAAATAAAATAAGGTAAGGAAATAGCTAAATAAAATCCTGACTGAAATGGATATTCAAGTGAACAGACAGCGTAAATGTTTTACGCAAATGGGGTTAGGTGTATCAGGTTGAAGAAATCCGTATAAATGGTCATGCATACGATAAATAAAACACCATAATAGGCGATAGTATGGGTCAAGGCAATATTGTGCCCGTTGGACGAGGTTATCTGGTTACCACCAACCTTAATGAGGCCTCCCAGATGACCCCTACCTCGAGACACATTGCTGGAGAGGATCGGAATGCACTCCTTGTGGGACTAGCCGGCACAAGACTCTGCTTCCCTAAAGAATCAGGTTCCCATCACAGTGATTGTCATAGACACCCAAAGAAATGCATCCCCAAAAGGTCAAAACTACTAAATGATTACATCCAGACTTAAGACAAGCTCATTGTTTGTTTATTTTCAATGCCAAACCCCTGTCCTACAGTCGGAGGGTTTGGAAAGACGGCTAATCCGTAGCTAACAAACAAAAAGTAAACAAACAACTCCTAGATTTAATGTAGAACCCTCCCGACAGGTCCTAAATACAACAAACTAAAAATCAAAGCTGGAGAAATGGTACCGCAACAAAATGGTTACATGGAGGTAGATGATGCTTCTGAGAAGAAGACATCATGTCAGCAAAACATGTCAAACATGACAGAAAAGTTAAATGACTGGTACCATCCAATATTTACATTTACGATTTAATGAATTCGAACTAAACCTGCTTTAACTGATCAACGGCGTTAGACGTCCGTGATAAACAAACTAAAGAAAATCTACTGATTGTCAGTCATCACTACAGTACAATGTTACAATTATATACAACAACAAAGATATTTTATTACAAGAAACAGTAGGGTGAACATTGGGATAACATGTCAATAAATAAATAAATTGGACACACAAATAATCATCTTGTTATTCCTGCCTACAGTCAGATGAACAACTGTTTGTTATCCACCGTCATCTATCAATGTATTTAAACATGAGAATCCAAACTGCTCAAAAACAGCATTCTCCTGATCGAGTCGCGGCCCATAAGTTCTGAACTTTTGGTTCGCTTACGATCTCTGTCGAAAAGTCTATCTGTGTCAGCTACTAGGCTTTCCAGTAGGAATAAACTAAAGCTCAATGCATTGGTCCGCTCGACTAAAAGAAACAAGATCAAGATTGAACAGGGATTACGAATTAACGATCGTATTAGCATCGTCGGTTTAGGAAATAAATTTATGTCCATGATTTAGTCCTAAGTTTAATGTCGTAGATTTATGAGTTTCATTCGTTACGATAGTTGACCAAAAGCAAGGCATCGCAGGAGTGTGCTACCATCTCGTGGTACACCTCAGCCGAATATACGTGGCTCAGCACGTTACAATAACACATCGGTTCTCGTAAGAGACCGTTACAATTCCACCTCGGGCAAACTTGTTCCGTAACATAGATTTGCCGGCCTGCACTAGAATAAACAGGGTAACCAACCCAACTTCGTGTATCAAAGACACGGAAAAGAAACATTCACTTTCAAGTGAGAATAAACAATGGCCTTAAATGTCAAACATATCAAATGGTTACTCATATCAGTATGAATCATGACAATAATAGACTGGGCTCGCTCACAAATACCTGCGAGGATATTTCAAACATAAAGCATGACTTAGTAGTACCCCTGTACTGGGACATTCTCTAAGATAATCAATACGTGATCAAGGTCAATACCATGAGCATTCACAAACATAGCTCGTAATCAACATTCCTAGCAGTGTCTAGGGAAATAAAAATTGTCGTTTGTCAACTGTCTCGCAATTGAGATCGTAGGTAACCTTGGGTAATATCACAGCCGCGACCTTGGTGAGCCTCTGTCATATGCCTCCAAGCGCTCTGTAATACACGTTACTGCGTGTCAGTGAATTCTCAAAAGAAATGTCTTTCACTGATTTCAAATCACATTGGGTTCACAATAAAAGTAAATGAGTGACCCTAGCATTCACTCTGTATTATAATGCACATGTAGTAAAGAATAGAATGTTGTTTAAGACGAATAAATCCCAATAATAATGATGTGTTTGGTTTCTGAAAACCAAAGAAACTTAACGGAAAAATATCTCTCTCCGGTTGAAAGTCTTTGAAAGTGTACATCACCACTGCTGCTTACAGAAAATAAGCACTGCGTACAAGGCACGTTTAAATGAGTTTATACAAGTTTTCACACCTAAACCTCTGGTGGAAATTATTGAAATAATACGATTATCGTGTAATCTGGAATTATGAGTAAGTTAACACATGGCTTGACTCATTTACAACGATGTGAATTCATCTTAATTCTGGTGGCATACTGCTCACTCTCAGAAAATGTAATTTACAATAACGATGTAGGCTGGAGACCTCCCATGCCTAAACGATACGTCCTCAAATGTTAAATAATAAAGGTGCAGTGGCGTACAAAAATAATGATCAAAGGGGGACTTCAGAAAACATGAAGATAATAATCAGCTGGAGCTGAATTAAAAATAATGCCCCCGTCACAAATGACAAAATTCATCTTCCGTTATGCAGAATGACCTTTTGAAAACAGTATTGCACCGTGTGAAAACACACAAGTCGGTGTCTAACTCTGTCCAGGAATGAAATGCAAAGAAGCATTTTAAGCGTGAAAACACCATAGAAGGTGGTCAAAAAGAATGAAAATTCCTACCTTGATGACTGACAATAACGTTACGGCTGCTACAAACTAATCCACCTATGACCATTCACCGTACATTAATAGATTATGAGATGATGACTTACAGCTATTTGCAGATCACCTCATCCGAAAGAAAGGATTGAGGGGTTTTTCCTTTTATGCTGGTAATCCAAAGATATCTTCGCTGCTTGGCTATAAGCATGGTTATCCATAGGTCTCTTTCCAAGGTTGTAGTGTGGCTTAGATGTTAGGCGTTCCTCCCATTAGAATGTTTCAGCCATCATCGTCTTCTTCGTTGAAACAGGACAATTATGCCTCTGCACGTGGTGTAATGAAGGCATCTTGTATCAAATTTTAGAAAGACGAAACTGCTTCTAGTGTATTAATTCACTGCTTTTACACATGAAAAATAGCAGACTGTATTTAAAGAAAGGCCTTGTCTGCTTAAACACGGAAGCTAGATTTTGGGCAGAAAGCACGTGTCTACTCACATAATTTAACACTTTGCACGTGGTAAGTTTTCTATCTGCCTGTATCAGCTTAATCGTGGTTGTGCTGATTCCAGCGTTTGCACGGCTCGATAATATTAAATAGGAACTGATTGATATTTCGACTAGATTTCACTGGTATCTCATTGGTACAAAAATCACTAATTGTCACAATGGTCAGCCATTTGGCGTGCTGTAACCATGTGATCATTCACTTATCACGGAGTAAAAAAAAATATCACAGATTTAAATATTTTCGTGGATTATTCACTTCACCAGCACACTTCGTGCTTAAATAATACTGTGGTCGTGTTGAATTAATCAGATTCCTGATAACGACGTCTGCGAATTTTGGACCTTCAAAATGACGTGTGCTCGACACGCGAGTACAATCAATCAATATTTATTGTCATTTAACAACTTATCGTTGTAATAGACTACGTCACATTGTTAAAAGTACATTTTCAATTTACAATAATATCACATAGGTATGTATAATATATTACAAGTATTATTACCAGCTTACTGAATTCTATAAAATAAAATAAGAATAAAATAACACGAATACAGTAAGAAGAAGTTGATCTTCTATAATCCATCTGGGCAGAGTGTAATTTTCTCTTCAAATTCGACCAAAGTGTAAATACTACTGTTAATGAGCCATCGCTTAATGGAAGCTTTGAAAATGTTTATAGATTCCTGCTGTAGTTGTGTTGGTAGTTTGTTGAAGATTTTAATTCCATAGTATTTGTAGTGGTCTTGTGTTTTCTTTAACCTGACATGAGGTGTATCTAACTGGTTTCTTATTCTTGTGGTGTGTGAATGCACATCCCTTCGATTTTTATATACACTGAGATTTTCTTTAATATGCACTAAGCTATGGATTTATTGATGTAAGAGTCATAATTCCAAGTTCTAGGAAGTGATTTCTGCAGGATTCTGTACTAAGCTTGCCTTGTAGACATCTTATTGCCTTCTTCTGCCATCTGAAAACATCTTGTGCCCCTGTTGAGTTTCCCCACAATATAATACCATAAGTTAAATGTGAATGGAAAAATGCATAGTATGCGAGAATCATCTGATTAGCACTAACTGATTGTTCGAGTCTTCGCAATGAAAATAAGACTCGTGCTAATTTTGTACATAATTTTTGTCTGTGAATGTCCCAGTTTAATTTAGAGTCTAAATGGATTCCCAACAATTTGACTAAGTGAAAATAGATTTATTCTGTTTTGTTACTGTTTAGAAATAGTTTGTTTACCTTTAGCCCCCCCAGGGGCTCACATCTAGTGGGACGTGGGTTGGCGACCACGGGGCCCCAGCTGAGTCCGGCATTGCTTCCACTTACTTGTGCCGGGCTCCTCTCTGTCTTCTTTCCTGTCGACTCCACTTGGTCAACTCTTGTTCTCTTCCGACCCCGACGGTATTAGGGTATCCGAGGCCTAGGGAGTCTCTTCCTTTCCCGCCTTAATTGGTCCTTGTCTCATCTTTTCTGATACCCTCCTTCTGCGAGGGGTCAGCCTTCTTTTTCTTTTCATGTTATCTCCTGCCTTCTGCTCAAGGCCCTCAAGGAGGCCGGGTGTATGTAGCCCCACCACTTCTGGTGCACCCTAGATAATGCTACACCCTCAGGGGCTCACGGTTGGTGAGTTCGGGAGTTGGCGAGCCCGAGGGATTCCTGAGCTGGGTCCGTTTTCCCCTTTTGTCCGTTACCTGTGGGGAGGACCCTCTCCTCTTTCACTTTCCTATCTGCCTTTCATGGCTCTCCTTCCTTCCAAGTCCCTCAATCCGCATTCTTCGAGGGTTGAGGGCATTTCTTTTCCTCCTGTCCTTTATTTGCCTTATTCTCCTTTAGTTTTCCATTTCTTCTTCTAGTATGTAGGTTAGTAGTTAGCTTTAGTTTTAAGTTTGCATTTCCTTTTCATCTTCACGATCACCCGAACCATCGGGGGCCGATAACCTGGATGTTGGGCCCCTTAAAGCGACAATTGTCATCATCATCCTCATTATTGTAAGTATTTTCCGTCTCACTTAATTTTCGTTCTAGTTTCCATTTCATTATCATTTTCGCTATCACCCAGATCATTAGGGGCCGATAACCTAGATGTTAGGCCCCTTAAAACAACAATTATCATCATCATCATCATTACCTTTAGCCAAGAGGTTGATTCACCTAATAATTTGTTTCTTTTCTCTTCAAGGCAAGTTAGGTCTCTATCGCTTGTTATTACAGTAATGTCATCAGCATACAGTATTGACTTGGCATTTATATTACTAACAATGTCGTTTATATAGACCAGGAAGAAAAAGGCTCCAATGACTGAACCTTGGGCGACACCTGTATTTACAATGAGCGGAGCAGATTTTTGGTTGTCTATTACAACTATTTGCCTTGTCTTGTGGAGATAGGAGGTAATTAATGATAATTCACAATCTTTGACTCCATAATAGTGAAGATTTTGTATTAATGCATCATGGTCCACAGAATCGAAAGCTTTACTTAGGTCTAAGAGTGTGACAGATGTAATAAGTTGAGATTCAAATCCAGAAATCACTTCATCAACAACAGCTTGAACCGTTGACTTACCAGTTCTGAAACCAAATTGGGTACTACTGTATTAAGGTGCCTGTACACTGGAGAGTGGTTTTCATAGAGCAAGTCTAGCTAGACCACTCTAGCTAAACTGAGTGCGTGTACACTGTAGAGTAATTTTCCCTAGGTAGAGCATTCGTAGAGCGGAGATAGACAAATCTACCTAGAGCACTCTCTGAACCTGTGTACACTGTCAAACGTAAATGCACTAGGTAGATCAGCGCTAAGAAGTTCTGAGAGCAGTGTGCGTCTAGGTTTTATTGCGCTGTGTTGCGAAGTTAAAATGTCTTCAAGAGAGCGTTTGGCATATGTGGTTGTGGAGTGTGCCTTGTTAAAAAAGACAATAATTATTTATATTCGTAAATTTAAATATAGGTGTTTTACGGAAATTTTGTTTGCTAAATACGAGTATATGGCAAACTTAAAAACAGTTTTTTGTTTTGAACATATTCATGTAGTACATAATTAATTGTTTGATGAGAAAATCACTGCATATTTAAATATAATACATTTCCTATGTTTCTCCACTCCCCTTAAAAATAAAAGCCGCGTTTTTACTTTCCTCTACATTTCCTTGAAGTGGTGTACTTGTGATGGTCCTCACACAATATGAGTTTCCAATCATAAACTTTAATGCATCAAAATACTCCCAAGTACTCTTCTTAAAGCCACCTTCATCGCCAGTTTTTTTTTCTTGTTAATTTTCTGCAACAGCATTGAATTGGCAGCGGAGGTTGTGAAAATGTCTGCAAATTTCTTGCATAGTGCTTCCCATGGCTTCTGCTATCACCCGAAACAACTGTGCTTTCAAATTTCGGACTCCGTGTTCTTTCACAGTACAATTCCAAGTTTTTGGATGGGCTTCAATATGTTCAATTAATGTTATTGTTTTTTCGTGACTCCACACAAATTCAGCCATATTCAAACACTATGATAATAAATAAATAATCACTACAATCCACCATTGACTCACGTAGAGCACTTTCCAATATTCAACCGGACGAATAGAGCTAGACTGGTCCAGCTAGGGCACCCAAATACTGTTTACAACGTAGAGTCAGTCGGCCCTAGCTAGAGCTTAGAGCAGTCTCCGCTAGGGTTCTCTACCACCTGTGTACACTGGAGAGGGGCTTAGAGTGCCCTACTCTACGCTCTAGCTAGGGCAAAAACTCTCCAGTGTACAGGCACCTTCAAACAACTTGTGCTCCTCAAAGAATGCTGATAATTGTTCTTTCATACACTGTTCTATTATTTTGGAAATAATTGGGACAATTGAGATTGGCCTATAGTTAATGGGGTCCATCATATCTCCTTTTTTATGGACTGGAATTGTGATTGTGATTTTCAGACACTCTGGAAAAACTCCATTAGTAAATATCCAGTTTATTAGACAAGTTAAAGGTAATTGACGTCAGAAAAGTTGGATGGCGCAGCCACGCGGTAGAATGTTGAAGCTGTGACATTGTGACTGGTGAGGTTTATTTAGATGGTGGAGCATTGACGTCGTGATGGAAACAGAAAGAAATTTGTCAAATTCGAGGAGATACAAATTGTATAAAACTAGCACGAAATATCTTCACTACTTTCCTGTACAAAAAGTTCAGAGAGAAAGATGGGCTTCGGCGCTGTCAATTGGAAAACGTGTTACATGTTACATGACAGTGTGCAGTCTGCATTTTTGTGAAGACGACTTCTTTCCACCGGTACTGTTGATTATGGATAGTTATTGTCTCTAATTTGTATTCACATGGATTTAGCTACATCAAAAATACTGATTAACTTGTAGCCTATTACTTCTGTGCCGTACATAGAATGTAATCCGCTCTTCGTAAACTTATTTTACGGGTTCTTCCGATTGACAATAGCCGAATGGTTAGAAAACTTAAGAAAAATGCTGTTCCTAGCCTTAATTTGCCAGAGAATTTATATTCTTGCCTTTGAACAGCAAATATGTAGGTCATTGAATTATGATTTGGCTTAAATTGTGTTTTTGGCTATGATCTCCCTACTGTTGAATTTAGTTAATTAAAATGTAAAATCTTAGTTTTAAGTACCGGTTTGGTGACCCATCATCCCAGGCAGGCCGATAACACCTATACTACTCAGGCAGATAGGTCACTTAGCCGTAATTTTGAAGTTATAGTGATGTTTATTATAAATATGCGGTAATGTAGCAGGAGACCGGATCGGCCTAGGCTATTCTAACTTTAATTAGTTCCCATTTCAGGGTTTTTCAGTTTTGAGTGCGAATAGTTGGTTTGAAAGTTGTACAACAGTAAGGAGAGTATGTTTTGTATAGGTTTTAATTGGTATTATGGTTTATGTCGAGCTGAGAAGTGAATTTGGTTTGGCTTAAAGTGTAGTTTTTGATCTGTTCCGTTTGCTTATGACAAGTTCAAATGGAGACTCCAGCTTTGTTAAATATCTGTATTTTAAATATTTAATTAAATATATTGATAAGGAGGATGCCTCCATTTTAACTTGCCTGTGGCAAGAGATTAATAAATTAATATACTTGCCTTTGAACAGCAAGTATGTAGGTCAATATTTGCAATATTGAAGTATGATTTGAGCATCCCAAGTAACGCTTCTTTGAACCCAAAACATTCATGCAAATTCAGGGTTGCTTGATTCAATTTACTATCAGGGAGTCGTCCTTTGTGTTATGTGAGATATATATATTGTGAAATTAATAAAAACATCGATACCGCTAGGCTCCCAAGTACAGGTTTCATATATGTAACAGCAGACAGTAAATTAACTATCTGCATGTGGGTAATATTTTTAACTGGTAGTAATTAGGCACTGCATTTAAATTGATTATAAAAATATTTCTATCAATGAAAGAAAATATGTAGTATTTTGCCATCATAAATTAGAAGCCATAACAAACGCACACCCAATTACTTCACATCACTATCTCGCCGCCATATTGCAAACAGCTGACCGTAAGCTCCTCCCCCGTTTCGGACGTCATAGAATAAAATTCGACATTCCATAATAATCCTCACATTTTGAATTGTTTCGTTCTGAAACTATGTTTAGAACCTTCTAATATGTTATTTGTCTCCATCTGAAGGATGGTGTGGGATTTTCATCTACCTTATGGTTTTTCAATATCTCCATAAACTTTGTATGATAATTTTCATATTCCAAACTTTTGACCATTTTTTCAACAGAATTTATAAAATATTAATTTAACACATTTGGCTTTATTGGTGTAGAGTCCTTACTTTTATTTTTACCCAGTTCCTTGTTTATGATTAACCAAGCAGCTTTACATTTATTCTTTGCATTATTAATGAACTCATTATTCGCTCTCTTATTTGCTGCTTTAATTTCCCCCCGATATAATTTTTTAATGTGATTATAATTTTCTATATCCTGTGGGTCTCCTTTCTTTGCTTTAATGTAATACATGATCTTTAGCTTCCTAATAATATCAAGGTAAGGCGTATACCATTTGGTATTATTTTTACTTTGTTTTTGATCTTGACTGTTATTTTTTTTTCTTAATTGTGTAATGTATTTTTTACTAATGGTTCCCCTAAGTCGTTGTTATTAAAAGGAATATTAAAATTATTACTGAAAGGGTAAATATAAGAACCAACAACCAATCCCACCACTAAAGAAACACCTGAAAAAAAATTATGGATAAGAAGAAAAATGATGATGATGATGATGATAATTGTTGTTTTAAGGGGCCTAACATCGAGGTTATCGGCCCCTAATGAAATGAAATGGCGTGAAATGAAAGGATGTAGATTTTAAAAAAACCAACTCACTGCCATGGATGAAGCGAAAATGGTGTTTATAAAACAGACAGTGAGCCCCAAAAATTATGCCTTATTTGAATAAAAATGAATAAAAGGCGGATGGTAAAAAAGGATAAAACAAATAAGGCATAGTGAACAATATAATACAGAACACAATAAAAAACATAAAACAGATTTAACCAGAATTAAAAGTCGTAACTACACATTAAAACTTAAAAAAGTAACCACTCTCCCTCATGAACCGGATGACGAGGTCAGCTGACGGCCCGTCATCACGGAGAATAAGGGAGAGGGTATTAGGCAGTTTAAGAGTCCCTCGCAGATCGGCCAGATCCACACACTCCAAGAGAAGGTGTGCCACGGTTAGGTGGGCGCCGCAAGTACACACAGGAGGATCTTCTCTCTTTAGCAAGTGGGAGTGCGTAGCAATCCCATGGCCGATCCGGAGTCGACAGAGTACCACAGCTTCCTTCCGGAGAGATCGGAAGGAAGATTTCCACACCTTCGTTGTCTCCTTGATGCCTCTCAGTTTGTTGGGTGGAGGCGTGGCACGCCATGCCTCCTCCCAATGCGACAGGATCGAATGCCGCAACTGAGAGCGCACATCACTAGCAGGCACCTTATACGGTAGCGAGGGCAGTGAGACTGCCTCTCTCGCCACCTGATCAGCAAGCTCGTTTCCCGCAATACCCATGTGGCTAGGAAGCCACACAAAGGTCACCCTGGTTCCAGCGTTACGCGAACTGACGAGCTGGTCGTGCACACGCTGGACCAACGGGTGCTTCGGGAAACACACATAGATCGCCTGCAGCGCACTCAGAGAGTCAGTACACACAAAAAAGTGCTGGTGATCGTCTGATAACGTGTACCGCAGAGCCTCTAAGATGGCATTAGAGCTCCGCAGTGTACACGCTACAGGCCTCGGGAAGTGAAAAGAGAAACCGACGATCCTCCACCACAAATGCACAGCCTACTTTCTCGTTTATCCTCGAACCGTCCGTGAATACAAGCCCTGATCCCGGATACCGTGTCACCACGGACTGGAACAGCCTCCGATGGACGGAGGAGTCCGTGTCCGACTTGGGGCCAGTGTGCAGATCCAGGATGATATCAGGGCGAGAGACCATCCACGGAGGGGCCTTGCTAGGTACTCGGACGATACAGGAGACAGAAGGAAATCGGAACTGACGGTATAAGTCATCCAAGCGAATCCCCGCCGGCCGAGTGGCTCGGGCGAGCGCATCATACAGCCGGCGATTCGGATTGGAAAACAAACATGGATAGCTTGGATGAAGGGGCATCTGTCGAATTGTTGCAGCATAGGTCAGCAGTACTTGTTGGCGCCTCAGGTGTAAAGGAGGTACGCCAGCCTCGGCGAGCAAGCTGACGACTGGGCTTGTCCGAAAGGCACCCGTCGCCAGCCTCACACCGCCGTGGTGGACACTGTCCAGTTTAACAAGCACTGACTTACGGGCCGAACCATATGCTACACTGCCATAATCTAACCTAGATAAAATAAGTGACTTGTAAAAACGCAGGAGCACCGCGCGGTCCGCCCCCCATGATGTGCCGCTACGAAACCGCAACATGTTGAGTTTCTTAGCGCAGGCAGTTTTCAAACACCGCACGTGTGGTTCCCACGTCAATTTCTGATCGAAAAGGAGCCCAAGGAACCGGTACGCAGCAACAACAGGCAAAGCTACATTGCCCAGATAAAGCTCAGGATCTGGATGGAGGGTGCGCTTTCGGCAGAAATGGACAACCGAGGACTTAGCGGTTGAGAATCGAAAGCCATGCTCCAGTGTCCAGCGTTCCACTCCCCGAATAGCTTGTTGTAGCTGTCGTTCAGCGACCGCCATATTTTGCGCACTATAATGTAGAGCGAAGTCGTCTACATATAGCGACGGTACCACTGCTGGACCAGCAGCAGCGACTATACCGTTTATGGCAATCGCAAATAATGTTACGCTAAGCACCGATCCCTGTGGGACTCCGTTTTCCTGTATATGATATTGCGAATATGTCCCCCCTATTCGGACACGGAACAGGCGAAGGGACAGAAAATTCGCAATAAAAACCGGCAAGTTACCTCGGAATTTCCATTGATGCAGGGTAGAGAGGATGCCGTAACGCCAAGTGGTGTCATAGGCCTTCTCGAGGTCAAAGAAAACAGCGACTAGGTGCTGTCTCCGGAGAAAAGCGTCCTGTATGGCAGTCTCCAGGCGTACCAGATGGTCGTTGGTACACCGAGACGCCCTGAAACCACACTGGTATTCAGACAGGAGTCCCCGTTTCTCCAGGGCCCACACCAGGCGCCGATTGACCATCCTCTCAAAGAGCTTGCACAAACCGTTAGTGAGACAAATAGGTCTGTAACTCCCTGTCAATTTGGGATCCTTATCGGGCTTCAGGATAGGTATAATGATACCTTCCTGCCATTGCGCTGGAAACACACCTTCCAACCAGATACGATTAAACACCCTGAGCAAATAGCGAATGCTCTCATCGTTAAGGTGTTTAAGCATCTGGTTGTGAATATTATCCGGGCCAGGAGACGTGTCCCTGCAGAGCGCCAGCGCTCCGCGGAGTTCCCACTCCGTAAAGGGCACGTTGTACTCCTCCGAAGCGCGGGAAGCAAAACTAAGATGGAAACGTTCCGCTTCGCGCTTCAGGGCCACGAAGGCAGGGTCATAGTTATCGGAACCGGATATATCCGCAAAATACGAGGCGAGATGGTTTGCAACGCGATAAGGATCTGTAACCAGTTCATTAGCAATGGAAATTCCCGGTACAGTAGAAGATGTCTGAATTCCCGAAATGCGTCGTAGTTTAGTCCACCTTTGAGAGGAGGGGGTATGTGCCGTAATAGAAGACACATACCGGTCCCAGGATTGTTTCTTACTCTGACGAATAAGAATCCGTGCCTTGGCACGAAATTTCTTAAACGCCACCAAATTGGCCATGGTTGGACGCCGACGGTAGTGCTTGTGAGCTCGACGACGGTCTCTTATTGCCGCTGCAATATCCTCTGTCCACCAAGGGACGAGTTTGCGACGAGGAGTCCCAGAAAAGGATGGAATGGACTCTTCGGCGGCAGCAAGAAGCACATCGGTGATGTGCTGTACCTCGTTATCGACGCTCTGGCATCCAAGATCAACGAACACAGCTCGTTCTTGAAACGAGGGCCAATTTGCCCGCTTAAGAACCCAACGACTGGGGAACTCCACGGGCGTCTGGGTCAGAAGGGTAAGAACGATCGGGAAATGGTCACTGTCACAGAGGTCGTCGTGTACATACCAACCAAATAGGGGGACCAGCGCACGGCTACACACACTCAAGTCAATGTGTGAGTACGTGCCGTGCGCTAAGCTAAAATGTGTAGCTTCCCCTGTATTTAATAGAGATAAATCCAACCCTTGAATTAAGCCCTCCACGTCCCTTCCTCTGGGGCAGGAAGATGGTGATCCCCATTGGGGGTGATGAGAGTTGAAATCACCCACGATTAGGAAAGGGACTGGAAGTTGATCAACAAGATCAAAGACGTCATTAATATCAAGGGGCTGGTTCGGTGGAAGGTACACGTTACAAACAGTTGTCATAGCAGGCAAGGACACGCGAACTGCAATTGCTTCCAGAGGAGTGGCGAGTGGAAACTCCTCACTATAGCAGTCAGAGCGAACGAAGGTACAAACGCCCCCGGAAGCCCGGGCGGCGTCTTGTCGCTCTTTAGAGTATAGTCGGAAACCTCTCAGAACAGTCTCGTGATCAGGTCTGAGGTTTGTTTCCTGTAGGCAGACTATACTCGCTGCGTATTGGGCAATAAGCTGACGGAGTTCTGTCAAATGCCTGTCATAACTGTTACAATTCCACTGTAACAGTGCCATTGTGTGAACTTAGGGAATAACGTGGAGCAGCAAGCTACTCCAACTTTGACTCTGGTGGATCTACAGTCACTACGTCGACTATAATCTCCATGTCCTCAGGCGAGGTCGTGGAGTGAATCGACTCGGTGGAAGATTTCATAGACGCAGTTCGGCGGCGGGGGGATCTCCGTGGGGAGCGCGCAGATCTGGGGACCGAAACGTCCCCAGGCGCAGAAGCATCCGCAGGTGTTGGCGCGGATGGCTTCCCCTTTTTGGGAGAAAGGGAATGCGTAGTGCGGGGTCCCTTCTTACCCTTACCCGCCTCTTTAAGATATATAGACGGGTCAGGAGCCGAATTCCTGACCCTGGTCGACGATGCCGCCTCCGCCGGCTTCGGCGCGGCTTTCGCCGACCGTTTGGGTGGGGAGAAAGTCTTCGACTTCCTCCCGAGTGGGGAGGAAGTCTTCAACTTCCTCCCCTGCTGTGCGGGCGGAGCAGCCTTCGCTCGCACAGCCTCCTTTGGGGCCGAAGGTGGGGTTGAAGTCACCTTCGGGCTCTCTCTCTGATTCTGGGGAGTAGCTAGAGATGTTGATGGCAGTGGTAAATTAGAAGGTTTCACAGTTGAGACAAAAGATGATGTAGCCGGGACCAAATTTGGTATTATGGCTCTATAATCAATCGTTGGAGAAGGCGAAATCGTGGTATGGTACTTCTTGCGGGCCTCCTGGTAGGTGAGACCATCCAGGGTTTTAATCTCCTGGATTTTCTTCTCACGCAGGAAGACAGGGCAGTTCCTGTCCCGAGGAGAATGAAATCCAGGGCAATTAGTGCACTGATATGGTGTTGTGCACTCTTCCGCTTCATGGGGTACCTTACCGCATGTTCCACAGACGTCAGGGCTCGAGCATCGGGATAACATGTGCCCGAATTTCTGGCACTTATAACACCTCATTGGTGGAGGGATATAAGGCCGAACGTCGCAACGGTAACTTGTTACCTTGACTTTCTCCGGGAGCACCGAAAGCTCAAAGGAAATAATGAAAGCACCAGTATCCACGATTTGACCATTGACCTTGCGCGTAATGCGCCGGACATCAGTCACGTGACGGTGCTGCATATCCTCTTTGAGCTCCTCGTCAGTGTTCAGAATCAGGAAAATGACTCCCCGGACCAGATTCAAAGACGTGTGCTTCTCCACTTTGACAGGGATATCGCCAAAGTGGTCACATTTCAGAAGGTGTCCAACCTGCTCACCAGTCCTAGTCTTGAGCAACAAGCTACCGTTTCTCATCTTTTGTACCTTCTCAAGCTCGCCATAGACCCCTTCTATGTGCCGAGAAAACAAAATAGACTTTACCATCTTGAAATCACCCCCATCCGTTCTGGTTGCGACCAGAAACTTGGGAGTGTTAGCACCCAGATTCTCACGAACAGACTGTTCCCAGGGGATTGATCCCCGTAGGGAATCAAAAGTTAAAGACTTGGGTGGCGGACCACCCTGGTGGGAGATATTCCTTTTCTATCCCATGGCCGTTTCATCCTCCCTGAATGCCACCGACTCCAATCACGGGCTGTCTCTGTAGGCGCTACCCAGCCAAGGCAAGGCCCGCCTAGCTTGCAAGGCATTGCCCGGGGGTCCGATGTTTGACATGCCATTCAGGCATGATGATGATGATGATAATTGTTGTTTTAAGGGGCCTAACATCTAGGTTATCGGCCCCTAATGATCTGGGTGATAGCGAAGATGATAATGAAACGGAAACCAGAACGAAAATTAAGTGAGACGGTGTACCCGATACCTATTTTAGGCTATCGGCTACGCCAGCTGACATTAAGCTGTAGTTGAAGTTTTGGGAAGCATTCAGATAAGATAGCGCATCGATCGCGTCAAGAAGAAAGCCAAGATGACGTAGGAGGTCAAGAATCAAGGAGGCATTGAAATCTGTGAGAAGATAGAATTATTAATAAGGATGTGAAGCTTTATTGAAATATATATGGGATTATAATAAGTTAAAACAACTTAGAAGAGTATATATGATATGCATAATATGTGGAAATAATTTTATGGAAATAAGTTATTGTATAACAGAACAGCCGAGAGGAGTCGGGTTCGAGACTATCTTCGTGACGTAGGAGCACCGTGGTGGGGAGAATCAGCCACGTGCCGCTCGGAACTCATAAGCTGGGACGCAGCGCAGAGCAAGTCAGTTAGGCTCAACGAGGCGAGCAGTACAGAGCAGCCCTATAGCACAGCGAGACGGGCATTGAAGGTCACGCAACACACGTAAGCCGTCACGGCAAGTGTAGGCGACATATCTCGCATCACCGAGCAACAGAGGCCGAGCGGGTCATCGATCCAGCCGGGCTAGCCGAGAGGACAATTGTGGATAGCCGGGGTATTTCAAAACCGCACTGATCGCATATGAAGACTTTGTTTCAAGCTTCATTTCGACGTTGTTCGAACACAGGCTTTCACATTTAACATTATAACCATGCTGTTATATAATACATTCAAAGCGACTTTTTACTATTTCAAGTAAACTGAATGTTTAGCATAGGCTCTGATGAACATTACAGCGTGCATTTATAAGATTTTTATCTTATGCCATTTTCATGGATTACAAATTATAGACAGATACAGGGTGTATCGTAATCTGGAACACTATCTAGTAAAATTTTATTTTACTCAAGTAGAACTTCCCAGTAAGTTGAGAGAGGACTTACAATTCTCAAACTGAACATTTATCGGAACAGTGGCGTATATTAGAAGAAGAGTAGGGGGTCCGCTGTTACCATGAACTTTTCGAGAAGGAGTTGGACGATATCCGCTATGGGTAATTCGAGGTTCAACATGATCGAGTAAACGTGAATAGAGACAAGATGGCACCACAGAGCGATGGATTCGGTTCCTGACGAGAGGAGTCCAACAGCTGATTCGCTTGGGATTTCGAAGGAAATCATCATTTCATGGATGAAATGATATTCACGCCGATCTTACGGGAAATCTTTAGGTAGGGAAAATCGACGATCTTGGAAATTATATTACAACTGATAATGAAAGGTATTGTAAGAGTTCTATCTACCTGATACGATTATTTTCATGAATACTGGGCACACATGTATATTTTTCTAATAGGAGTGATTTGATTATTAAGACATGGTTTGAATTTATATACTTCGAATTTGCTAGAATATGGAGTGACCATATGATATGGCAGGCATCATTATTCGATATTCTCACCGTTGTTTGACTTTATTAAGAAGATGTTTGATCTTATAGACATTTTTCCAGCTAGGATATTTTTCATGGATAGTTTTTTTTTGAGTAACGAGTATTTCGAGCTCGTGATCTGCAATTGATTATCAGAAACTACTTCGTCAGTTCATTGCATACTAGCGAGTGTGTATTATTCATCAGTAGGGATTTTTTCCATTGGATTGTTTGGAGATATTAAGAAGTTATTCACTTTAGTGAATGAACGTCGCTTTTATATGACAACTAGAAACTTGTTGATTCCTTTCTGGTACATTCACTCATATAGTCCACGAGATGGGGTCTGTCGTATTTATACGATTGTATGGTGGTACTCGCCTTACCCATCGTTTAGGGAACTATCATCCAAGTCGACGGGGCGAGGTCCTTCGTATTTATACGATTGCACGGTGGTTACACATCTTACTCGCCATTGAGGAACTCATTTTATCATCCGAATGTACACGAGATGTAAGTGAATTAAACAAGGAACTACTAGTCACATATCAGTCGAAATTTTGTTAAATAAAGTAACGATAAATGTCAACAGGATTGCATTTAGTAATTCTTGTTTGCCAATCCAATATTTTGTTGCTATACTCTTTTGAGAGTAATTTCAGTTTAACAGCTATTACAGCTGATGCTTTGATGATTTTTATAATTGTGTTTGATACCTTTGAGAAGGATTTAAAGTAATTTAATCTTGTAAGATTAATCATTAATGGTCATAATTATTTTAAGGCAGATCAGTATTGCAGATTTTGATGTGAGAGATTATAGCACATTGGTGTTTTTCTACGATGTGAATTATGAAACTTGTGAAAGAGAATTTATGCTATTTGAAAGCAAATATTAAATTACTGAAGTAATGTTTTTCCAATTGTTTAAGAAGTTGTCTAGAAGTGATCAGAGTAATTACAGTCATTGGAGATTATGTGCGTTAATAATTTGAAGCCATTTATATATTTTGTAGATCATGCAACGTGGTTAAAAGAAGTTTGTGATAGGCATTTTGTGGAATTTGCCATTTGATAGTTGCAACGTTGATAATGTATTTTGAAAGCGGACATGAGGTCGTCGTACCCAGTCTAGCGTTATTGTTGAAATTCATGCTGTATGTGCTGAATATTTGTGGAGTTTTTGTAGCAATTCTTATATTCAAATGTGATATTTGGAATATTGAAGAAATATAATGTCGTTGTGGATAGTTAGATCCAACGTGATGTCGTGGAGACAATAATATTTTGGCATGATAATTAAATACGAGATATAACTTGGAAGTAATAAAACTGTAAGACAACGTTCTATAAACCTTATTAAACAATTTGTTAGGAAATTAAACAAATAAATGAAGTTGATAATACAAGATTTTCTGAAAATAATAATTAATGAAATAATAATCTGAGATTTAAGCATATTAACGATCTGACCTAATGAAATAAAAATCAGAATGACCTAATGAAATAAAAATCAGAATGACTAGATGAAATAATAAAATTAAATAACCAGATGATTGAAATTTAAATAAGTTGATAAATTAAATTTTGAAATAAATCGATGAATTAAATAAGTGTATGAATTAAAGATTGAATTAATTAAACTGATTGAAATGAATTATTAGACGATTGTAATGATGATGAATAACTGAATTAGAAGGTGATGATTAATTAAAGAAGCTGATGATTAATGAATTTATATGAAATTAAATAAATTTAATTGAGAGATGATTCGAAGGAATTGCAACTTGAAATGTGAATTTAAATGATGTAATGGTGATGAATTAACGATTCTGACAGGAATATTTGGAATTTTGAAGTGAGAATTAATGTGAGAAATATTTAATATTGATAATAATGATGAGGATGACCAATGAGAATTTGAATTTTCTGTAATTCACAGATAAGAGATTAATGACGATGTAAATAATGTAAATTAATTATTCAATGTTTAGGAACATTTGATTAACATGTTCTACGTTCAAATTATACCATGCAAACCATAATTTATGTGATATTTAACATGAGTGATTATTATATGTGTATGTTTAGACAGCTTAATAACTTAATTAAATCCACATTGATGTTAAATTAAAGAGAATTAGGTCTCAGGTTTCACAAATGTCAGTGACGAAAGACATAGTGCGACAGTGATCCTGAGAACCCAAGAGAACTTTATACATTTTTCTTGATAAGTGGATTGAAATAATTTTGCATTAGAAAGGAGATGGTTCGATTTTTGGACAATGACAATTTAACTTTGCATTCGACCATACTCTTAGGTAGGATTTATATTTAAAATGTCTGTCTGACTTTCAAAGTAAAATAAATTTGTTTTTATCTTAGTTGTGATCTGATGATGGTGTGATGTTCCTTTTTCTTTCCTTGTCTTGAGTAAGGCTTATCCGGATAGGAAGTGGTTTTGCTAGGAATTCAGTTGATGGCGCCCATTTATATTTGAATTATTTTTATTAACTTAAGCCCGTAACGACCCTAGAGATACTTTGTCTCGTGAAACCCACTGCTTTTTCACGAATTCAACTGAATTTCCGACACATTCCTTATTTGACTAGAGGTTCATTTAACTCCGCTCTGTCCTGGAACTCCAGGGATGGGATGTTATAGCAGATGGGTCATCGCATCCCCAGGACGAACGGGTACAACGGAAAATACTTACAAAAAGGAACTCGGATTGAAACGACTCACAAAATGTTCTTACAAAAGGGAATTTAGAACGAAAAGATTCACAAAAGGAATAGATTGAAAAATACCCACAAAATGAAGGCTAGGTTCAAAATACGTACAAAATGCAATGTAGCGTCGAAATACTTACAAAATGCAACTGAAATTCAAAATACTTACAAAATGCAAATGAGATCGAAAATACGTACAAAATGCAATTGAGGTTCAAAATACTTACAAAATGCAATTGAAATTGGAAATACACAATGCAATTCAGATTGAAATAGGCCTTATCCCAGTTCCAATCCAAATTATTCACAAAGTGCAATCGAAATTCAAAATACTTACAAAATGCAATTGAAATTGAAAATGCTTACAAAATGTACGATGATTCCAACGACTCATGTGGATTGACAATACTTACAAAAAGCAATTTAGATTGAAAATACTTGACAAAATGTAATTTAGATTCAAAATACCCACAAAATGCAATTGAGAATCAAAATATGTGCAAAATGCCCCCAAACAAAATGCAATTTAGATTCAAAATTCGTGCGAAATGCGGTTTTGGTTGAAAATACTTACAAAATGCAATTGAAATTCAAAATACTCACTAAAAGGCCCCGCAACCTGCATTGAAAGACTTACTAAAAAGCAATTTAGATTGTCAATCTTTACAAAATGCAATTGAGGTTGAAAACAATCGCGAGATGTAATTTAGATCGAAAAAACTTACAAAATGCAACATAGATCAAAAATGCCTTAAAATCGATAAAAGGGAATTTAGATACACGGTGATTCGAGTAACAAAAACAGTGCGGGAATCTGAAAGAGAAAAGGAAATAGAAGGAAAAGAGGAGAGGGGAGGGGAGAGAGAAGAAGGTCCGCCCCAGAGGGAAGGGACAAAAGGGGAAAACGGACCCAGCTCAGGATCCCTCGGGGTCGCCAACGCCCGAACTCACCAGCCGTGAGCCCCTGAGGGTGTAGCATTATCGACGGTGCACCAGAAGTGGTGGGGCTACATACACCCTGCCTCCTTAAGGGCCTTGAGCACAAGGCAGGAGGTAAAAGGAAAAGAACAAGAAGGCTGACCCCTCACAGAAGGAGGGTATCAGGAAAGATGTGACAAGGGCCAATTAAGGCGGGAAAGGAAGAGACTCCCTAGGCCTCGGATACCCTAATACCGTCGGGGTCGGAAGAGAACAAGAGTTGACCAAGGAAGGTCGACAGGAAAGAAGAAAGAGAGGAGCCCGGCACAAGTAAGTGGAAGCAATGCCGGACTCAGCTGGGGCCCCGTGGTCGCCAACCCACGCCCACAAGATGTGAGCCCCTGGGGGCGCCATTCAGGCATGTACCCCATGGCATATACTAGAGAGTTTTCCAGCACAGGCATGCAGCTGTGCGGGGACCTGCGTTGTCAGGCGGATACTACTGCAGAGTACATGGCGCACCCACCTGTCGGTGTGGCCAGACAGAACAGGCTCTCGAGCGTAGTCGCACACTTAGGTGGCCCTTCCCCTGACAGCACGCACATGTAATTTTGAGTGCCAGACCTCAAAAACTTGAACGGAAAAAGGCGTGCGATACAACCTAATGAGAGTTATTTCGCACAAAGTGGGGCGTTTAGAGCTGGCTGTCAAACCCGTAAAGGGGACCTGGGCCAAGAAACCCTTTACGTCGCCTTCTACGACTGGCAGGGTATACCTGTGAGTGTATTCCATCCCTCCCACCCACGGGAGGTCCAATTCGCAAGACAAGCCGGAAACCTAAAAGGATAGCCAAGGTCGCCCCTTTTAGTCGCCTCGTACGACAGGCAGGGTATACCGTGGGTGTATTCTAAACCCCCCACCCACAGGGGGGAGAAGAAAAATCTGGGTGGGCGCCAACTCATACACAAATTAAATCTATGAGTAATCAATCTCTTGTTTAATGAAATAGAAACACAAGTCCTCTACAATCTCAAGGGGTAGGGTATTTCTGAATACCAACCAAGATACCATTGAAACGTTTTGCTAGCCCCTAACTGTTGGGTGAGAAATGTAACTGTTACCTTTGCCTAAGCTATGTTGTTTTAATGGGCGCCAAGACCTCAACGCAATGTTGAAATCTAAATTTGTATTTAACAACGTCTAGCTCTGGCAGAACACATTCAAGACTCTATTCACTCAGATCGTGGTATGATTTGATCATTAACCCAACAAACAATTGTATCAGGAGAAGGAATTGGTCTATATCTAATGCTACCTACTGAAAGCAAAGATTGCATTGTAAAAGAAATGAATTTATTATATAAAACAAGTATAGCAAAATTAATAATAATAATAATAATAAGTACCAAATTTAAATTGGAGCGCTGTGATTTGAATATTACCGATAGAAAATTACGTGAAAACGGAGTCTGATAAATTGATTTTACTCTTATTTCCAAGCTATGAAGTTACTGAATTATGAAATATAAAACAAAGAAAAATGAGAGATTGCGTATTTCTGCGTCATTAGCGCTTACCCCTGGAAATTGCCAAAGCATTTCCCTCGTTCTTGATGATGCTGTGTGCTTCCCACAGTCTCCTGGACGTCGTCATCTCCGTCGAAATTTGATGATATTCTGGTAGATTAGATAATTCAATGGTCCGTACATCGGACCCAAACTCTCGTAAAACCGCACTGGTTACGTTTTACAAAAGTTCGTCGCTAACTCCACTGAACATCGGAGCGTCACGCACTTGCGACCGTACACTGCAAGTTCTACACAGATTGTTCCTAACTCCACTGAACATCGGAGCGACACGCACGCGCATCCATACTCCTCAAGTATTTCACAGATAGTCCGCGTTTCACGGCGCGTCGAACGATATATGCACACGTTGGCTCCCCACCATGGTACCGTCTTCCAGCTTACGTTGTCTCCGCTGATTGGCTGAGCACGCCGCCGCTTCCCCTCCTCCGGTTCATTACACTCCGCGGGCGAGAGGGAGAAGTCGTTTTCCGTTTCAACAATTCGCCTCTTCTAGACCTTGCGACCCAGGATTGCGTCACGCTTCTCGACAGGAATCAGCTTGTATTAGAATTCCCAGTGAGTCATGTCTCTCAAATACCCTAACTGACAAAACTCCGTAAAATTCCGTAATCAGATAATTTTCTATGATATCGTCGTTCGTAATAATTTGCTTGTTAGCGTTTTCTAAGACATAGAAAACCTATCTGAATGCTAATAATTTTTATAAAATGCTCCGAAAATACCTTAATAATAATAATAAATTAATAATAATAATAAATTAACATGAAAATTCTCTTGGCTGAACAATTTGCCGCGTAAATAAATATAGAATGGCTTCCTACTGACTTATGCCAGTTGCATAAAACCCCTCGAAAAACACGTTACATATTCGCCTCGGATCATCGGATGATTTACCGTGACGACGGTCCATTATCCGATTATCCCAGACACGTTAATAAACCCCATCCAAAATACATATTACATAAATGAAATCACCCTAAATTACAGATATATACACTCATATTTTTTCATCACGCACTTTGCGTCAAAGTTTGTTGTCACTATGGATTGCACTTTGCAACCAGTCCCATGTTTTACATATGGAATAGTGTTCCACGGATATTTCCGCCTCTCAAATTTCTCTATGTTGGAGAAATAGACATAATTAATGTGTGAGCACTATGTATTTATGATGTCATATCACACGCATTGAAGGTGTTCTGATATATTTATATCACCCTAGAACTTCCTAATTTCACTGGAGGTCCCCTCCTTATGGTGACATTTAATTCCACTTATCACTGAGCACACGATCACACTATTGTGGCAGCGCCTCGTGACCATAATACTTAATCTCTCTTTGAAGTAGATTAAATTAATATTGACTTCTGAAAAAAAACAGTAAATGCGCATTACATATAACACCAAATATTTCTGTGCCGTAATCGCCCTGTCTTGTTAAGTTCCCGTTAACCATATTCTACTTAATACTAGTTCTCAACACAGACCATTTCTCCTCACACAAATAATACCATTGTACAAATTATCTTAAATTACACACTTACAAATCTTACATGGCGAGGCCGTAAACAGAAATCACGTGTGCTGATATGTATGAGTTTCATGAAGGACTGTCTCGCATTCTGATGGCCCATCTTTTATCTCGTGGACGCCTTAAGCTAACAAGCCCTATTCAAGCGCTCCCCCATCTCTTGGAGATAAATGGGAACCCATCAGCGCTGCCAAAATGGCCTTGGTGCATCGAGACAATTTAGTGCTCAACAGCATCCGACAATCCCGTCATATTTCCCTGTACCTTAAAAACTCTCATTTACTTACATACTACCCCCCTGTGTGACTTCTGATACGCCTGCCTTAAGACCAGATCTTCCACGCACCAGACACCACACTTACTCATTTGATAGGCTGGCTCGCCAGCTAAACACACTCACTTTATGACACATATTTTCGTAGACTATGTATATTATACGTTCCGTATAATCTGTTTCCCTCACTATTCTCCAGCACATATGCTGTTTTGCCAATACGTTTGGAAACTATAAATGTTTCTGCGTCACCTGCTTCCAACCTTGCCAGTGGCTCCCTTAAATGAACGTCATCACGTTGCTCCACTAGCATATTTCTCAGTGTCTGTAACGATGCCCTGTTGCTACTGACCACACATGCTAACCCTACTTTCCTCTGGTGTCACACCTCTACCCGACATTCTATGACCTAAAAATGTCACTTCTGACTGACAGAATGACGACTTAGACAGCTTCAAAGTGAACCCTGTCTGATCTAACTTCTGAAAAACTATATCTAAATGACGTAGATGCTCCTCAAAACTGCGTGAACTAATTACCATATCATCAATGTAAATGGTTACAAACTCTCCTGTGTCATCCCCTAATGCGATGTTTAAAGCCCTAATTAAAGCTGCTGAACTACTCTTTAACCCATAAGGTGTTCTACAAAATTGATAAAGGTTATATTTATGACTAAAAGCTGTAAATGGTCTATCTTCGTACATAAGTGGCACTTGCCAAAAACTGGAACTCAAATCTACACAAGTGAAATACTTCTTCCCCTCAAATGTTTGCATTAATTCCTCTATTGACATAGATTTCAGCTGATCTGAACTAATTCTACTGTTAACCAAACGAGCGTCTAAACAAATACGAACAGTGCCGTCGGTCTTGGGTACCGTTATCAAAGAATTAACATATGGACTGTTCGAGTGCTCAATAATCCCATCTTCAAGCATCTGATTAATTTGTGCCTCAACTGCACTCTGATAAGCGAAAGGTACAGGATATCTATGTCCTGTGAATACAGACCTATCAATAACGTTCAATGAATGTGTATAGCAATTGGTCATACCAATGCGATCCTCAAAAACTCTCCTATTACACCATAACACATCATAGAGCCGAACACACTGTTCATCCTCTATATTTCCCTGAAATGCAGCCTCACGTAACGAGTCCTCTAGACTTCCGTTCGTAATCACACTGCCCACAAAACATGGAGAACCCCGCTCTACGGCTGGCGATATCTCATTTAAAGTACACATCACACCTACAATACTACTCCTCTGAATATGGTCATTGAACGCTACTTCTACTTCAGAATCTCCCCATATAAATTTCAAACTCCCTACATCATAACATAAGTTACCAGACACTCTACTTAGCCACTCTGAACCCAAGATAACACTGAATACTAAATTTGGAATTACAAGGCAAATCTGCTTCTCTACATGATTATTAATTTTAATGTCTACTAAAACTTGCTTAGAAATTACTTTAGACCTCTTCCCAACAGCTGTGATAACAAAAGTGCTTTTAATTGGCATCTCCTCAAAATTTACTCCAGTTCCTTTCATTTTATCATAAAATGCACTACTTATGCAACTCTTCATACAACCACTATCAATTAAAACATCTGTGTACGCCTCGGACACGTTAAATTTAACTATGGGGCTCTTACTAACCACTTCCTGAATAATACCTTCATCATTTAGTTCATGTAATAATTCATTTCTTACATTTAGGTCATAGGGTTCCTGTATAATTGTATGGACAGGGCATGCTACAGACTGAGATTCTGACCTTACTTCGCAGCCTGGTTCGCGTTTAAAGAACCGCTACAGCTGGCCGTAGTACTACTACTAACTACTGAACTAGTCTGGTTGTTCTGGGCTGTGTTGTCATTGTTTGGCTGTATATTACTACCACTAGGCTGTCCTCTTCCTTGACCCCTATTCTGGTTGTAATTATTGTCATTATAATTTCTCCCTTGATTTCCCCTGAAATCATTGTTTCTCCCTTGATTTCCCCTGTAATCATTGTTCCTCCCTTGATTTCCCCTGAAATCATTGTTCCTCCCTTGATACTGTTTACCATAGCCATTTCCTCTGTTCTGATTTAGCTGATTATTATTATTTCTATTTTGAGCGTTGGCCCCTTCGCCACCGTTCCCTTGAACTTCTTGATGCCTGGCTTCATTAGGTCTGTTATTATTATTACCCTGGTTCCTATTGAAATTGTCCTCATAACCCCCTCTCCCTAGTGCATCAAATGTGCTTAACAAATTTTCTACTTGTGATATTGTCTTTACATTCTGGATACAAGCAGCCTCCTTGATCCTATAGGGAAAGTGCCTAAGTAGCAACCTCACCACATCACTTTCCTCCTTCAAGCCATCCAGATATTTACACACTAATACCTGCCCTAAAAAGTATTCGGTCATGGTGGAGCTTCCTTTAGGGTTATATTTACCACACACTACTCCCTCACGATGCTGCGACTGAATAACCTCATTCCAGAACTTTTCACAGAATTTCATTTTAAAATCATTAATATCAGTAAACTTGTCTCTGTAGACAGCAAACCAATTCCTCGTTTCCCCCACAAACACTTGTTCTAAAATTTCAACTACCTGGCACCACTCAATACTACCATTTTCCAACCTCTCCCCGAATTTATTTTCTATAGTGTTCATGAACTCCATTGGGCACCCCTGTCGATTGCTGAACTTATCCAGTTCTACCTCCCTGTGTGTGCTATTCACAAAAACTGGCCTATTCTGACTATTTTCTTGCCTGATCCTAGCTTTTAATTTTAACTCTAATTCTCCGATTTTCTCCTCAGCCTTCCTCTCAATACTGTTTACTGTTAATTTAATGTTTCCTTCTGATTCTTCTACTTTATCATATAGCTTTGCTTGTTTCTCCTCAGTCTTGCTAATGCTCTCTTTATTACTCTCTCTTAAATCATTTACTTCTGCAACTATTTGTGAGTGGACTTTCTCAATTCTACCCCCCAGCTGTTCCTTAACCTCTTTAGTAGCTACCTGAATTTTGTCAATTTCTCCCCCCAATTGCTTTTTGACCTGCTGTGTTTCCAGTTGCACTAGTTCTTTTAAATTTTCAGCCTGTGTACTGATTCTAATTTCCAACTCCTCCTGTACTTTTCCTAATTTTCTGTCTACATCTGCAATAATCTCTTTAGCCTTTTCTTCCATCACCCCCCTGATCTCACCTCTAATCAGTTCGAATTTGTCACTCATTTCCCTACTGTTTTGTTCTAATTTAGCATTTAAAGTTTCAGTACTCTCTCTATTTTCCTTACTGTTTTGTTCTAATCTAGCATTTAAGGCATCTGTACTTTCTTTATTTTCCCTACTGTTTTGTTCTAATTTAGCGTTGTTTTGTTCTAATTTTGCATTATTCTGTTCTAATTTTGCATTTAAGGCATCACTACTAACTTTGTTCTGATACATGAACTCGAGAAGTAAAGTTTTTAATTCTGGTTGGCCGCCTACACTCCCTGTTTCAGTATCGGGATTTACCTCCGCTACCCCGGTACTACCATCACTCGACATACTGCTCGTATCATCACTCTCCCGTTGATGACCACTACGTAACCTCATCTGTCTTTCTTTCTCATCCCCCATAATGATATACACTGATACAGACAAATAACCCCCAAAATACAGGCACAGAAATATATACCCTTCTCCTTCCACAAATGTTATTAGGTTTTCAGCCCCAAGTTGTCGGCGACAAATGAAATGGTTTTTGCTAGCCCCTAACTGTTGGGTGAGAAATGTAACTGTTACCTTTGCCTAAGCTATGTTGTTTTAATGGGCGCCAAGACCTCAACGCAATGTTGAAATCTAAATTTGTATTTAACAACGTCTAGCTCTGGCAGAACACATTCAAGACTCTATTCACTCAGATCGTGGTATGATTTGATCATTAACCCAACAAACAATTGTATCAGGAGAAGGAATTGGTCTATATCTAATGCTACCTACTGAAAGCAAAGATTGCATTGTAAAAGAAATGAATTTATTATATAAAACAAGTATAGCAAAATTAATAATAATAATAAGTACCAAATTTAAATTGGAGCGCTGTGATTTGAATATTACCGATAGAAAATTACGTGAAAACGGAGTCTGATAAATTGATTTTACTCTTATTTCCAAGCTATGAAGTTACTGAATTATGAAATATAAAACAAAGAAAAATGAGAGATTGCGTATTTCTGCGTCATTAGCGCTTACCCCTGGAAATTGCCAAAGCATTTCCCTCGTTCTTGATGATGCTGTGTGCTTCCCACAGTCTCCTGGACGTCGTCATCTCCGTCGAAATTTGATGATATTCTGGTAGATTAGATAATTCAATGGTCCGTACATCGGACCCAAACTCTCGTAAAACCGCACTGGTTACGTTTTACAAAAGTTCGTCGCTAACTCCACTGAACATCGGAGCGTCACGCACTTGCGACCGTACACTGCAAGTTCTACACAGATTGTTCCTAACTCCACTGAACATCGGAGCGACACGCACGCGCATCCATACTCCTCAAGTATTTCACAGATAGTCCGCGTTTCACGGCGCGTCGAACGATATATGCACACGTTGGCTCCCCACCATGGTACCGTCTTCCAGCTTACGTTGTCTCCGCTGATTGGCTGAGCACGCCGCCACTTCCCCTCCTCCGGTTCATTACACTCCGCGGGCGAGAGGGAGAAGTCGTTTTCCGTTTCAACAATTCGCCTCTTCTAGACCTTGCGACCCAGGATTGCGTCACGCTTCTCGACAGGAATCAGCTTGTATTAGAATTCCCAGTGAGTCATGTCTCTCAAATACCCTAACTGACAAAACTCCGTAAAATTCCGTAATCAGATAATTTTCTATGATATCGTCGTTCGTAATAATTTGCTTGTTAGCGTTTTCTAAGACATAGAAAACCTATCTGAATGCTAATAATTTTTATAAAATGCTCCGAAAATACCTTAATAATAATAATAAATTAATAATAATAATAAATTAACATGAAAATTCTCTTGGCTGAACAATTTGCCGCGTAAATAAATATAGAATGGCTTCCTACTGACTTATGCCAGTTGCATAAAACCCCTCGAAAAACACGTTACACCATCAGTGAGGAAAGCAAGTTTTGATATCTATTGCAATATACAATCAATTACAGGGAATGTTACTTACGGTTTGAGGAGAAATATGAATATCATATATAATATATTTGTTTTGCTCCAGTAAAAGGATATGATTTCCAATTTATTATCTTTCTTTATTAAAAGCAATCTTCTCAATTAGAAGCATTACGGGACCAGCAATGATAAACAATCCAGACACGTTCATTCAGTGTAACAAAATCTTCCAGTTCACTTATACAAGCACATCTACATATCATAAACTCCAAACCTCAATAATGATTTTTAAATATCCTCCCACATCCAGTGTTCATATAAATCATCTTCTTGCCTTTTCCAAGATAAGTCACTTCCTCTACCGCTAGATCCTCCTCCATGGATTCCACAGATTAGCACTCAAATATGCATAGTTCATGATCTCACCACCGAAGCGCCTCTATGATAAAAATGTCACATTCGCTCCCAGAAATCTTTGCAACAAAGTCATTTTGGAAGGATTTCTGATACACATTTAACCCAAATATCCATAAGTACGTTAGATACCAAGTCCAAGACCATTTACATCTTCAGTAATTGGAGCAACATCTTCATGAAGACCCTTCACCAGGATTTTTCCATTTCTGTCGACAAGGGTGCTGAGATGTTATATCCAGTCAGGCATTCTTTCATACGTAGTTCCACCAAATCCTCCACTGTGAAGATCGTTGGCAGCATATTCATCTTTTGCATATCTTCATTCATGTGAATAGTCTGTTCCATCTTGAACTTGGGAAGAGTCACATCAACTTTTGTTCGCCTCAGTCCATTTTGAACAGCAGTGAGGTTCACAGTCCGAGAGAGTTCATCCAGTTCTCTGCTATCTCCACAACCTCGTGGCAAGAGAATCAACATGAGGAATTTATCTTCCTGGTAGTCCAGCTGAATTGCTTGTAAGTCAAGTAAGTACCATACATATAGCTATCTGTTGTATGCACCATATCCATATTTGTCACATCATTGCATGACGTATGAAACTGCTCAGATCTTGTGTCTCTCGAGTTGATTTACTTTGTCCAGTTGCCATTGCTACTGCTATGTTGGATGTAGGGTCTATCATAACCAGTCTTCATATCTCCATATAATTACCATTTTTTTTTTTTTTTTTTTTTTTAGCGTAGGGCTTTTATTGCCGGGAGTGTCCGAGGACATGTTCGGCTCGCCAGTTTTGTAGCTGCTTCGAGACGGACACCCAATGGGTGAGCTACAAGTACCGTTGGGAAGGGAAGTTGGAATGTAAGGACGAGGAGTTGGAAGGTAATGGCTGTGGCCTATAGTTAGGGACCAACCCCGGCATTTGCCTGGAAGGAAGATGGGAAACCACAGAAGACCATCTTCAAGGTTGCCGGCGGGGGGATTCGAACCTCCTCGCCTCCCGGATGTGAGTGACTGCCATCAGTCATGCCGTAACCACCACGGCTAACTCACCCGGTATAATTACCATATTTAGACTTCTTGAATACGAAAACTTAGAAATCATATTTCAATTATACAAAATTACTGTACCAAATCAAATTAACAGATGCAAAAACCAAGGTAAATTGTGGTCAAAAGATATTTAAAAAACAGAATTAATGGATTGACTAAAGATAAGAAAGAAAATTAAATAACATTCTCACTAAAAGATATATACATTACAGCAAACTAACAAATGTACCTTGTGCAAATATATCCTAAGATAGATCACAAGATAGACATAATAAGCCTCAAAACATGAATCATAATAATAACGAAGTCGCGTAACACGCCCCCTACACATTTAATTCCAAATATACATCCATTACATACACACTTCTTACACACATAAGAATATACATGAATATAATTAACTAAAACATAAACTCTGCAATCATAATACCTATTTCTAAATGCCAGGCATAGATGTATCTATACTTCCTTTAAACAACAAACTTCCGTAATGGCTGTACATTATATGTACCATACATAATTCTCCCTTCATCTTCTAGAACATTATGCACAAGGACCTATCCTTTTTTTCTACTCTTATAATTCCTTACTTCCACCTCCTGTGTTCCCAGTCTACTGGGATCTCCCTGCAGATTTCCATCCCTGATCATCTGGTTACACACATCAAATCTACTATTTCCTACTTCCAGCCTTTCCTCATCCTCTACTCTACATTCACGTAACATCTCCTTTAACTGCTGGTCATTCTCATCTAAGTAACTATCACCTACCAATTCCCTTAATTGCTGCACATCTATTCTACCATCATCTATTTCCAGCCTTTCCTCAACTTCTATTCTAATTTCACCTACAATTTCCTCTACCTGCCGTTCATCTACTCCAATTTCACCTAACATCACCTCTAACTGTGGTTTCTTCTCCTCTTCTACTGCTTTATCAATAACCTCTACCTGCTGCTCCTTCTCATCTAATTTCTGGCAAACATTCCTATTTATCTCCTGATTATCGTTCTTTATTCCTCTACCCCACTGGCCAATTAATCTAATCTTCTCCTTATAATCTCTCCTCATCTCCTCCCTAAATTGAAAACGTAAACTTAGAGCACCTTCCAGACTATCCTTCTCCTTAATACTTGTACCACGGTTTACCACAGCCACCCTTGTACACTTTGCCCTACCACTCTCACCATCACTATCCAACAAAACATCAACCTGCGCCCCCAACACATTCAATTCCACAATAGAAATCCCATTAACCTTTGCGGATTGTACCTTTTCCTCTACTAAATCTTCTAAGAGATCACTCTTTATATCTAGGTCATAAGTTCCGGACAATATAGTATTAGCGGATATAATATCAGACTGATAATCTGACCTGTCATTACCTTCTGATTCCCCTAGACTCATCCACTGTTTCCACATTTCGACTCCTATCATTGTTCCTCTCTTGTCTCCTCTCCTCTCTTCTATCCTCTACATTTTCTTGTCTATTACGGGGATTATTCCTTTGATAAATATTATCATCATTCCGCCATCTATTATTTCTATTATTATGATTTTGATAAGGATTACCTTGTCTATGATTCGCTTGATTATTAGAGGAATTTAGTTGTTGATTATTATCCCTATAATTATAATTATCTCCACCTCTCTGGTCCTGATTTATGTGGCTCCCATAACCACTTGCTTGATTCTCACTTCTTCCCCCCAATGCATCGAAGCTCCCCAATAAGTTCTCTAATTCCGATATATTAGTAACTGTTTGCATACATGACGCCTCCTTTACTCTATAAGGAAAATGCCTAAGCAACAGCCTTACTACATCATCATCCTTAGCCATCCCATCTAAATATTTACATATTAACACTTGGCTCAGAAAATATTCAGTCATACTCATACCATCTCTACTATCGTATTGTCCAAATATCACTCTTTCTCTTAATTGTGCTTGTATTGATTCGTTCCAATATTTATCACAAAATGTCTTCCTAAAACTACTATAACTATCCAATGAATTCCTATATACTAGGAACCAGTTCCGAGTTTCACCTACAAAAGCTTGATCTAATAGTTCTAAAACTTGACTCCACTCTATACTTCCTTCATTAAGTTTATCTTTAAATCTATTCTCTACAATTTCCATAAATTCCATAGGGCAATCCTGTTTATTGTTAAATTTCGGTAACTCTAGTTCTTTCATATTATTCACTCCTAATAAACCCACTCTAACTTGACCATTCTCATGTTTGATTTGAGACTTTAATCTCACTTCCATATCTAATATCCTCTCACCAGTCACCTTTTCAACCTTCTCAATTATCTCTAGAATATGTTCCTGTACCCTTTCCAATTTATTATCTGCTTCTCTAGTCATATCATTTAATTTCTCTGGTATTTTCGTTTCCATTTTCATCATTTTCTGATCTACTTCTTTTATAATTGCTTCCGCCTTTTCCTCCACCATACTCCTTACCTCACCTCTAATTTCCTGTCTCACCCCCTCAATACTATGCTGTAACAATCCATACTTCCTATCTAACTCCTCATTAACATGCATTACTTTATCCAATTTCTTACTCAACTCCTGATTATTCTTATCAAATTTTTCATTCATTTGTTTTATCATCTCCTGATTATTCTTATCAAATTTTTCATTCATTTCCCTTAACATATTTAGGATATCCTGCACCGGCATTAACACATCCTGTACTAGTACATCAGTCATCTCTCCTTCCATCACACTACTGCCAGTCTCATTCCCATCACTCTCCAACATGCACACCACCACATTTTCTCCATTCATCTCCATCCTGCTACAACTCACTCCATTCCCATTCATTATTCTCATTCGTTCATCCTCCATGTAAATACGTACACAATAACCTATCCCTCAGATAACACTTGCACAAGTCACACTCTCCTACTCCCACACTGATGTATCCTGGTTCTCGAGTCCCACGTTAAGGTGCCAAATGTAATGGTTTTTTTTTTTACTAATGGTTCCCCTAAGTCATTATTAAAAGGAATATTAAAATTATAACTGAAAGGGTAAATATAAGAACCACCAACCAATCCTACCACTAAAGAAACACCTGAAAAAGTTTTATGGATAAGAAGAAAAATTCGGGTGGGCGCCAACTCATATACAAATTAAATCTATGAGTAATCAATCTCTTGTTTAATGAAATAGAAACACAAGTCCTCTACAATCTCAAGGGGTAGGGTATTTCTGAATACCAACCAAGATACCATCAGTGAGGAAAGCAAGTTTAGATATCTACTGCAATATACAATCAATTACAGGGAATGTTACTTACGGTTTGAGGAGAAATATGAATATCATATATAATATATTTGTTTTGCTCCAGTAAAAGGATATGATTTCCAATTTATTATATTTCTTTATTAAAAGCAATCTTCTCAATTAGAAGCATTACGGGACCAGCAATGATAAACAATCCAGACACGTTCATTCAGTGTAACAAAATCTTCCAGTTCACTTATACAAGCACATCTACATATCATAAATTCCAAACCTCAATAATGATTTTAAATATCCTCCCACATCCAGTGTTCATATAAATCCTCTTCTTGCCTTTTCCAAGATAAGCCACTTCTTCTACCGCTAGATCCTCCTCCATGGATTCCACAGATTAGCACTCAAATATGCATAGTTCATGATCTCACCACCGAAGCGCTACTATGATAAAAATGTCACAATGGGGCAGCATTTATTGAAGGAAGTATGTATTATATTCATAAACTTATCAGCTGCTTCAGAAACATTGTTATAGCTCACAATTGTTTTCCAAATTCCTGCTGGTCAACTCGTGCCTTAATCTGAGAAAGTTATTGTCGCTCAACATCCTAATATACTTGACTTGCCTATTTTCTGGGAAGTGTCCTGTATCAATTTGAAATGTTAGCCAGAGGCCACTATGGTCAGACAGGAGAGGTTTTGTAACACCATAATTATAACCATTTGTTGGCACATTAGTAATAATGTTATCTAAACAAAACTTCTTTCTAGTTGGTCGGTTATTGATCAGATAAAAATCAAAAGATTTTAAAATGTTACAGAATTGTTTCTTTGCCAGTGATTCGATTAATACATTTATGTTAATATCCCCTAAACAATATATTTTGTACTTTTGGAATTTTGCTAAGTAACAAGCAAACCTTTCCCATATGTTTATGAAGGCCTGGACATCCGAATCAGGTGTACGATATATGGAAATAATAATAAATTTAGCTCTTGTAAACTTTAACCCAGCTACTTCAAAGAGATGTTCTATACAGAAATCATTTAAATCTATTATTATACTGTCCATGTTTGTAGTTACTTTCTTGAATATAGCAACACCCCCGTTTGATTTATTTTTTCTATAAAAGCTAGTCATTACCTCATAATCCTCGGAATATAAGGACTAACCTCTTCCTTCACCAGCCAATGTTCATTTACACACAATATATCTATTGAAAGGGAATTCAGTAAGATTTCTAGTTCACCTAACTTATTTTTTATAGATTGTAAATTGATATGAAATATATTAAGCTCTTTCAAAACTTGTGAAGATAGCTCATCAGATTTGTTTTCAGTGATATTTACATCTTTAGTAAGTTCATTCAAAATTACGAATTTGTCTGTAACATTATTTTCAACTCGGACCTTTGTACAAGGTTTCTGGTTTAAGGATCCGAGTTTCCTAGCACGTTTCCCTACAAAGGCCAGGTAAGAGGTATAGCTTTTCTCAATTTTGAGACATCGCTAATCTCCCTCCTGATAATGCAAGCAATTTCCCTTCCTAGTGCTTCTTTTCCTTCGTGGTTAAGGTGTAAGCCATGCTTAGTAAACATTTCTCTGCTAAATTTGGAAATATCAATAACTTCACATTTTTTTTTAATGTTTACATAAGCTATGAATTTGAGCATTAGTTTCACTTACAGCCATATTCATTATTGAGAGCTTACCTTTAAACTCCTGACTAATTTGTTACCTTCATTAGCAGCAACATCGTTGGTCCCTGTCACAATTACTACATAATTGTCCTTTTCCATTAGAGGATTGCAATAGGCAAGAACATCCACAGTTTTTGCACCAGGTTTTACTGCTCCACACACCTGTATACAAGGATTATCGAGATTAGTCTTGATTTCTTCTGCCAAGCCCCTACCCTGGCTGTCTGCATACACGTTGACTGCTTGCCGTGAGGAAGTTGAATTATTAGTTTTCTTCTGTGGGCTCCTAGCACTGTGTTTGGTTTTACTATTGGATGATTCCGGTGAAAACGTATCATTTGAAACATGTTCAAGCACTTGACATTTATTGGAGCACTTCACTGTTGCACTTGTGTGTTTCACAACATACTCGTTTCGTCCCATTTGATTTGCATTAGGCCTAAAATTGCGACCTGTAACCTTTGTCCAATTCTGTAGTTCTTTCTTGTCTTCTTCTAACGCTGCAATTCTTTCTTTTAAAGATTCATTTTCAGCTCTCAAGGCCATTAAGTCTTCTTGAAGTACACCTAAAATTTTAACTACGGATTCATAATTGTTTGTTGTTGTTGTTTAGTCTCCATGCTATTGCCGCTTTGTTTACATGCAACGCAGATCCACTCACTTTCATGTTCGTTAAAATTGGACTTGATATTGATATTTCCACAGCGAAAATGGTACCATTCATCACAGATTGTACATAGAAAACAGTTTTTCACTACTCTATTACATTTAGCACACTTTTCATCACTGATTTTGAGATTTATCGGAGATAACTCAGACTCGGTCCTAACAGCCGCCGCCATGTTGCATCCATCATCAAAATGAGTCATTCCTTCACGGAAGTAGGCGTTCCAGCTCTCATTACTCCCGAGCAGCGGCGGTTCTTGCTATAGCGCAATGGCTCAATGAACCCCCAATAAATTTGACAATATATTTAGCATTTTGCCCCTATACGTAACAGAAATATTTGTCAGAAAACAGCGCGGAGTTCAAATGCAGTTAATGAGCGCGAGGAAGTGAAGCCGGCGCAAGATCTGGTTTGAACCCCCAGTCTTGGCCAATCTTTCCTGCAGAGAATAGGCGAGTAAGGTAGAGTGCTGGCATGGGACATGTAGCGGGGGTTTGAAGGGAAGGGAACAGCGGATACAAGCCAAACTTGTATCCATCCCACACGCATGCGCAATAAGTTTGCTGAATTCGTTCACTAGTCCAGCGACACAAGCCCTTCAAGGTTGCGGAAAGGATACACTCCGCCATCTCTTGACGTGTTTGTATAATAATGCGTCCAATGTGAACATACAGCGAAGTGCTCACCAGGGATGCTTTTGAAAGGGTGCTTCATGTCTGCCACATTAGACTGTTTATATGCACCCGTAATTTATCCATGAATTTATCTAACTTATATAAAGTAAACTACCTAGCTATTTATTGTATTTGAAGGCTAATTAAATAAACGATTCAGTTAGATTGAAATAATACCAATAAAATAGCGGAAGAAGGTGTCTTGTTAGTTGTTATGCTCCGGAGTTATCCAACTCACTACTGTAGTTCCACTATTTTCTCAGGTTTAAGTAAGTCACACTGTCAAGTGCTGGAACGTAAATCACTTTCAATATTTCCTTGTGGCTATTAACTGCGTGAAATTAGTGACTGTGTAATTCGATTATTTTTTCCGCGTCCCCCAGGGGCTCACACCTAGTGGGTCGTGGGTTGGCGACCACGGGATCCCAGCTGAGTCCAGCATTGCTTCGACTTACTTGTGTCAGGCTCCTAACTGTCTTCTTTCCTGTCGACCTCTCTTGGTCAACTCTTGTTGTCTTCCAACACCGACGGTATTAGGGTATCCGAGGCCTCGGGAGTCTTTTCCCTTCCCGCCTTCATTGGCCCTTCTCTCACCTTTCCTGATCCCTCATTCTTCGTGGGATCAGCCTTCTTTTCATTATGGTTCATTTTCTCTTTAGGATTCCTGACCTGTTTTTATGAATTGGCTCACGGTATCTCAAAATTACATTTTGTGAGTTTTTTTTTTAACTCAACCACGTTTTGTAAGTTTTTTCAATCTACATTGCACTTTGTAAGTATTTTCTACCTAAACTCCATTTTGTAAGTAGTTTCAATCTCAATTGCATTTCGTAAATATAGTATTTTGAATCGCGGGCTTCCACATATTGTGAGTATTTTGAATCTACCATACATTTTGTAAGCATTTTCAAATTCAATTGCATTTTGTAAGTATTTTGAATTTCAATTGCACTTTGTGAGTATTTTGAATCTGAACCGGCCTTTTTCAATCTCACTTGCATTGTGTTTTTTTCAATTCCAATTGCATTTTGTATATTTTGAACCTCACTTGCATTTTGTACGTATTTTCATTTTCAATTGCATTTTGTAAATATTTTGAATTTCAATTGCATTTTGTTGAGTATTTTGAATCTACATTGCATTTTGTAAGTAATTTGAACCTAAACTACATTTTGTGCCAATCTAAATTCCATTTACAAGTATTTTCCTTTTAAATTACCTCTACCTTTTATAAGTATATCCATTCTTCATTTTGTGAGCTATTTCAATCTGATATTCGATTGCTGTAAGATTTGAAGTGTTGCTTGTTCTTAACCAGGCTCATTACCAGATGGAGCCTGTCATGCAGGTGCATGTTTGTGCGTGTGTTGGAGAGAGACATCGATACAGAAAACTTTGATCTTCACTAATAATGCTGATCCAGGGTTCAAGTTCTGGTTGAGGCGAATGATTTGAACTCACTGTGATTGAACTCATTGCAATGTTCATAACTATCGGTACGAAATTTGAGGTACCACATATATACTGTTTATCTTTGTAGTAGATTAAGGGTCCGCCATTGGAAGTGAGTGCTCTTTTATATTGAACCACCAGTCCATAAAGTCACGAGCCGCCACTGCTCCTGAGTCATTTAGCAACTAAAGTCTTTCCTCTCGCATGTCTGCGACGATATACCTTTGGTCTTAAAACCATAAATAAAAATAGAGGCCCATGGAAATGTGGCTAATTATGCTGTATAACTTCTGATTATAAATTCAAAGTTGCACATTAAAGAAAAATTCTTTAATCATGATGAGTAATTATCCATAGCTTCTTAACAAAGTCAAAAGAAGATCTGATGTGGTGGCATGCCTCTAGGATGCGTTCATAACTCTCGAACATAATAACTTCCATTGCTCTCGTACAAGCTATCACCAGCATGAGCTATTCGGGCACAATATGGAACATAGGAAATAGTTAAAAAATAAAATGATACAAAGTAATTGCGATATAGAATGGTGTAAAATAAATTGAAATAACGCGCCAATAGATTTACCCGTCATCTAGAGGAAGGCTGTCGTACTATGAAGATGGCTATGAAATCCTGATCCTGAACTCTGAACAACCGTCATAACAAGGTATCTAACAAAATACCACTTTGGGCCTCGGTAGCCATGAGTTGTTATACCTATGGTTACGATTCCGTCGTAACCATGTTGGTGAGTTGTTATGAAGGGAAGTTACAGTATCGGGGTGATAGTAAGTGCATTTGGACAGTTTTTTTTGTATGCATCTAACATCCCAACAATTCTGTAGAATAGGTGAGTAATGTTTAATTAGCCTAAAGGTGAAAGAAGCTCTAGATCGGCATAATTCTGTCATTCGTGGCAAATCTATTGCCAATATTGATATATATCAAAACGTATTATTTTTCTATCTGGACGTATATTTCTGCGCCTAGCGAAAGGCACAGTTATGTTTGTGTTATTTTCATCAATAATCAATAACTCATCGCAGATAATACCGTTCAATTACGCGTAATAAAGGCTACATTCATATGGCTTTTTACTTTTTATGTTGCCAGACTTGCTGGAGCATTGCATAGCCTCTCTCTCGGAAATTCTATAACCAAAATTGACGATTCTCTTATATTACATGCTCCTTGGTTCTGTGTACCCATCTTCTTTGGTTCTTTGGGATAAGCATTTTGTTGTGCGAATCGTCCTCCTGTATAATAATACAGTATAGGCCTACTTGAAAATAATAAGAATGACGGAGTTACCGGTACCGTGGAAGAACATATCAAAATATAACGGAGGCGGGATATTGGTTCGCAGTGCCGATGGCTGGGACCAATATTTTACAAGTCCGTAGTACAGTCTAATGCGCAGGCGCGTGGGCTCGCGCCCTTCGAGCATACAATGAAGAATACAAATGAAGTACCGGAAGTAATGGAATTACACTCAATAGCAACACAATCTACGCTCTCTCTTGGCTCACGGAAACATCAGTCATCTGTTATTTCTATGAAGGCAAAGAATATCGCAAGAAAGAAGAACACAGACCCCAGATCCGGGTCATACATCGCCAGTGTTGCCAGGTCGTGGGAAATTTCCCAAATATGGGAAATTTTTAAGATATCCCGAAGGAATGGGAAAGATGGGAAAAAGATTCGGAAAGACGGGAAAATATGGGAAATTTCAACAAAAGCCTCCGAAAGAGCAAAAGAAATTGAAATATCTAGCCAAATTTGGGAAAAGGTCGGATGTTCGTTTGTCAAGAGTTTCACGAGTTGTATGTTGGCCAACTTGGGAATGAATAAAGCCGCTTCTTTGTTATACTTTAAAAACCATACTTTATGACCCAGCAGTCAAGGTAAAAAAAAATTAAATGTAACGAATGACTTGGAGTAGTTGCACAAAATAAATTATTTGTACTTAACATTACAAACAAATATTGACTTAGTAAATGGCACAAAATGGAATTGACATAAGTACTAATGACTATGGCGCAAATGGCACAAAATTATGGTGACTGAGAACATATACATTGGCTAGTCCTTCTTCTGTTCGTACATTGAATTGTTGTGTTTGGATAAATGCGTCGGTTTTACCTCATACTGGTAGCAGGCAACCCGTTTCTGACGCATAGCAGTGCGCCCCACACAAATGGCATCCTCCGTTTCAGGGCCCATCCGATTCCTTTTCTTCACTTTAATATCAGTCACGATTGCAAAAATTCTCTCGGCATCGGCATTTGAGTGGGGAAGGCTCATTACCAATCGAGCAACTTTCACAATATTTGTGAATTTGGGTACCCCGCGATAGTCTTTCATTTTTTCTATTTCAATTCAGGAATCTTCTGGTTCTAGACCCAGGAGGGCTGAATGTCTGTCTTTTGGAATGTCGTAGGGAAGATTTCTCCATTCCTCTGTCAGAGCCGGTGGGTCGATATCAAGAATATCCTGGAAAAAAATCACTGATATAAAGAGGATCACTGTGGCAAAATTAGTGGATTGCCGAAATACAAAAGTGTCCTTACCTTGAAGGTATTGTAAAGATTAGTCAAATCAGGGAGATCATGTTGCCGCACCTGCCCAGAGAGAGCCACATCTGGTCCAATAAATCGGGCCTCACGCAGAATGGCACTCTGAAGTGGGAGATAGACTTTGAGCTGCTGGGCGGCGGTGATATAGAAATCCAAGCACCTCTGACGAAATGACAAAATGTCCATGTTCCACTTGGCAATGCGCTGCTCCTCGGGCATTTCCTCGTCAGTGGGCAAAGGCAGGTTGTCAAGGATCTCCTGGACGCCACCCCCCAAAAATATTTTCTCAATGGGAACCTGCATTAAATGTTTGAATTAAGAATTGTGGAAATATTTTCCATAAAAAAAAATTAAAAAAATAGAGCTTACCAAAAAATGTGGATGGGAAACGTCAATGGTGACAAGATGGTCAAGCACGTTTTCGCGCATGTAGTTTTGACACAACTGAGTTAGTAACAGCTTAGATTCCGTTTGAAGCTTGTGGACGAGAGTCGTTACATGCTGGAAAAGGGCGTTCATCTTGTTGAAGTAGTTGAGTGTGTACTTCAAAAATAAGAGATACGTCTTGAAGAAAGGGTTTCTCAGCATCTGATAGAGTTGAGCTGCCTCAGTGTCTTCCTTGTCCTCATTGGAAAAATAGAGAAAAAAGTGCTCAAGTGCGGTCAGCTTTTCAAGTAGTCGAACGACGCAGGGTTATAACACAAGCCAGCGAGTTGCCGACGTTTTCAAAATGCTGTTCTGTTTCTCAGAAAAATACTCTTGAAACTCCTCGAGTATTCCGCAGCACTTTGGGCTCCCAGATGTGCACGTTGCAATGCGCCGCACCGTCCCTACAACGAACCCGGGCAGCTTCTTACACGCCTTGTCTGCTGCCAAATGGGAGGAATGGCATATATAATCCATCAACAGCAACCATGGACAGTCATTCTTGAGCCTCGAGTATTCCGCAGCGCTTTGGGCTCCCAGATGTGCAAGTTGCAATGCGCTGCACCGTCCCTACAACGAACCCGGGCAGCTTCTTACACGCCTTGTCTGCTGCCATATGGGAGGAATGGCATATATAATCCATCAACAGCAACCATGGACAGTCATTCTTGAGCCTCGAGTATTCCGCAGCACTTTGGGCTCCCAGATGTGCACGTTGCAATGCGCCGCACAGTCCCTACAACGAACCCGGGCAGCTTCTTACACGCCTTGTCTGCTGCCAAATGGGAGGAATGGCATATATAATCCATCAACAGCAACCATGGACAGTCATTCTTGAGCCTCGAGTATTCCGCAGCGCTTTGGGCTCCCAGATGTGCACGTTGCAATGCGCCGCACAGTCCCTACAACGAACCCGGGCAGCTTCTTACACGCCTTGTCTGCTGCCAAATGGGAGGAATGGCATATATAATCCATCAACAGCAACCATGGACAGTCATTCATGAGCCTCGAGTATTCCGCAGCACTTTGGGCTCCCAGATGTGCACGTTGCAATGCGCCGCACCGTCCCTACAACGAACCCGGGCAGCTTCTTACACGCCTTGTCTGCTGCCAAATGGGAGGAATGGCATATACAATCCATCAACAGCAACCATGGACAGTCATTCTTGAGCCTCGAGTATTCCGCAGCGCTTTGGGCTCCCAGATGTGCACGTTGCAATGCGCCGCACCGTCCCTACAACGAACCCGGGCAGCTTCTTACACGCCTTGTATGCTGCCAAATGGGAGGAATGGCATATACAATCCATCAACAGCAACCATGGACAGTCATTCTTGAGCCTCGAGTATTCCGCAGCGCTTTGGGCTCCCAGATGTGCACGTTGCAATGCGCCGCACCGTCCCTACTACCAACCCGGGCAGCTTCTTACACGCCTTGTCTGCTGCCAAATGGGAGGAATGGCATATATAATCCATCAACAGCAACCATGGACAGTCATTCTTGAGCCTCGAGTATTCCGCAGCGCTTTGGGCTCCCAGATGTGCACGTTGCAATGCAACGCACAGTCCCTACAACGAACACGGGCAGCTTCTTACACGCCTTGTCTGCTGCCAAATGGGAGGAATGGCATATACAATCCATCAACAGCAACCATGGACAGTCATTCTTGAGCCTCGAGTATTCCGCAGCGCTTTGGGCTCCCAGATGTGCACGTTGCAATGCGCCGCACCGTCCCTACAACGAACCCGGGCAGCTTCTTACACGCCTTGTCTGCTGCCAAATGGGAGAAATGGCATATACAATCCATCAACAGCAACCATGGACAGTCATTCTTGAGCATCGAGTATTCCGCCGCACTTTGGGCTCCCAGATGTGCACGTTGCAATGCAACGCACCGTCCCTACAACGAACACGGGCAGCTTCTTACACGCCTTGTATGCTGCCAAATGGGAGGAATGGCATATACAATCCATCAACAGCAACCATGGACAGTCATCCTTGAGCCTCGAGTATTCCGCAGCGCTTTGGGCTCCGAGATGTGCACGTTGCAATGCAGCGCACCGTCCCTACAACGAACCCGGACAGCTTCTTACACGCCTTGTATGCTGCCAAATGGGAGGAATGGCATATACAATCCATCAACAGCAACCATGGACAGTCATTCTTGAGCCTCGAGTATTCCGCAGCGCTTTGGGCTCCCAGATGTGCACGTTGCAATGCGCCGCACCGTCCCTACAACGAACCCGGGCAGCTTCTTACACGCCTTGTCTGCTGCCAAATGGGAGGAATGGCATATACAATCCATCAACAGCAACCATGGACAGTCATTCTTGAGCCTCGAGTATTCCGCAGCGCTTTGGGCTCCCAGATGTGCACGTTGCAATGCGCCGCACCGTCCCTACAACGAACTCGGGCAGCTTCTTACACGCTTTGTCTGCTGCCAAATGGGAGGAATGGCATATACAATCCATCAACAGCAACCATGGACAGTCATTCATGAGCCTCGAGTATTCCGCAGCGCTTTGGGCTCCCAGATGTGCACGTTGCAATGCGCCGCACCGTCCCTACAACGAACCCGGGCAGCTTCTTACACGCCTTGTATGCTGCCAAATGGGAGGAATGGCATATACAATCCATCAACAGCAACCATGGACAGTCATTCTTGAGCCTCGAGTATTCCGCAGCGCTTTGGGCTCCCAGATGTGCACGTTGCAATGCGCCGCACCGTCCCTACAACGAACTCGGGCAGCTTCTTACACGCCTTGTCTGCTGCCAAATGGGAGGAATGGCATATACAATCCATCAACAGCAACCATGGACAGTCATTCTTGAGCCTCGAGTATTCCGCAGCGCTTTGGGCTCCCAGATGTGCACGTTGCAATGCGCCGCACCGTCCCTACAACGAACCCGGGCAGCTTCTTACACGCCTTGTCTGCTGCCAAATGGGAGGAATGGCATATATAATCCATCAACAGCAACCATGGACAGTCATTCTTGAGCCTCGAGTATTCCGCAGCGCTTTGGGCTCCCAGATGTGCACGTTGCAATGCAACGCACCGTCCCTACAACGAACACGGGCAGCTTCTTACACGCCTTGTCTGCTGCCAAATGGGAGGAATGGCATATACAATCCATCAACAGCAACCATGGACAGTCATTCTTGAGCCTCGAGTATTCCGCAGCGCTTTGGGCTCCCAGATGTGCACGTTGCAATGCGCCGCACCGTCCCTACAACGAACCCGGGCAGCTTCTTACACGCCTTGTCTGCTGCCAAATGGGAGGAATGGCATATACAATCCTTCAACAGCAACCATGGACAGTCATTCTTGAGCCTCGAGTATTCCGCAGCGCTTTGGGCTCCCAGATGTGCACGTTGCAATGCGCCGCACCGTCCCTACAACGAACCCGGGCAGCTTCTTACACGCCTTGTCTGCTGCCAAATGGGAGGAATGGCATATACAATCCATCAACAGCTACCATGGACAGTCATTCTTGAGCCTCGAGTATTCCGCAGCGCTTTGGGCTCCCAGATGTGCACGTTGCAATGCGCCGCACCGTCCCTACAACGAACCCGGGCAGCTTCTTACACGCCTTGTCTGCTGCCAAATGGGAGGAATGGCATATACAATCCATCAACAGCAACCATGGACAGTCATTCTTGAGCCTCGAGTATTCCGCAGCGCTTTGGGCTCCCAGATGTGCACGTTGCAATGCGCCGCACCGTCCCTACAACGAACCCGGGCAGCTTCCTACACGCCTTGTCTGCTGCCAAATGGGAGGAAAGGCATATATAATCCATCAACAGCAACCATGGACAGTCATTCTTGAGCCTCGAGTATTCCGCAGCGCTTTGGGCTCCCAGATGTGCACGTTGAAATGCGCCGCACCGTCCCTACAACGAACCCGGGCAGCTACTTACACGCCTTGTCTGCTGCCAAATGGGAGAAATGGCATATATAATCCATCAACAGCAACCATGGACAGTCATTCTTGAGCCTCGAGTATTCCGCAGCGCTTTGGGCTCCCAGATGTGCACGTTGAAATGCGCTGCACCGTCCCTACAACGAACCCGGGCAGCTTCTTACAAGCCTTGTCTGCTGCCAAATGGGAGGAAAGGCATATATAATCCATCAACAGCAACCATGGACAGTCATTCTTGAGCCTCGAGTATTCCGCAGCGCTTTGGGCTCCCAGATGTGCACGTTGCAATGCGCCGCACAGTCCCTACAACGAACCCGGGCAGCTTCTTACACGCCTTGTCTGCTGCCAAATGGGAGAAATGGCATATACAATCCATCAACAGCAACCATGGACAGTCATTCTTGAGCCTCGAGTATTCCGCCGCACTTTGGGCTCCCAGATGTGCACGTTGCAATGCAACGCACCGTCCCTACAACGAACACGGGCAGCTTCTTACACGCCTTGTCTGCTGCCAAATGGGAGGAATGGCATATACAATCCATCAACAGCAACCATGGACAGTCATTCTTGAGCCTCGAGTATTCCGCAGCGCTTTGGGCTCCCAGATGTGCACGTTGCAATGCAACGCACCGTCCCTACAACGAACACGGGCAGCTTCTTACACGCCTTGTCTGCTGCCAAATGGAGGAATGGCATATACAATCCATCAACAGCAACCATGGACAGTCATTCTTGAGCCTCGAGTATTCCGCAGCGCTTTGGGCTCCCAGATGTGCACGTTGCAATGCGCCGCACCGTCCCTACAACGAACCCGGGCAGCTTGCTACACGCCTTGTCTGCTGCCAAATGGGAGGAATGGCATATATAATCCATCAACAGCAACCATGGACAGTCATCCTTGAGCCTCGAGTATTCCGCAGCGCTTTGGGCTCCCAGATGTGCACGTTGAAATGCGCCGCACCGTCCCTACAACGAACCCGGGCAGCTTCTTACACGCCTTGTCTGCTGCCAAATGGGAGGAATGGCGTATACAATCCATCAACAGCAACCATGGACAGTCATTCTTGAGCCTCGAGTATTCCGCAGCGCTTTGGGCTCCCAGCTGTGCACGTTGCAATGCGCTGCACCGTCCCTACAACGAACCCGGGCAGCTTCTTACACGCCTTGTCTGCTGCCAAATGGGAGGAATGGCATATACAATCCATCAACAGCAACCATGGACAGTCATTCTTGAGCCTCGAGTATTCCGCAGCGCTTTGGGCTCCCAGATGTGCACGTTGCAATGCGCTGCACCGTCCCTACAACGAACCCGGGCAGCTTCTTACACGCCTTGTCTGCTGCCAAATGGGAGGAATGGCATATACAATCCATCAACAGCAACCATGGACAGTCATTCTTGAGCCTCGAGTATTCCGCAGCGCTTTGGGCTCCCAGCTGTGCACGTTGCAATGCGCCGCACCGTCCCTACAACGAACCCGGGCAGCTTCTTACACGCCTTGTCTGCTGCCAAATGGGAGGAATGGCATATACAATCCATCAACAGCAACCATGGACAGTCATTCTTGAGCCTCGAGTATTCCGCAGCACTTTGGGCTCCCAGATGTGCACGTTGCAATGCGCCGCACCGTCCCTACAACGAACTCGGGCAGCTTCTTACACGCCTTGTCTGCTGCCAAATGGGAGGAATGGCATATATAATCCATCAACAGCAACCATGGACAGTCATTCTTGAGCCTCGAGTATTCCGCAGCGCTTTGGGCTCCCAGATGTGCACGTTGCAATGCGCCGCACCGTCCCTACAACGAACCCGGGCAGCTTCTTACACGCCTTGTCTGCTGCCAAATGGGAGGAATGGCATATACAATCCATCAACAGCAACCATGGACAGTCATTCTTGAGCCTCGAGTATTCCGCAGCGCTTTGGGCTCCCAGATGTGCACGTTGCAATGCGCCGCACCGTCCCTACAACGAACCCGGGCAGCTTCTTACACGCCTTGTCTGCTGCCAAATGGGAGAAATGGCATATATAATCCATCAACAGCAACCATGGACAGTCATTCTTGAGCCTCGAGTATTCCGCAGCGCTTTGGGCTCCCAGATGTGCACGTTGCAATGCGCTGCACCGTCCCTACAACGAACCCGGGCAGCTTCTTACAAGCCTTGTCTGCTGCCAAATGGGAGGAAAGGCATATATAATCCATCAACAGCAAACATGGACAGTCATTCTTGAGCCTCGAGTATTCCGCAGCGCTTTGGGCTCCCAGATGTGCACGTTGCAATGCGCCGCACAGTCCCTACAACGAACCCGGGCAGCTTCTTACACGCCTTGTCTGCTGCCAAATGGGAGAAATGGCATATACAATCCATCTACAGCAACCATGGACAGTCATTCTTGAGCCTCGAGTATTCCGCCGCACTTTGGGCTCCCAGATGTGCACGTTGCAATGCAACGCACCGTCCCTACAACGAACACGGGCAGCTTCTTACACGCCTTGTCTGCTGCCAAATGGGAGGAATGGCATATACAATCCATCAACAGCAACCATGGACAGTCATTCTTGAGCCTCGAGTATTCCGCAGCGCTTTGGGCTCCCAGATGTGCACGTTGCAATGCAACGCACCGTCCCTACAACGAACACGGGCAGCTTCTTACACGCCTTGTCTGCTGCCAAATGGGAGGAATGGCATATACAATCCATCAACAGCAACCATGGACAGTCATTCTTGAGCCTCGAGTATTCCGCAGCGCTTTGGGCTCCCAGATGTGCACGTTGCAATGCGCCGCACCGTCCCTACAACGAACCCGGGCAGCTTCCTACACGCCTTGTCTGCTGCCAAATGGGAGGAATGGCATATATAATCCATCAACAGCAACCATGGACAGTCATCCTTGAGCCTCGAGTATTCCGCAGCGCTTTGGGCTCCCAGATGTGCACGTTGAAATGCGCCGCACCGTCCCTACAACGAACCCGGGCAGCTTCTTACACGCCTTGTCTGCTGCCAAATGGGAGGAATGGCGTATACAATCCATCAACAGCAACCATGGACAGTCATTCTTGAGCATCGAGTATTCCGCAGCGCTTTTGGCTCCCAGATGTGCACGTTGCAATGCGCCGCACCGTCCCTACTACCAACCCGGGCAGCTTCTTACACGCCTTGTCTGCTGCCAAATGGGAGGAATGGCATATATAATCCATCAACAGCAACCATGGACAGTCATTTTTGAGCCTCGAGTATTCCGCAGCGCTTTGGGCTCCCAGATGTGCACGTTGCAATGCGCCGCACCGTCCCTACAACGAACTCGGGCAGCTTCTTACACGCCTTGTCTGCTACCAAATGGGAGGAATGGCATATACAATCCATCAACAGCAACCATGGACAGTCATTCTTGAGCCTCGAGTATTCCGCAGCGCTTTGGGCTCCCAGATGTGCACGTTGCAATGCGCTGCACCGTCCCTACAACGAACCCGGGCAGCTTCTTACACGCCTTGTCTGCTGCCAAATGGGAGGAATGGCATATACAATCCATCAACAGCAACCATGGACAGTCATTCATGAGCCTCGAGTATTCCGCAGCGCTTTGGGCTCCCAGATGTGCACGTTGCAATGCGCCGCACCGTCCCTACAACGAACCCGGGCAGCTTCTTACACGCCTTGTCTGCTGCCAAATGGGAGGAATGGCATATAAAATCCATCAACAGCAACCATGGACAGTCATTCTTGAGCCTCGAGTATTCCGCAGCGCTTTGGGCTCCCAGATGTGCACTTTGCAATGCGCCGCACCGTCCCAACAACGAACCCGGGCAGCTTCTTACACGCCTTGTCTGCTGCCAAATGGGAGGAATGGCATATACAATCCATCAACAGCAACCATGGACAGTCATTCTTGAGCCTCGAGTATTCCGCAGCGCTTTGGGCTCCCAGATGTGCACGTTGCAATGCGCCGCACCGTCCCTACAACGAACCCGGGCAGCTTCTTACACGCTTTGTCTGCTGCCAAATGGGAGGAATGGCATATACAATCCATCAACAGCAGCCATGGACAGTCATTCTTGAGCCTCGAGTAAAACGAATCATTCTGGCCGACCATGACTGGGGCATGATCACACCCCAAACCTATCACGTTGGTCACCGGAACCTCGTACGAGGCAAGCTTTCTTGTGAAGCGACCGTACATGTTTTCTGCTGAGCAGTCTTTAGGGTCCAGCTCCACCATTTCCAGCAGCATCGTGCGGACTCTGCCTGTAAAATAAAACGATACATCTTAAAAACGAGATATCTAGTCATAGGCAAAGAACTCTAAAGCGGCCATTAAGTATGTGAAAACAGGAAAATGAATGTCAACTTCTCACCTGTCTGATGAGAAACATATTTTACCACCAAGCACATTGTTTTATTTCCGGATATGTCAGTGCTTTCGTCAACCAGGACGGAAAATTTTGTAGTTCTGAGGTCTTTGACAATTTCCTACTTCTCCGTTTTTGCGATGACATTTTTCAATATCGCAGTGCATTTTGTTCGATCCAGGGTGAACTTCTTTGCAATCTCGGAGTCATGGAAAATGTTCTTACAGAGTTCAACTAAATGGTCTGCCGTCTGAATTGCTATGTTGTGCTCGGTAAAAAAATGCAGCCAAGCGTATCTCTCCTTTTTTGGTTTCCTCAATAAGTTTCTTTTCTTTGGAAGTCTGAGGATGACCAAACAGGGCCTGCTGAATCGGCCGTGTATTTTCAATTGCACTCATGTTCTGTTGATGTTTTTGGCCTTGATTGTGCTTGTGGAGCTCACTTTTCCCAGCATTCATCGTGATATCAAAAACTCTGCACCTAGCTTTAGTTTCATTTGTGGGTACTGCCTTCAGCCATTGTTTAAACTCATCCTCGGCCAGTCACTGTTTTTGAAAAATTTTCTTTGACGGCTGCTTCTTCTCCTCTGCCGTCAGCTCTCCCCGAGCCCTTTTCTTACTTACGGGGGTCTGTGACCTCTTTCTGCTCTTTCTCTTCTGAGATTGAGCATTTGGGCAAGTCTTTGACTCTGAGTCAGGACTGTCGACGCCCTGCTCCTCAAGATGGTCCATAATTTATCTGAAAATATTAGATGACAAAGGTAAATGTCATGTGCTGGTTTGTAGGTTAGGAGGGAACAAAATTTTTTCTGCATCTGTTCCCTATTTCAAACTGACATAATGAATATCCCTACAAAGAAATCTAATGCAATTTAATAAGTCTGCATGAATTTCGAGTTTAAAAGAAGTGCGCACCTAGACGTCCTTACCTTTGAACACAGCCTTCTTTTAACAGAGCGAAATGACCGAACCGCAACGCAGCTGTGAACCTGAATCACAATCCATCCGTGAATCCATCTTTCCCTTGAGCATGGCTACCAACACAAACGCGTTTTATGGACGACTGAGATTGCATTTACTGGGAGTAATATCGATGTGTTATCCACTATTACATATTTTTATCATCTTAGATATTAACTGTAGGCCGCTTATATTACATTTTAAGTCAATTGCGAACGAAAATACCCCCCAGGGGCTCACATCTTGTGGGCGTGGGTTGGCGACCACGGGGCCCCAGCTGAGTCCGGCATTGCTTCCACTTACTTGTGCCGGGCTCCTCTCTGTCTTCTTTCCTGTCGACCTCACTTGGTCAACTCTTGTTCTCTTCTGACCCCGACGGTATTAGGGTATCCGAGGCCTAGGGAGTCGCTTCCTTTCCCGCCTTAATTGGCCCTTGTCTCATCTTTTCTGATACCCTCCTTCTGCGAGGGGTCAGCCTTCTTTTTCTCTTCCTTTTACCTCCTGCCTTGTGCTCTAGGCCCTTAAGGAGGCTGGGTGTATGTAGCCCCACCACTTCTGGTGCACCCTAGATAATGCTACACCCTCAGGGGCTCACGGCTGGTGAGTTCGGGAGTTGGCGACCCCGAGGGATTCCTGAGCTGGGTCCGTTTTCCCCTTTTGTCCCTTACCTTTGGGGCGGACCCTCTCCTCTTTCACTTTCCTATATGCCTTTCATGGCTCTCCTTCCTTCCAAGTCCCTCAATCCGCCTTCTCCGAGGGTTGAGGGCATTTCTTTTCCTTCTGTCCTTTTATTTGCCTTATTCTCCTTTAGTTTTCCATTTCTTCTTCTAGTATGTAGGTTAGTAGTTAGTTTTAGTTTTAAGTTCACTTTTCATTTTCATCTTCACGATCACCCAAACCATCAGGGGCCGATAACCTAGATGTTAGGCCCCTTAAAACAACAATTATCATCATCATCATCATCTTTTCATGTTATCTCCTGCCTTCTGCTTAAGACCCTAAAGGAGGCCGGGTATATGTAGCCCCACCACTTTTGGTGCACCCTAGATAATGCTACACCCTCAGGGGCTCACGGCTGGTGAGTTCGGGAGTTGGCGACCCCGAGGGATTCCTGAGCTGGGTCAGTTTTCCTCTTTTTGTCCCTTACCTTTAGGGCGGACCCTCTCATCTTTCACTTTACTGTCTGCCTTTCATGGCTCTCCTTCCTTCCAAGTCCCTCAATCCGCCTGCTTCGGGGGTTGAGGGCATTTATTTTCCTCCTGTCCTTTATTTGCCTTATTCTCCTTTAGTTTTCCATTTCTTCTTCTAGTATGTAGGTTAGTAATTAGTTTTTGTTTTAAGAGCGCATTTCATTTTCATCTTCACTATCACCCAAACCATCAGGGGCCGATAACCTAGATGTTAGGCCCCTTAAAACAACAATTATCATCATCATCATCATCGAACGAAAATATACCAAAACACGGATATGGGAAATTTTGTGTGCAGATGGGAAATTTTCACCGCTTGGATGGGAAAGTCGATCCGTCGATCCTGGCAACACTGTACATCGCAAATTCCAAGCGAGACGCGCCAATGTGTAGTACTGATAAAAAAAAATCTGTTTTTTGTGTTTTCAGCTGACGGTGCAGTGGAGCAGTGATACCAACACCACCAAACCCCACATTAATCGCTCTCCTTAGCTCTCACAGCTCTAGACACGCTCGTGTGTTAAATTTTTGTAGTAAACAACTTGAAACATTTTGATTGGCTGTTCAAATACAATAGTGCACTCTGGAGTTAGATTTTTGTACTAATCCACTTTAAAATTTTGATTGGCTGTTAAATAAAGGCAGAATGGCCACCATGATACACATTTAATACGTTCCCATCGATATCAATTAAAGATGATGATGATGATAATTGTTGTTTTAAGGGGCCTAACATCGAGGTTATCGGCCCCTAATGATCTGGGTGATAGCGAAAATGATAATGAAATGGAAACCAGAACAAAATTATCGAAGACTGAAAATACGTTCAAAAAGGAACGCACATGGAAACAACTCACAATATGGTCCTACAAAAGGGAATTTAGAACGAAAAGTTGCACAAAAAGAATAGATTGAAAAAGACCCACAAAACGTAGGCTAGATTCAAAATACGTACAAAATGCAAAGTAGCGCTGAAATACTTACAAAATGCAACTGAAATTCAAAATACTTACAAAATGCAAATGAGATCGAAAGTACGTACAAAATGCAATTGAGGTTCAAAATACTTACAAAATGCAATTGAAATTGAAAATACACAATGCAATTCAGATTGAAATATCCCAGTTCCAATCCAAATTATTCACAAAGTGCAATTGAAATTCAAAATACTTACAAAATGCAATTGAAATTGAAAATGCTTACAAAATGTACGGTAGATTCAAACGACTCATGTGGATTGACAATACTTACAAAAAGCAATTTAGATTGAAAATACTTGACAAATGTAATTTAGATTCAAAATACCCACAAAATGCAATTGAGAATCAAGATATGTGCAAAATGCCCACCAAACAAAATGCAATTTAGATTCAAAATTCGTGCGAAATGCGGTTTTGGTTGAAAATACTTACAAAATGCAATTGAAATTCAAAATACTCACTAAAATGCCCTGACGCCTGCATTGAAAGATTTACTAAAAAGCAATTTAGATTGTCAATCTTTACAAAATGCAATTGAGGTTGAAAACAATCGCGAGATGTAATTTAGATCGAAGAGACTTACAAAATGCAACATAGATCAAAAATGCCTTTAAAAAAAATGTTAAAAGGGAATTTAGATACACGGTGATTCGAGTAACAAAAACAGTGCGGGAATCTTAAAGAGAGGAGGAAATAGAAGGAAAAGAGGAGAGGAGAGGGGAGAGAGGAGAAGGTCCGCCCCAAAGGGAAGGGACAAAAAGGGGAAAACGGACCCAGCTCAGGAATCCCTCGGGGTCGCCAACTCCCGAACTCACCAGCCGTGAGCCCCTGAGGGTGTAGCATTATCTAGGGTGCACCAGAAGTGGTGGGGCTACATACACCCTGCCTCCTTAAGGGCCTAGAGCACAAGGCAGGAGGTAAAAGGAAGAGAAAAAGAAGGCTGACCCCTCGCAGAAGGAGGGAATCAGAAAAGATGAGACAAGGGCCAATGAAGGCGGGAAAGGAAGAGACTCCCTAGGCCTCGGATACCCTAATACCGTCGGGGTCGGAAGAGAACAAGAGTTGACCAAGGGAGATCGACAGGAAAGAAGAAAGAGAGGAGCCGGCACAAGTAAGTGGAAGCAATGCCGGACTCAGCTGGGGCCCCGTGGTCGCCAACCCACAACCCACTAGATGTGAGCCCCTGGGGGGATCAATTAAAGAATCAATGCCACTTTCCTTGTCAAGTAAAGCGGGCAACGCCGTTATTGTGTAGTGTTTGTAAATTATGTACCCCATTTGCCATCGAGGTTGACACCTCATTGTAAATAAAGTGATTTTGATTTGACCGTATTTCAATGTATACGAGTTATGTAAATGTAGTCGTATCAGACGAGGCTACCGTACCACAAGACCCCTTTTCCCAGGACATATTTCTTTTACGGTAATGGGCTTTGGAGCGAATTTTCTATTCGGAGAATAAATGTCCTGGTTTTCTGCAAAATACATTTTAAAACGTTGAAAATAATCATAGAAAGTAATTCCGATAATGACCACCATCCACGCGCCGCTTGCATAGTGGCGCCTCTCTAGGTAACACATGGAACTTTTAAGCTTTCACGCGGGAAATTTGAACGATAACCTGCGGCCAGGTGTAGCCTAGCCGGCCAAAAATCGTATCTCGGAATCAAGTGGACCTATTAACATGAAATATAGTATGCAACTATCAGAGGCGTAGCGCTCTAATACGCCGATACGCCGGGCGTTCCCTGATTTAAAAAATTAGGATGTGTATTCATTAATGAGTAAAATATAACATTGTTTTTATTTTATATAAATGCAACGTTAGCATATTACATGGCGTTACGTTATTTAATCCCCCCCCTCATATAACTGGTCTTAGCTCGGCTGTAGTCTACTGCTGTGCTTTGCTTTTCTTGTTTTCATTCAACGTACGCCAGCGCTTCTTGGCGTCAAGAGCTATGTATCACCCTGGCCAGGCTACGTTGCAGCGCATGCGCGAGTTCATCCTGCTTCCCGGAAGAGAAGTGTTACCGTACGCTGGCGTTTGGCGGGCGTCAGCTTTGAATGATATGTTCTGCTAACTCAATAGCCCGATCGCCGCGCTAGTGCTAGTTTGGAACGAAGGAACTGTAGAAGTGCAGTTTCTTTTAATTGTGCGTGTGTGTGTTTAATGCTGCCAATATGACTGAAGTAAATTCACCTGACTCTAATGTTATTAATTTTTAAAGGCAACTCCTTCGAGCATTTTATCATATGAACAGCGATGTGAATTAAAAACAAAAAGACCAATGCCAAATTTATCAATTAAAGAAGTTGGTAAAAATCGCACACGGGGTTTTCAGCTTTCTTGGTGTGACAGGTTTTCCTGGCTAATTGGGTGTGTTGAAAAAAAAAAAAAAAGGTTTTGTTATGTTTGGCTTATGTTTGGGGCGAAAGATACTGAATAGTGCACAGAAGGAATTTCGGACCTGAGTAATTTAATTTTAAAAGCTGTAGAACACCAGTCTTCAAAACACCATTTGTTACATTGTGGAGCATTTCATCTGCTAGGTAAAACTCGCATTGAGCATGAATTATCTGAAGCCGCTCGACTACAAGCAATAAAACATAATGAGATCGTGTCTTCAAACAGGCAGTACGATATTTGCGACGACTCATTCAATCTGTAGTATTTCTCAGTACACAAAAACTAGCCTTCCGTGGGCATAGAGAAGATGAAAGTGAAAGGGAATTATTTGCAATTGTTGAATCTGCTCGCTCAAAATGAATCGATAGTTGGAGACCATTTACAGTCATCATCATTAAAAGGAACATCTCCAGACATTCAAAATGACTTGATTGAAGTTACAACAATTGCATTATATGAAGAAACCAAATCTGATATAAATGAAGCCCCCTTTCTCTCCATACAAGCAGATGAGACATTAAACGTATCGTGTAAGAGCCATATGAGCATAATATATTACATAGTATGTGGATGATAGAATAGAGGAGAGATTCGTCGCCTTTTATGACGTTTCCAGCTCCGGGATTGTCGGAAGTCGTGAACAAAGTTTTACTATACTGGGAAGTAAATGGAGAAAAAGTCGTAAGCCATACATTCGATGACGCAGTTTTAATGCCAGGCAGAAAATGAGTAGTTCAAAAGCTAGTAAAACAGTTTTGCCCATATGCTCTTTTCATCCATTGTTACGCCCACCAATTAAATTTGGTACTTCTACATGGCTCAAAAACAATAAAACAGGTTCGTTTGTTTGTCTGTGCCTTGACTGCTTTTCACAGTTTTTTCAGCAAGTCTTTTAAAAGGACAGTTTTGTTGACCGAAAGAGGATTTAAGCTTCCACAAGCTTGCAATACGAGATGGAATTTTCATTCGAGGGCAGTTTTCAGCATTATGAAACATTTCCAAGGATTGCACTGTATTTTTGATGAAATTATTGATGATGAAAATTGTGAATGGGACGATGACCCTGTGAACTGTGCCATTCGTCTCAAAAGACATATGGATGACCCAACCTTTGTATATTTGCTATGTGTAATCGAAGCTTGTTTCATTTACACAGATCATCTTTTCAAATTGTTACAATCATCGACAGTGAATATTGTAACTTGCCATAATGAGATAGAGGCTGTCGTCAAAAGCATATCAAACTTAAGAAATGAAGTTTACACTGACAGATGCGTTCAAAATAAGCATCCAGTTGAATGAAAACGTAATGGATGATGGCAAGAAAAAGAACACTTTGAGAGTGCTGACTTTTGAAATCGTAGATTCACTAACAGCTCAAATAAAGAGTAGATTTGAAGATCTTACTCATTTAAATTTCATTGAGTTAGCACAAGAAAAGAAGTTTAAAGAATACACCGAAGCATTCCGCCAGAGCAAATTAGATATTTTGGTAAAACAGTAACCATTCTTTAATGTTAACCAATTACTAAATGAACTTCACATTGTTTATGCAGATCAGACAAAGCATTTAGCTCCAAAAATCTTTTAAAATATTTTGTTACGAACGGTCTTGACTCCATTTATCAGGAAGTAACTACACTACTACGCTTAGTACTGACTTTTCCAACTACTACAGCTAGTTGTGAACGCAGCATGAGCACGCTGATTAGGTGAGCTTTCATCAGAGCCCGAATTTTTTGAACACTCCATAGACATTTTCACAGAAAAGAAGAAAAGACGAATGGAGATGATGTACAAGACTGTTCGAGGTACGGTATGTGACACTATCTTTCATATTAGCTTTTTGATTTGTCCCTTAGTTTAACTGTCGTTATAAACTTTGGCGTCCCCAACTCAAAAGTTCACGCTACGCCACTGGCAACTATTATTGTAGATAATTGTGTGTCAGGTCAGTCAATAACAAATATCACAAATATCATATAACTGCATCAAAAAATGTAACTAGTAATTTTTATAATATTTCGATATAGGTTCAGAAAATTTTAATTAAAGTTAATTATGGGACATGCGGTTTATAATGTTTGAATACAGATCTAGTAATACTTGTAGGCCTACTTACCATACAATTTAGACATTAGATGCAGTGTATATCCATGAACTTGGTCATGATTACCTTTTGTCTGTATCCAGTACAATATCTATAAGATGCAGTTCCATCAGAATTGGCATCTTCACTGCAGGTATCTCCTTCGGGAGAACCAGATGCAGGAGGCTCATACGACAAGTTTAGCACTTCTCTTGAAAGCGCAACCAACTTTCTCTTCCTTGATTTCCCTAAGCTGGCAACATATGGGTCCGAGGAAATAAGCAGCCTATGGAAAGGGTCACTGTATGGATGGGAAACCTGAACATTAGGGAAACTGGAGAAAACAAAATTTAAGGCTGCAGAAATGTGGTTTTGGAGAAGAATGACAAAAACAAGTTGGATAGACAGGAAAACAAAATGATCTTGTTCTGCAGGATGTGAAGGATGTTCGATGTTTATTAAAATCAATAAAGAAGAGGAAAACAAAGTTCCTTGGACATGTACTCAGGCACGACTCTCTTCTCTAAATCATTATCGAGGGCAAAGTATTGGGAAAGAAACCTAGGGGACATCCAAGGATGCCGTACATCAAGAACTCCATTGGAGAACTGGCATGTGGTTCTTATGGCAGCATGAAGAGACTACCTGAAAACCGTGAAATGAAATGACCTCTCCATGAACCAAGAGTTTGTGTAAAGTTACAGCCATGTAATACCTTATATTTTTGTAAGTACAATTTTATTGTCTCCTTTGCATACATGCCAAAAGCCACTTTACCAATGGCATACCCACACGAAAACTTCGATCAATCCTGAGGATTAAATGGGAAGACCGCATTACCAATATTGCTGTTCTGGAAAAGGCTCAAATCAACAGCATAGAATCATCCATAATAGGTCACCAATTTAGATGGATTGGTCATGTCCATCGGATGGATGATGTGAGATTACCTCGTCAAATGCTAAATGGTGAGTTATGCTATGGCACCAGACCTCATGGTGGTCCTAAGAGGTGCTACAAGGACCAATTTAAGCCGACCCTGAAATTGACAGGTCTTGATTCACAAACCTGGGACATGCTGGCTGAAGACCGCTTAACTTGGCGCCGTACCATCTCGGATACTGTAAAGACGTTTGAAAGGGATCGACGCATACATGAAGAGGCCAAGCGTCAAGCTAGGAAACTTCGAGCAGCCCAACCACGTCCTCCTCCAGCAATACTATGTGACTTGTGTGGTCGCTTGTTCCATGCCAGGATTGGACTCTTTAGTCACCGTAAACACATCCACAAACTGGACTGAAGGAAGAAGATTTATACTCGGATTCGAGTTAAAGCCGATGATGATGATGACCCACACGAAAGAGTTCCTCAGAAGCTCGAAGACTCATACGAGTGGCAGAAACATTTCTTCTTGTGATGTCTTTTCAAGAATTGATCTAGTTTTCCTGCTCTTAGACCGTACCCTCATTTCTCCAAACAGTTTACTTGGACGACCTCGAGTGCTAGTACTGGCAGTCTTGGCCTGACATTGTCGTGAGGCACACAGCAGTGATTTATTTACCCCTCCTGCAAGCTTAACTGACTGTTCCAACCAAGTTTCTTTTTTTGTACTTCAGCAATTTGTTCCTTTTTCTACTATATTTTGCACACAAAATACTGACCGATTCCCTTATTGACTTAGATATTTCCTCAGGACAATCCTGAGGGCCTAAATGTCCAATTACAACATTCACAATGTCATTGTTATGCTATTTTCCCTGCTGTTCCTCCACGGCTCGAAAACCGATCTCCGGGTTACAGAGTCGATGACTTCTGAAAAAAATTAATATCAGTCATAGTCACACATGGTCACAGCAAAAAAGTCGCAGTTTCCTATTCAATAAGGTTTAGATAACTTCTATAAAAACTTTCATTACAAATATCGAAGGCAACACCATTGAAAAGTTACCCCAATTTCTATGATTAGATATCGCATGGACACAGTATACCCGACTTTTGAAACATACATCCTGGACAATAATATAGTAATTAACAGCAAATGCTACAAACTATATAAAAATATATACTTTCATCTAATATATTGCCACTGCACTCAAAGAAATATTTAGTTCTGACTTCCTTACTGAGTGAGCCCTTACATAAAAAGAACTGAACACTCGCCTCCCCAGGATATTATACCATAACGGAGAAGAGCAACTTCAGGCCTTCGGTGAGATAAGATAAGCAGACAGCGCAACCTTTCAACACTTAATTACTGTGCCTAAGGCTCTTATAAACATGACTCACAGAAAATGCACAGCAAAGACAGGGGTGGAATATATATATTTTTGGCCGGCTAGTTGCTTGAAATTACCTACTAAGGCGCTGGTCCCTGTTCCGTCTTCTGGAGAATGTATATTCTTCTCGACTTTTCAAGTCACACATTTTTCCCGTATTGGCAGAATGTAATAAGAAACGAATGTATATTTCGATGGTTTGTATCAATCACATTTATTTATTACTAGCAGAAGTACCCGTTCTTCGAACGGTCTTTAGTATGAATAACCAGACGTTATCAATTCAGCTACTGTTGCAATGGTTAACGGTTTGTCATTCTTCAAAAGTTTTTTCAGAACGAAGCTAGTTTTCTGGGAATATCACACACACTGTTAATTTAGGGGCCTTAAAATGTGGTTTTCGGAGACCCTTTATAGTCCCCTGAATTTTGTGTCTCACATTGAGAAGCGCAACATATGCTTTGGTCGTCCTTCTAGAATAATTTTTATATTTCGCCTATTTTAGCATGTATTTTGAAACTTTATTTCCCTATACCCACCCTTCTATGAGAAGTACAGTGAAGAGTTATATAAATGATTAGTGTATTGACCCTCATGGATACCTACCTAATTTTACGATGCTCCAAGCATCCGAACACGAGTTATAAGTGTACATAAAGATACACAGAAATACAGACACCCAAACCCACGTTTTGCTTGCATCCGTCAAAAAACAAACCGAAACACGTAAAAGAAAGAAAATTGAAACTTAAATAAACAAACAATCATATGTTTATAGATAGGTGTATTTATGCAGGAGCAAAGGCAGCTAGTGGCCATGAGGCAAACTAACTCTATTGACTACAACGTATCACCCAGATGTCCAAATATGGATATATCAACCACACAGTATCAAACAAATTGAAGGGGCAGATGACCTCGTAGTTCCACCCTTTAAAACAACAATAACTAACTAACTCAAACAAAATCATCCTTACGATGTACCCGTTTGTTGACAAAAAGAATGATCGTGTTTTGTTTCCGACACAGAGGGGCTGAAATTGATCTTTGTCTCGTCGTTGTGTGCCATTATATAATAATATTTTTTTTTATTTAGTCAATTTACCCTCTAGGTTGGTGGTTCCCACGGACTCAGCGAGGGAACTCACCACTACCGCCTCGATGGGCAGTGTCCTGGAGCTTGGAACATCTGGTCGGGAGGGATACAACTGGGGAGGTGTGATCAGCACTTCGCCCAGGCGGCTTCACCTGCAAAGCGAACAGGGGCCTCATGAGGGATGGGAAGGGATGGAAAATTGGGATGGATAGGCTAGGAAGAGGGAAGGAGGCGACCGTGGCCTTACAGTAGGTACCATCCCGGCATTTTCCCGAAGACGAAGTGGGAAACCACGGAAAACCACTTCGAGGATGGCTGAGGTGGGAATCGAACCTCCTCTACTCATTTGGGCCACCCGAGGCTGAGTAGACCCCGTTCCAGTCCTCATACCACTTTTCAAATTTCGTGGCAGAGCCGGGAATCGAACTCAGGACCTCCGGGGCGGCAGCTAACCATGCTGACCACTACGCTACGGAGGCGACATAATAATAATAATAATTGTATAATTATATAGAGATAGGGATTAAATAGACCTTCCATACCACACCCACACGTGTAAATCACGTGAAAAAATTCTAGAGTACCTCTTGACCCCCTTAAGCACAGTATACTGTATGTATTGATGCATTTTACACCGTAATTTGGTTCCGTGATAACCGTATAGCCGTTTACAAACTTTCACAGTAATGTAATAATTGGAATTGTATTGCGTCTAACAATGACCTGTGAGATTCTGTTGCCATAGTTACCGGGTTGCATACTTTCATTATTTTATTAATTCAAATTAGTTTTCTGGGAATAACTCAAAAACTATTGGTTTTAGGGCCTTAAAATGTGGTTTTCGGGGCCCTTTGGGCCTCCGAGTTTTGTTTCTGATATTGAGGGGCTGAAAATGAGCTTTGTCTGGCCCTTCTACACCTATTTCAGCATGCATTTTAAGGGGGTATGCCCCTCATATGAGAGGTACGGAGAAGAGTTACATCAATGATTAGTGTCGTGCCTCTGAAGGATATCTGTACCAAATTTTACGTTGATCCACCCAGCCGTTCTCGAGTTATAAGGGAACATACTTGTCCACAGACAAACAAACAAACAGATAGACAGACAGACAAAAATTTCATTTTCGCGCGCATCCATCATAAAACAGTCTAAAACGCGTAAATAACGCAAATTTCCGTAGAAATTCAGAAAAAACAGACAAACTTTCATTCTTATATATATAGAGATGGCTTCATAGAGCAAACTTGCACAACTTGGCCCTTGCCTGTGAGGAATACAAGTTAATGATGATGGCAGATTGTTTGAAGAGATCTAACATCTAGATTGTCGGCCCACAAGTTAATATAGGCCTACACTGTTAAAAACAGATTAAGAAAAAAACACAGGAAATAAATAGTTTGAATAAAACCATCGCCAATACAAATTACACAAATATGTTGCCTTTACTAAATGGAATACTGGAAATCGGGATATAAATAAGGAACTTAGAAGTAAAAAAAAATAATTACAAAACCAAGTCCATATTCTGTGGTAGCCTATATATTTTATACATTTCTCATTCTTACATAGATAGTCTACATTTAGAAGTGTACTTCATTTCATCAAATTATCGTTTCAACATAGATTTGCCATTCCATTGCAGTGCCACCACACATTACAGACCTGCAAAGAAAAAAGATAGTATAACCAAACATGGCAAAGTGCATCCCTAATCAAGAATATTATGCACTTGTTTTTGCATGCAACTCTATGTGGTCTTTAGCCACTACATTGCAATAGGTCACCTCTGGATGTAACAGAATATGCAATGACAGCCATTGGCAGTATTCAATATCCCAACACACCCCATTTCACTCCGATATTACACAGTCCAGCCTAAATATTATTCATGCACCCAGACTAAACACAATGGTGATGTGCAGGGAACGGATTTATATGTAAATACATATCTCTTTGTAAAGCTAACCTTAATTATATTAGCCTACTTTCAATTTTTGCAAAAAATTAAAGTAGACTTATGAGATCACTACAGGGCGAAAAAAGTGTGTCTGTCTGTGTATGTGTGTGTGTGAGTGTGTGTACTCTGAATGTCTGTCCCCCCCTATCAATTCGAACACGGTGAAACCGAATTGAACGAAATTTGGTACAGAGGTAGCATTAGCAAAGGGCACCTCAGTGTCATACTTTATATCGCCGCCATCTTTACCAAAACAGAATGGCGGCCACTCAAACGTTCAAAACGTAAAATCAAATTACGCCTAAACTAATCATCCGATCTCTACCAAATTTGGTGACAACATACCTTTATATAGGACGCGTCTTTCATCCAACATTCAAGGTCATCGGCTGTACCATTTCAGGATGGCGGCCGTGTGAATTATTCAACCATTTTAATCAATGGCTTAAGACCCACCAATTCCGATTATCGAGCCTAGGGTGGTTTAAGCTATCCTGAAGGTCGTGATCCGTTATTTATTATAATTTAATATTATAATATTATACTGTATGAGTGGCTTAAAAGAGCTGAGCTGTCTGTGTCACACGACAAGATGGCAGCTGTCCTCATGTGCCTGTCTTATATTTCAATAGTTTTAGTATGTTGTATGTGATATACCCTACTGATACAATAATATAAAATTTGTATGAAATTATCTTTAATGAAGATGTACTGCTGTGAAGAAATCGTTTATTTAAAGTCATTATTTGCCAACAGGTTGTATCTAATGTCAGTTAAGAACACCATGATGTTAAGGATAAGATTAGCTCTGGGCTAGAGTGTTAGTCTGTCACGCAGTCGACTGGGGATCGAGTACTGCTGCAGTTAACTTTTTTTATTTTTTCTTGAATTCTTTTACAAATGATGTGCACGAGCTCTTTCCACAGATACTGAATAAGATGTCATTTAGCTCAAAGGAGAGGCTAATGTATACACTCGTTTATTAATAAAATCACAGCCCCAGCATCGCAAATAAACAGAAGACATTAGGAAAAGGAGAATAGAAGAACTAGATACACGTTGTCATTAACCACAGCCTTCTTAATGCCTCTGTACGGTGCTGTCCTCTTGTGGGTTATGTGGGTAATATTGTTCCAAACTTACAGCTGTGTAAATACCTGGCCTCCTGAAGTATGGCAATTTTGTAATACTGGTAGTTCAACTATTAGCCACGATCGCGCTCCGATTACCTTTAAACACTGCCAGCTGGATCGCCTCCCTCTTGGCTACTTTAAACTGTCTACTCATTCAACACCCTTAGGCCACTGCCATCGTAGTACATTACGATGGCAGTGCATAGGCGTACAACATAAAGATTAATTCACTGATAGGTCGCAGCACCAACCTACTGTGATCGGCGTGGATTTTTAAAGGGGAAGATACCCAAAACGGAAGATTCTTAACTTAGCAAGCTGGCTTAATATAGAGATTAACGGACGTGAATGCATTACAATAAGTTAGTAGTTTTGTTATTCAATCATCATAAAGTATACAATATTGATTTTGACACTTACTGGCTAATTATCAATATAAAAGAAAACAAACAATACATTGTGGTAGAGGTGATTGTGTTAGGGATGAGGACAAAGAGTCATAAATATACCCATACATTTAGGAGAAAGTAGGCTATATGTTCTTTGCTGAACATCTTGTTTTGTATTATCTTTACAAATCATGGTGTGTGGAGTTGAAAAATGGGAGTATTTATTTTCCATATATCTCCATATTTTGGAGTTTAGCACATAATGCTCCATATTCTTAGTCATTAAGGTCAATACAGTCCATATTTCGGCAAAAAAGTATTAAATTAGCAGACCCGTCAATAAAGGAGAAACATTTAATATTTTAACTGGGGTGCAACTCATCATCACGCCTGAGTTGATAAGGTAAGGTGATAAAGGGCGTGGTGAAAGAGAGATGAGTGAACCCGGAAGAGGTGAGATCTGCTGAGCATCAGAATCACACATAACATCGACTATGTCTGTCCCATAATTTTGGTACTCAGAAAATCCCATTCATCGATGATATGCCAGTAATTTCCAGATTATTTCGTAATTCGGCATTCCCCTTGATGGCTCAATACCCCATCTACTGTAGTTCCTACCAGTGATTCACACTTTGAATTAGCAGCGAGACGGATCGTAGTGTTCTTGTACATACCGCTATGTCTACAAGTGCAGTGATTTCAGTTGCCTACTGACATTCATTGAAGACATTAACATTGTTACAAAATGCCTAAAGTAGCACAGTCGACCAGCTTAAAATTAAAAAGTTACGTAACACAATTTAGAGAAGATGGTTTTTCAAACCTCAAACAACATGGATGACGAATGTTCAGAGGGACATGAGAGTATTGGGCCTATCTGCTGATGATGCTTTACAACGAAATGACTGGCGCCTCAGGATTAAGAAAGCCGACCCCGCGTAACAGGAAAAGGTGAGGAGGAAGAAGAGGTTTTTCAACTGACTGTAAGGTATTATTTTGTAATTTGTGTCAATGTTCAGTGGCATCTACTCAAAGGTTCCTGGTGCAACAACACATTTCAACCAGTAAACATCAACTAACAAACTACGAAATTCCAAGCTGAGACAGTTGTTTCTGACACAACCATCAACTTCGAGTGTAACGTCCGAGTTCAACACCGATCTTTGCCGCGCTCTCATCTCAGCTGACATCCCTCTCTTCATTCTGAATAAACAGTACTTCAGGTAATTCCTCGAGAAATATACTAACCGAACTATCACGGATGAGTCAACGTTCAGAAAAACCTATGTTTCAGCAATATACGATGAAAACGTTCTGAAGATAAGACAAGAAATTAAAGACAGTCCGATATGGGTTTCCATTGGCGAGACAACACACAAAGAAGGTAGTCTAATTGGCAACATAATCATTGGTTTGTTAAGTGAAGATTATTGTAAACGGATTCTTTTACACTGTGATGTTCTAGAAAAGTGCAATAACAAAACTATAGCAAAACTGTTCAATGAAACTATGGGTATCCTCTGGCCACAGGGCGTTCAGTAAGATAAAGTGTTATGTTTTATTAGCGATGCCGCACCTTTTATGATGAAAGCCAGAGAAGCATTGTGTGTTGTATATCCTAAGATGACTCATTTAACTTGTGTAGCACATGCCTTTCATCGTGTGGCAGAAGTGGTAAGAGGCAGTTACCCCAAAGTAGATCTATTGATTTCCTCAGTGAAAAAAGATTTTCTCAAAGCCCACAAAAGAGTTCATCTTTTGAAAGAAATGTAACCACAAGTCCAACCCCTCCTCCACGTGGTGGGAGACGGGCAACGGCATGAAGTAGGGGATTGCCTGTAGGGGTGAAGTTCAGTGGGGACTTTGTGTGCCCCGGGACCGCTACGGTAGCTGTGAAGGCTCTATGGGAACCCTGAAAAGTGACGGCTGACGGGGCTCTGGTGAAGCTACGATAGGCCTAGCAAGCCAGTAGTGGATATCATATTTGTTTTCAAACCAGGAACAGGCCTCGGAAAGGACAGATGCAAACGACGACGACCCGGATATGCTAATGGACTACGAGTTGGGACATTAAACATACAGACACTGACAGGAAAAGTGGAGGAGATTGTAGATGTGATGGAGAGAAGAAAACTGGATGTACTGGGCTTGGCAGAAACAAGATGGAAAGGAGAAGGTCGCAGAGAACTGAGGAAAGGGTACCGGTTGTACTGGAGTGGGAACAGTGAAGGAAGGAGCAGCGGAGTAGGAGTAGTTGTGAGAGATGGACTGAAGGAAGAGGTAAAGGGAATAAGTGACAGGATCATGAAGATCAGAGTAACTGTAAAGGGAAGAAGCCTGGAGATAGCCCAGGTATATGCCCCTCAAGTTGGATGTACAGCTCAAGAGAAGGAAGACTTTGAGGAGGAGCTACAGCAGCAGTTGAATGGTCAGAGCATCATTGTCATGGGAGATTTGAATGCACATGTAGGAAGTGAAAGGCAAGGATATGAAAATGTATTGGGAGCAGAAGGGTGGGGTAGCAGGAATGAAGAAGGGAGAAAGTTGCTGGATTTTTGCAAGAGAAACGGTTTAGTGGTAGGCAACTCCTGGTTCCGGAAGAAAGAAAGCCACAAGGTATCGTGGTACAGCAGTGATTTAACAAAGAAATCTTTGGTAGATTACATGCTGTACGACTGGGAAATGAAGAGAAGTGTCAGAGATATAAAGGTAATACCATCAGAGGCCTTAGATAGCGACCACAGAATACTTGTAATGAACCTGGGAGTTGTTAAGGATAGCAAGAGGACAGAGTACCAGGAAAGGAGAATCAAAGTATGGAAACTCAAGGAAAAGGAAGTCAAGGAAGAATTCCAGAAGATAATAAGGGAAAGGATGCCAACAGACAATCCTAAAACAGGGGAAGAGGAATGGAAGCAATTCAAAAACACAATGGTGGAAGCTGCAGTGGCAGTATGTGGAAGAACAAGCAACAGAAAGCGGTGTAAAGAGACACCATGGTGGAATGAGCGAGTAAAAGAAGCTGTGGGAAGGAAGAACAAGGCTTTCAGAGTGTGGTTCCAGGAAAGAACTGATCTGACAAGAGAAGATTACAAGATAAAGAAGAAAGAAGCAAACAAGATTGTCACAGAGGTGAGGAAGAAATGGATGGTAAAGTGGACAGAGATGATGGAGGAAGACAGCAGAGGAAATAAGAAAGTACTTTATGGGATGGTCAAAAGTAAGAGAAGAGGTCTGCGAGAGGATGTGGTAATGATGGACAAAAACGGAAATGAGGTACACAACAAAGAGACACTCAAGACAGTGTGGAAAGAGTACTTTGAGGATTTGCTGAATCCAAATGGTCATAGGGAGGAAGACAATGTATTGGAAGATGGAGAAGACAACATAGGAATGGAAAAGGACCTGACTTGGAGAGAACTGGAAATGGCTATAGACAAGATGAAAGGAGGAAGGGCACCAGGTGTGGATGAAGTGAGTGTTGAAATGGTGAAGGCAGCAGGGGAGGTTGGGAAACAGTGGCTGTACCGTGTGATGAGGGTGATATGGAAGGAGAAAAAGTAGGGTGACCAGATCCAGTACTGTGAAATAGAGGACAACAAAGGAAAATATTGAGGACATTAAGGGGAAAAAGAGGACAAATCTAAAAGTAATAAAACCATGTAAGATACGAAAAAAGCTTGTCTATAGTTTGCTAACTGCCGCAGCTTTGTACATTTTTTTTTGTGTGTTTAGCCTATTTGAAGAAATGTGGCTATCCAAATCTTAAGAACCTACGAAATTAAATGAAAATTTTATATAAACAACGCTGTTTTAATATTTGTAATTTATTATTATTATTGATTTAAGCCCACTACGGAGCGCTTATGACTAGTTCTTCGATGCTCTTTTCCGTTCCCAATATCTCTTGAGCCCTGCTGATAATTTCTCCTTTCTCTCCTGCGAAAGGGGCTTCCGACATTTAGAGACTCTAGGTGGTGGGATCCAAGATTCTACCATAGCACAAAATTTAGAACGATCTTCTACATCAAGGTCAGCAATTCCAGCCGAATCCAAGTCCTTTAGTACTTCATTAAGCCACAGGCTTCCAGTCTTGTAGCTTTTAACCAAGGAGAAGATCTTCTTGGTAAGCCTGTTGCTGTCCATTCGTTGTAGGTGCCCATAGAACTTTAGCCTCCTACGTCGCATCCTGGTATTGGCTGATTCTAACTGTCGATACAGGTCAGAATTAGATTTCAAACGGTAGGTTCCATCTGGGAGCAATCTCGGGCCATGGATTTTCCTGAGGATACGTCTTTCGGCTTTCTCCAGGTAATTTATTAACTAAAACAATAAATTTTAGAACTTACCATGATTTGTTACCGAGACGAAAGTTGCAGTTGGGCAAATTTTACATTCTGCCTCAAAATCATTACGTCCAAGCTTGAAAGCAGGATATTTGGTTTTCAAAGCATTTATAAACTTGCACTTCCATTTACGCATCTTGAATGAGAGCAAATTTTAAACTGGCAAACACACAACCCCGCCACAAGACTGCCATTCAACGGAGCACAAACCCAAAAACACATTTCCAAACCCAGCGTAGAACGGAAACAAAAATAGTAGCGCTGCACATCGGTAAAAAATTAAACTATTGCCATGGCGCCAATATAAACTGCGAAAAACTAAACCTACATACATTCATACGATAATATAGTAAATTAATAAAAAGGAGGACATTTAGACAATTTTAAAAATTGTTCGCGGACAGAGGACAGAGACGTAAATTGGAGGACATGTCCGCGAAAAAGAGGACGTCTGGTCACCCTAAGAAAAAGACCCCAGAAGATTGGAAGAACGGATTAATTGTCCCAATATTTAAGAAAGGAAGCAGAAAGGAGTGCAGAAATTACAGGGGAGTCACACTCATATCTCACTGTGCTAAGATATATGAAAAGATATTAGAAAGTAGAATACGAGCCAAAGTGGAGAGAAAATTGAGAGAGGAGCAGTATGGATTCAGACCTGGGAGATCAACAGTGGATCTCATATTTTCAGTGAGACAGCTCCAATAACACCACTACGAATTTGGAGAGGATCTGTTGATGGCCTTCCTGGACATCGAAAAGGCCTATGATAGTGTGTGTAGGGAGAAGGTTTGGAAAGCAATGGAAAACATGGGAGTGGGAAAAGGGACTGTAGGCAGAGTGAAGGAGATGTATTGTGGAAGTGTGAGTTGTGTGAAAGTTGGAGGGGAAAGAACAGACTGGTTCAGACAAATGAGTGGCCTGAAACAGGGTAGTGCGCTGTCACCCCTTCTCTTTATTGTGGTTATGGACGAGGTAATGACACGGATAGCAGGAAAGATAGGAGAAGATAAGATGAAAGCAATGGTGTTTGCAGATGATCTCATGGTCTGGGGAAACAAGGAGGAGGAAATTCAGGAGCAACTGAAGGCTTGGGAAGAAACAGTGGGAGAGTACGGATGGAAGTTCAACATCAGTAAATGTGAGATCCTGTTAACGACCAGGAAAAAGGACAGACCAATGAGTGGGATAACACTTGGAGGTGGACAGCTGAAAAAGGTGGAAAGTCTCAAGTACTTGGGAAGTATAGTGGAGGAAAATGGGAGAAATGACAATGAGATTACGGAACGTGGCAGACAGGCAGAAGCATTTCTGAGAAGCATTAGGAGCTTAGTGTGGAATAAAGATGTCCCACAAAAAAGCAAGGAAGTGTTATACAGAAGCTACTATATCCTGATACTGACCTATGCTTCGGAAACGTGGACAATGAAGAAAAGAGACATAAGCAGAATACAGGCAGGGGAAATGAAGTTCCTGCGAAGTAGGATCGGAGTAACAAGAAGAGACAGGGTGAGGAATGAAAAGGTCAGGGGAATGGTGAAAGAAGAGCCCTTGCAAGGTAGGATTGAGACATCAAGACTGAGGTGGTATGGACACTTAAAGAGAATGGATGAGAAGAAGATTCCCAAGAGGATACATGAGATGCAGATGCAGAAGAAACGACCAAGGGGAAGACCAAGAGATAGATGGCTGAAAGGAGTGGAGGAATGTGTCAAGAAGAGAGGCGAGGACTGGACCAGAGTGACAGCGGAGAGGTGGTGGGAAGAAAGAACTAAGTGGCGAGGCTTATGTTCCAAACAGACCCAGCCTGGGGCTGGAAACTGTACAAGATGATGATGATGATGATGATGTAACCAGAAATTCCATTGCCACCTAAGCCAGTTCTAACTAGGTGGGGTACGTGGCTGCAAGCGGTTGAATACTATGCTGAATATATCGACTCCATTAAGAACGTTCTGCATGCTATGGACTCTGAAGATGCAGCCTCAATTGAAGCTGCGCAAACAGTTGTTTGCGACACAAGTGTGAAGAATGACTTGATTTACATTCAGCATAATTTTTTCATGCATCACATGAAACACTCAAGTCTCCAAAACTCGAATCTCTCACTTTCTGAAAGTTTCGAAATTGTGAATAGAACTATGAAACAGCTAAATCATGGTACAGGTAAAGTTGCAGATGTAGCAAAAATGAAGATGGACACTGTACTTTCAAAGAACCCTGGATATGAAAGAATGGGAAATGTTGCTGCAATTATGTGTGGAGATTTAAGTGTCAAGTTAATGTTGGATTTAACCCCAGCAGATGTTGTAAAGTTTAAATATGCCCCCCATTACCTCTTCTGATGTTGAACGAAGTTTCAGTCAATATAAATCGGTACTTAAGATACACTAGGAGAAGATTCACCCTTTCCAGCACTTAAAAGAACATTTTGTGATCCATTGTTTTGATAACAGAGATTAAAATATTGCATGTTCTTCAAAGATCATATTAAAATGAGAAGTATAGCATTATGGTTCATGTAGATCTACTTTCTATAGCTTCTTTGAACTTTAATATCAAATAGAAATGATAGTTTATTGTAATTTTAAGTCCGTATATAATTCCATATTTCAATAAAAATATCTAAATATATATGTACATATTTCATCAATTATTAGTACATTGCAATTCTTTCTTAAACTCTTCCGCAACCTCCTTTTCCTTTAGTCTCAACATCTTAATCTTTCTTTCTCTTTTTCTGGTAATATCATAACTTTTCCAAAATTAAAAGTAGGAAAAAGTTATGAGATTACCAGAAAAAAGGGATATAAAGATTAAGGTCTGGAGACTAAAGGAAAAGGAGGTTGCGGAAGAGTTTAAGAAAGAAAGATGCCAAGGACGGATATTACCCATGTGGAACAAGAATGGGAAAAGTTCAAGAGTGCATTTGTAAGCAGTGCAGAGAAAACATGTGGTAGAACATCAGGAAAGGTACGGGAAAAGGCGACAAAATGGTGGAATGATAAGAGTGAAAGAAAAGGTCAGGGAGAAGAAGATTACTTGGAAGGAATGGAAAACAAAAAAGACCGAAGAAAGTAGAGCAAAATATATAGAAGCAAACAGAGATTGCAAGAAAGTAATTGCAGAGGAAAAGAAGAAAAGCTGGGAAGAATTCACTCAGGAAATAAGGGAGGATTTAAATTGTGGAAAAAAAATTGCTGTTTGGAATTATAAAAAGTAGAAGAAATGAAAAGGTGAACACTGAGTTCATGAAAAACAAAGAAGGTGAAATATTGACAAAACCAGAAGAGAGAATGGACAGATGGAAAGAATATTTCAGCGAGCTGTTGAAGGTGAGACGCCAGGCATGCAGAGAAGTTACGCGAACAGCCAAAACGGTGGAGGAAAAAATAGAAGAAGAACCAGACATTACTATGGCAGAAGTGGAATGGGCAGTTAGGAAGATGAAGATGGGGAAAGCTGTGGGAATCGATGAAGTGGCAATAGAAATGATCAAGGCGGCAGGACCAGTGGGACTGCAGTGGACATACTTCTCAGGAGTGTGTGGAGAGAGAAGTAAGTTCCTGAAGACTGGAAAAAGGGAATAATATTGCCAATATTGTTGTTAAGGAAGGGACGGAGAAAGGATGAGGGAAGGAAGTCGACCGTGGCCGTGCGTGATCTTACATTGTATTGTCCGAGCTTTGACATGCTAGCGGCCCCGCACTGTGAGGCACGTTAGCTTGGAGTCGCGAGGCTTCATGCAAAGCGACCCTGCTGTCCCGCAATACGCATTAGGTTACGGTAGCGGTTCACTTTAGACCATCCTTTGTATAAATATTTTTAAAAACTGAAATTACCTGATTTAATAGTCGGGAGGATATCAGGAGAGGATTGAGTATTAGATGTTCACTGCTCCGCTGTCATAGACCCACCATCCCGCCCTAAATAGCGACACGACTTATATAGTTGAAATCTAAGTTCTCACCCCCATCTTTCTCACTGAGTCAGTATTGCCAACCCCACGCGTTTGGTACTATTTCGCACGTGATGTACGAAATCACTAAGTGAACTCAATTACAGTGTTTATTTATGTATTTATAATGTTTTACATACAAAAACAGACCTAACCTGGGGCTTACGCCCCAGACCCCCTTGCTTGCGGTACTAGCATTAATTTTCGACCAGGCAGTACCTAATCTAGTAGCAGACATAAATTGTATGTTATTAATGTTTTACATACAAAAACAGACCTAACCTGGGGCTTACGCCCCAGACCCCCTTGCTTGTAGTACTAGCAGTAATTTTCCACAAGACAGGAGAGGATTGAGTATTAGATGTCACGCATCAACAATCTTTATCCAGGCCAATAGTTTTGCCTTTTATTTCATGTCGTGAAACCCTAATTTAGTAGCGAAGGCGTGTGGTGAAATTCTTTATTCAAGTTGGTAACGTAGTCACATGATCGACTTTCGGGTGTCCCATGACTGTCAAAGACGGGATCCGTAAGTGAAGAAAAATTGCATTCTTTCCGTGAAATAACAATTATTGCGGTGCAGCAGTGGCTCTTGAGTATGAAGAGATTGTGAAACGACTCCCAACAACTCCCCGAAAGATATGCATATCATAAATGATATATTTTCAATAAGCTTGGGTGTAAAAAGTCGTTAAAAGTGATGTAAAGGGAGGATGGTCTAAAGTGAACAATAAATCCAATATTTTCGTCCAGACCAATGGTGGATTGATAGCGCGGCCCTGTGGGCCGCGTTAGCTAATGGATAACACCCCTAGTTTTTGTCACGCATCAACAATCTTTATCCAGGCCAATAGTTTTGCCTTTTATTTCATGTCGTGAAACCCTCTCGTAAAGAATTAATCACGGCGTCTCAACCAGAGGAAATCCCTCAAATTGGCTCCTCATTTTTTTTATTTTACAGCTGGCTGAGTGAGTTGACCAGGGTTCACCTGATAGCAGAGGGCAGTTTAAAAATCTCCCCCACTAGCAGGAATCAAATCCAGTCCTTCCAGTTGTGAATCTAACACCTTGCATACCGAGACACCAGGGCTCTTACATAACCTAAAAAAACGTAAAATACCTTACCTTCAATCAGAGTGAGTACCATTATACAGCACGTATCCGATCTCACTGTTGAATAGCTGTGATACACTCGAAGATGCACTGCAGTTGAGCATTGTTTAAGAACGGTATCTCATTGCCTGTGAAACAAAACAAAACAGGCCACTGTTTTTGCTTTCCCTCAAAAAATTCGAATAAAACCACAGTATGTCAGGACAGGGCCCTAATGAACAAACAAAACCGTATTACTTGCATTGTTACATCACATTGAAGTACAAGTAGGTTCTGATATTCAAATAATACAATATACAGTTATTAACAGCTGAGGCGAAAAAGACATGAGACTGATGAAGATCAAATTAAACCTAGTGACGCCATGTTGGATCGCTGGCTAAAGGGCTAAACCAATAGCGGCGAATATTGGATTTTAGCCAATAATAGCAAGCCAGCAAACTTATGGCAATAACCGATATCAAATATCGATATTAAATATTGATCATTACTGGAGTTTCATTCTTGCACTAATATCGTAAATTGATAACGATTGCTTGAAAACTAACGATCAATCTATAGTATTGAACAGCAATCGTATTGATCGATTTAAGAATAAATATATTATAGGCCTAAAGGGCAATAAAATTATTTTATTTACAGATTTATGTATTTATCGTATGGCTTTTAGTGCCGGGAGTGTCCGAGGACATGTTCGGCTCGCCAGAGGTTGTAGGTTGTAGCTACTTCAAGCTACAAGTTCCGTTCAATTTCAAGTAGTTCCAACTTTCGCTACCAGATGTCACTGATACCTAGTGGCGAAAGTTGGAACTTTGATAGAGCGTTCCAACGAAATCTAACCTAGAAATTTAGCTTCGCACAAGTTTAGTCTGTGGAAAGATCTTTTACGTGCCATAAATCTATGACATGGGACCGCCAGCTTTACTTCCCCTCCGAAGGAAGGCACACTGAAGAATTTTAACGCTCTTAAAAAATCTGACGACTTCGACTGGATTTGAACCCGCTATCTTGGGCACAGAGCCTCCGTGGCTTAGGCGGCAGCACGCCGGCCTCTCACCGCTGGGTCCGTGGTTCAAATCCCGGTCACTCCATGTGAGATCTGTGCTGGACAAAACGGAGGCAGACAGGTTTTTCTCCGGGTACTCTGGTTTTCCCTGTCACAATTTCATTCCAGCAACACTCTTCACTATCATTTCATTTCATCTGTCATTCATTTAATCATTGCCCCAGAGGAGTGCGACAGGCTTCGGCAGCCGGCACACTTCATATCCTCGCCGCTAGATGGGGGCTTCATTCATTCCATTCCTGACCCGGTCGGAGACTGGAAGCAGGCTGTGGATTTTCATTTTTCATCTTGGGCACAGCAGTTCAGCATGCTACCAACTACACCAGCGAAGCCGCTAGTAGCCAAGTTCAAAGCTAGGTGTCGTGGACGGTAGCATTTGGTAGAGGAAGTAGCAACTACTTGAAATTATCGTCTGCAGTCCTTACTTGAATTAAAAACAGATAACACACACTAATACAGTCATCACAATTTATAGCTTGCCACGGTGGGTGAGTGGATAGCGTGTCGGTCTGCTAACCCCAAGATTGCAGGTTCGCTCCTGGCCGTGGTAAGTGATTTTTGAAAGGCGGAAAAAATACGACACGCATGTCAAAGACCCCATTTGAATTCAGTAGACTGTGTTCTTAATGGCAAAATTAATTTCGGGAGTTTCCGCCAACACAAAGTTCCTCATTTCTCTACTAGAAAGTGCTATAGTGTTCAAGGAGCTTAGATATCTAACCTCCATGACTTTCATCGTGATTCAAGGAACAACGAAATTCGACATGCAAGCTACCTCTGGGTGTCAAATTACAAAGCTTGCACCCCGCACCCGAGGCCATACGATATTATTATTATTATGGCAATTTATACCGGTTATCAGACAGATTCTATACACACCCAAAGTACACGGGGCTACATGACCGCGTTGTCGCAGCCCCTAAACTAAGGAACCAACCAACCAAGGGGGCACTTGAATGAGTCTGAACATTGGAGAGAAAAATCGAGAAATCTTCATTACCTCTGTAGTAGCAGGATGATACAAGATGGACAGGAGTTCAAGCGGCAACTCAGTGAGTTCATTGGGGAGAAGGCAAAAGTCATCAGTTATAGAAAGCTTTTCAGTCGTTCAACACAAATTGTGCCAAATTACATTAGGTTACCTGAAAACAATATTACATAAGATATTTATCACAGAATAACACGCCTACAAAAATGGGGGCGTGGCCTATATACAATATATTTTCGGGGAGGAGGGAGGGGGAGGGGGGGCAGTTTATTCTGGAAAATCGTGAGTATTCTCAGGGGATTGTCACAGCAAACTATCCAGAAATATCAATCAATATCTTAGAGTATATAACTTTGTGTAATTATTTTAGATAAGAGTTAACTGTAAAATTCTAAGTTTATATAGCCTACGATTAGTGGTAATACAAAAAAAAAAGTTGTAAAATACAACACAACACACAAATACAATTTTATACTCAATGAATTTTCTATTATGGCCTAAGGAGTATGAATGGATATATCTAAATATTTGTCAATTTACTATGCAGAAACCTGAACAGTTATTCTTTTTACAAATTGATAATTCATTTCTCAAAAGTACAGCACTGTGGAATTCTCAGTTTTGCCTCACAAGGCTGAGTGTACCCCGCTCCAACCCTCAGACCAGAATTACAATTTCTTGGCAGAGGCAGGAATCGAATTCGGACCTCCGGGGCGGCAGCCAAGAATGCTAGCTGCTACACCACGAGGTAGCCTAATTTCAATCTTAATTTGTTTATAACTTAGCCAATAAGTAAAGATTAGCGTACAACCAAATTTACAATTATTTTATGCTTTTACCAAAGCAACAGATTCTTATTTTGATTGGCTTTTATCTTTTATTTTATACGCCCCTGCTCATAATCACAAGATTCACGTTCAGGTAAAACAACAATCTTCCTTCCTTACTGTACACAACAGTACAGTGCACTTACACAGGTACAGTAGGTGTATTAAATAGCAATACTGTATCTAAGTGTAAATCTTATTGCTAGGAAGTTCACACAGATGTCTAAATGCAATTGTCCTGAGTATGAGTGGAGTCAAATCTGAACTAACTGAGTTTTGGTTTTGTGTTTGTTTTCTGCTTTTTTTTTTAAATCGAGTTTACCCTCCAGGTTGGTGGAACCCACGGACTCAGCGAGGGAGCTCACCACTACCGCCTCTACGGGCAGTGTCCTAGAGCTGGGAACATCTGGTCAGAGTGGATACAACTGAGGAGGAGTGATCAGCACCTCGCCCAGGCAGCCTCACCTGCAAAGCGAACAGGGGCCCTATGAGGGATGGGAAGGTAGGGGAAGATTGGAAGGGATAGGCAAGGAAGCGGGAAGCAGGCGGCCGTGACCTTACAGTAGGTACCATCCCGGCATTTGCCCGAAGACGAAGTAGGAAACCACGGAAAACCACTTCGAGGATGGCTGAGGTGGGAATCGAACCCCCTCTACTCATTTGGGCCACCCGAGGCTGTTCCAGTCCTCATACCACTTTTCACATTTTGTGGCAGAGCCGGGAATCGAACCCAGGACCTCCGTTGCGGCAGCTGACCGCTACGCTACAGAGGCAACAATTTTTTTTTTTCATTTGTGTGTTTTTTCTGCTTTTTGTTATTTATTTTTTGTTTTGTGTTTGTTTTCTGCCCTTCTCTTTTGTTTTTAAATTTTTGTTTCTGCTTTGTGTTTTTTGTTCTGTTTTTTTCTGCTTTTGCTTTCGTTTTTGAATTTTGCATTTTTACTTTGTGTTTTTTTAATTTTTGGCTCTGTGTTTTTTCTGATTTTGCTTTTTTTGAATTCTGCTTTTTGCTTTGTTTTTTGTTCTGTGTTTTTTCTGTTTTTGCTATTGTTTTTGAATGTTGCTTTTTACTTCGTGTTTATTTTTTTGGTTCTGTGTTTCTTCTGCTTTTACTTTCTTTTTTGAATGTTGCTTTTTGCTTTGTGTTTTAGATTTTGTGTTTGTTTTCTGCTTTTATTGTTGTATTTTGCTTTTGTTTTGGTCATGTATTTGTTTTTGCATTTTGCTTTGTGCGGGGTACAGAATAAGACAATCAATAAAAGCAAACATACACATTTGATCTCGATAACATTTGCACCTCTCAATGTGCCTAACACTACACAAGTAACAGAAAAGGTTCTCACCAAAAGTTTGGTGCTTTTCAGTCGGTCAACACATACCCAAAAAGAGCTGGGTTATGCCCTAATCCTGAAATAAATTGATATTTATTAATCTCATGTAATTTATTTCAGGATTAGGGCATAACCCAGCTCTTTTCGGGTACATTCGTGTTGACCGACTGAAAAGCACCAAACTTTTATTTACTTAGGCAACACTGAAAAATGGCTTCAAACTCCACAAAGGTTCTCAAATCATAAACGTGCATAATCCAATCGTTTGTCAACAATTCAAGAATGGGCTTTTTTAAATAAAATGTTCATCAAATTACGTTTTTAAAACATATTTGGCTCTCGGGGTGGGGGATTGATACCCCTAATCACCTCCCGTAGTTACGCCACTATATGCATCCACACTGGCTGCTTGCCTCAGCGGTAACATTCTCGCCTGCTGTGCCCAAGGTTGCAGGATCGAATCCTGGCGCATTCAGTTGGCATTTGAGGGTACGCAAACGCGAGGAAGCTGTGTCAGTAGATTTATTGGCATGTTAAAGATCCCCTTCCGGGCAAAACTTCGGCACCCCGGCGTCTCTAAAAGCCGCAGTAGTTAAAAGTGACGTAAAACCAATAACATGATTATTATTGTTGTTATTATAAGCATCCGTACCATCGTTATAACGATGGTGCAACTTGAAAAAACAACCATGGTGGTTGAAGATTTTTCTTACAAACAAAAACTATCTTTCTTTTCTTTATTTCTTAAAAACAGCAACATTTCAGTAATAGGTCATCTTGAGGGACATGTGGGCATAATACCCGTTGCTCCCTTCTAGATTCACAGGTACGGTGACTTGCAACAGGCCGCCTCTGGAACAAGAAAAACCCATCTCAAAGTTGTCTCCTGCTGTTCAAGTAATATTGTAGAGCATGGCCGCTATCTGCTAGCTTTGAAACAATAGGCTGTGTCACAGTGAGGGCAATGACCGCAGTAAGGACAGGGTTCCATGACCCAACCAACGGCCCTCTCACGTCCAACTTGGGAAAATCCGAGATTTGACGCGGGAATGTCCAACTTCTCGTAGTTGGAGTGAAGGAGGCTTCGGTGGCGTAGTTGGTAGCAAGCTGAGCTTCTGTGCCCATGATCGCGGATTAAGAGGGTAATAATCCCTCAGTATGCCTTCTTTCGGAGGGGAAGTAAAGCCGGCGGATCCGTGTCATAGATTTATGGCATGTAAAAGATCCTTGCACTAACTACAATTGTCTGAAGCTAAATTAACACTCTATTAAGTTCCAACGTTCGTCACCAGGTGCCGGTTGCAGTCGCATCTAGTAGCCAAGTTCGCAGCTAGGTGTCGTTGATGGTAGCATTTGGTAACAAAAGTAGGAACTACTTGAAATTGATCGTCTGCAGTCCTTACCTAAAGTACAGATAACACACACTAATACAGCCATCACAATTAACACCGGTTATCAGACAGATTCTACACACACCCAAAGTACACCGGGCTACATGACCGTGTTGTCGCAGCCCCTAAACTGAGGAACCAACCATCGTTGTTGGTGTTGTTTCATTTAAGGTCTCGGATATCGTGGTTATTTCAGCCCCGTGTATTCGAGCTTGTGTATAGTCTATTAACCTTTGTTACTTTGTAGTCTGTTAGGTATTCAGCCCGGGAGCTGCCTGAATCCTCAAAAAGTGCCATCATCTATCTATCTATATATATATATATATATAAAGCTCAATGTTTGCCTGTTTGTTTGTCCGTCTGTCTGCTATTTATACAAATCTACACCGATTCACCGATCTGAACCAAAATTTGTACACTTACCCTTTGGCAAAAATCTACACCGTTTCACCAATCTCAACCAAATTTTACATAGTTACCCTTTGGAACCCGAGGAGTAGCCCTGTCTACTTGAAATTTCGGGCAGACCACTCCTTTTCCTGCATTTAGGCCCTTTGACAAAAATCGACACCGTTTCACCAATCTCAACCAAATTTTACATATTTACCCTTCGGAACCTGACGAGTAACACTGTCTACTTGAAATTTCGTACAGACCACTTCATTACACCGTTTCACCGATCTGAACAAAATTTTACATACTTACCCTTTGGAACCCTGTGGAAACCACATTAAATTTCGGACAGACCACTCCATTCCCTGCTGTTTGGCACAAATCTACACCGTCTCACCGATCTGGGCCGTTTGGCAAAAATCTACTTATCCTTTGGAGCCCCCAACTCAGTGCCCATGGTCAGCGCATCGGCTCCCCTCGGCCATTAATCTTGGTTTTCGTGACCGGGGCGCTGCCTCACTGTCAGACAGCTACTCACTTGTCCTCACGAGGCTGAGTGCACCCCGTTCCAGCCCTCACGTCAGTTTTAAAAATCCCTGACAGAGCCGGGAATCGAACCCGAGGCCTCCGGGTGAGAGGCAGGCGCGCTACCCCAACACCATGGGACCGGCTGATAACATAATACTAACTTAAATAACTGAACTTGCGGATCACGTGAGCAAAGAGGTTGCCTGATTCCCCACTCCCCTGTTATTACAAGGTACAATTTACATGTTTTGTAAACAACTAGGTTCATAATCTCCAACCAATAACAGGCCACGTTTTTTATTCCCAAGTCCGCACTTCATCCTTCAATAGCAAGTTCATATATTTACGTAAAAGAGGGGAGGCATTGGCCAAAGAATAAAATTAAAATACAAGAAACATGCAATTGGCGCGACAGGGACCCGGTTTCGCGAAATCAATGCAACTACGATTTCATGAAACGCAGTGTGCACAGCCCTGTGTTAATCTTATCTATCTGTTGCAAGCAACCTCAGTTTCACGAAACCAGTTGCATGAAACAGGTTTCTCCAGTGTGCACCGCGCCTTAATCTACGAAAAGTAACATATCAATAAGTGTAAATGCTTATGAGTTGTGTTAAAATGTATGGGCCTATTCCAGACTTGAGTAGCCTATACCAACACCATATCATGAATTATCTGCTATATTTATTCGAATGTTAAATAAACTGTACGTAACCTAGTATTCATTTCCTTTAACCTTACTCCTTAAATTACTTAATGAAAATGCCTAATATCATCCCATAACAAATGTTAACATCACAAAGCAATTTTAGTTGATGCCCATTGAGAAATGGGGTGGCAAGGCGAGTGATGCTGTCACTCACAGCAAGAGATGGCACTATGATCGCTGTCTCCAGGCAAGCACATGCTTTTATGGCAGAGTTTCCGTTATCTTTATAAGCTATTTGTTAATAGCACCACATGGAATACCAGGTCTATTGCCCATTTGTTTCCAAGGGGTCCCTGATCTGTCAGATGGGAGTGTGACTCCATCACTCCCACAGGTCCGAGGCTTGCTCAAGACATTTTTAGCAGGTTTAAGAAGTAGGTGCAAGTGAAGCAGGTTGCTAGACATACTTACTTGGGGCCCTGGACTTTCACCTCAGTCCTAGCCGCCTGAGCACAAGGAGGGCCATGACTCAGAATACGTCCAAGATGCCCTTTTCCACAGCAACCGGTATCCAGACTGTCAGGACTACTTGGCCGATGCCCATAGTTCACGAACTAGGACGCGAACACACAATGAACCACTATACACTATAAAATAATTAACCACTGTTGAATGAAGTATGATACTAAAAAGGAATCAGGTCTGAAGGAATAATATGAGGACAAAAATAAGTTTATGTTCGACCCTGACTATTATGTGTTTGAAAACTGTATCATAATGATGGTCATTATAACACCGTTTTTCATTACGATACAGTTTCTCCAGCCAATCAGAGCTCGTTCATTGACCAATTAGGTAACGATAATTTCGCGCATGCGCTCAAAATCCAACATGTCGGACATAAACACAACATCGAACTATAATAAATTACCGACATGGAATACCCACCGTCCATATGTTCGCGTAAATAAACTGGCGAATATGAGACAAGAAATAGCACAGTACCTTAAAATCACTAACACTAATTTCTACACAGCGCATTGTCTTCAAATGACTGTGGTGACAATATTACTGAGGGACGGCTGATGTAAACATATGGCTGCATATGGCATTGCAAGCCCACAGAGCGCATGCGTCGGCCGTTCAAAGCTCTTGAAAGACGAAGGTATAACACCCAACGCTCGCTCTGCGATCACAAAATTCCAGTAGCTGACTCTCAACAGATATTTATGAATATTTATGTTAAAACATATAATAAAGTTATAATTATCGTCGAACATAAACAGTCGTATGCAACTCGCCTATAATGGTAATTAAGACACTCGTATGGAAATTATAAAACTCGCATACGCTCGTTTTATAAAAAAATACTCGTGTCTTAATTATAGCCATTATAGGCTCGTTGCATAATGTACTATTTTATGCTGTGCAATATAATATATATTCTTCTTTTCTAGTTTTTAAAGATATAAAATCTACATAACATTTTCATAAAAAGAGCATTGAATTTCATGAAGTCATTGTCCCAGTAGAGAACTGTCATCGCATGGTAGAGCCACGTGCATTGAAACCTGTAAGAGAAAAATATTAAGTTATCATACCACTCTTAATATTGCTGTTTATTCATTGAGGGGCCTTGCAACATTGTGATCATGTAGGCCTAACCCCATTTAGTTCGTGTGTAATCTGTCTGATAACCTGTGTCATTGTGATGGCTGTAAGTGTATTTGTATTGGAGGCTAGGATTTGGAAGGAGGTGGGCATGGCCTTTATTTAGGAACCTCACCAGCATTTGCCTGGGGTAGAGGTGGGAAAACCATTCCTAGGTTGGCTTGGATGGAAATCAAACCCATCTCTTCTCAGTTCTCCCTCACGAGATTGAGTGTATCCGGTCTCAACCCTGAAACCATAATTATATGTCTTGGCAGAGCCAGAAAGGGGGCTGTAATATTTTGTAATTTATATTGTGTTCATTTCTATTTGTGTTTGATTGGTTGGTTGTTAAGATTGGTTGAATATGTGGAAGAATGAATAGTTGGTTGGTTCTTAAGTTTAGGGGCTGCGACAACGTGGTCATGTAGCCCCGTGTAAGTTGATTGAATGTAAGAGCGAGTGAAGTAATGTAATCTTTTGTTGTTTTCTATGCGTAGATCCTCGAATGTCACTTCTGTAAATATATTTTTTCCAGTTTCTGAACTTTTTCTTCTTAGCTTTTCATTTAATGTAGATAGTTTTTAATTTTCTGAAAATTTATTTAATGTTTCTTGAACATTTGACTGAAAGCTAGAGGCAATTTTCTTACAGGATGTTTGAGTGTGTGTCTGTAATGTTGAGGTTGTTCATAGATAATAGTGTCAAGGACTTTAAACATTTCCATATCACTTCAAAATTTCCATTAAAGCAAGATAAATACAGTACATATTTCAACCACTTCGCAAAGAGCCTTTATTCATCTCATAGACCATCTCAAGATGTTTTTAAAGAAAAATATTTTAGACTAATTTATTTATCGGAATATACAAACACCAACTAGCCTATTTAGATATGTGTCATTTGCAGAAAATTATTTTTGCATTATGATCAAATTAAAGTCCACATTTGTTACAGATATGTTATAAATTTTTACTTAGAAAACCCAGTAAAATATTATTACAAAAGCTTTGCTCGTAATCACATTAGTTTCTTTTCTTTTAATAAACATTGCTGAAGAAGGCCACAACAAGGCCAAAACTGATACGCTGCATTAATTAACCTTCTGTCGGTCACATGTGTATCAGAATGATACAAGCGCGCTTTTTTCTAGCGTCATTGTTGTGCTAGGCAACAGAGTCCCCGGCTTAACAGTACCTTCCTATTTCCCCCTCCATTTTCATGCAGTCACACTGTCATCTGCTCAGAGCGTATGTATCAGATTGATACATTGCGACATACGGCACAACATTTATTCATGCATCTCTTTCTTTTTTCGTGGATTTTACATCTGATATGATGGCACAGAAGCAAACACATAATCTGGAAGATCCTTGGGATATAGAAGCAGTTCAGAAACTAATTTTATATGAATATTTAGTTTGCAGTTCCTTTTTTTCCCATTACTTGTGATTATTTTTACTCGCTTTGTATGATGTTTACAGAAAACTGTATTTTGGAAATAAATAATTAATAAACGATTACACTGGAATATACAGAAAGAAAACCAACAGCAATAACAGAAATTAAAATGCATGTAGTGGGTTCAATTACCCTATTACGAAACCTATCAGACTGATACACTGCGACCGACGCCGTCACTCATTTGTTCACAAAATGTGTAATGATAAACGAAATGTGTATCAAGTGAAAAATAAAACGTAGTATGCCAAATATCCAGAATAGCTGCCACAAAAAGATGACAGAGCTTAAGCCGTAGCTGGACGTCTTGTTTGAATGTATCATTATGATACATTGCGACCGTTTCTTGAAACATTAACGTTGCGACCGACGGAAGGTTAATTTTATTGACTATGGTGTTATACATTTATCAAATCCCTATTGGTATTTCATTTAGATAATAGTGCAGAGCCTTTCTATTTGTGTATGTGTATTTTGTTTTGTGAATAATTTTATTATTTTAAATTAAGTTATTATAACTTATTGTCACTCTTGGATTATATATGTCCGGCAAAAAAGAATATATACATTCATAAATACATGAGTGAAATGCTATGTCCTATGGTTTGGATTCCATATAATAATGGAAGTCCCGTGGCTCATGATCCCGAGATTAACACCACATAACACTACAAGCTTCCTTTAAAATAATATTTAAACACACCCATTGAAAAAAAGAAAAGAAATAAAGCGAATGAACATAATGTTAATATTTATGCATCCGATGAAAGCTAACACTGTCATTAACTTAGTTATACAATTAGCCAAGCAATTAGAGTGAGGAGCATGTACCAACTGCACAGTGGCAGTAACGATAGGATCAATTGGTCGTTTCACTTACACGAGTGCAGTTCGTGGAGCATTTGCAAATGTGAGGAGGGAACAGCTGGGTAAGTGACGAATCTAGCACGCACAGAGAAAGAGAGAGAGGCAGTCTGGCAACATCACAGTGAATGGCTCTGTCTTAACAGGCGCAGAATGCTCTCACTCTCACCCGCCTTCTTATGTGCTTTCCACTCTAGTAAATCTATTGAATGGCAACAAGCATTTCTTGATGCAACAAGTCTTGAACTTATTTATGCGATTGTCTAAAAGGGCCCTGGTAGGTAGTATAATATTCACTGTAATGGTAAATAAATATATATATAGGCCATATACAATATATGTGATCAAATATTTTCTGGTCTGGATTGTATTACTTCTTTATTTCAATATTGTTCAGTCGATTATTACTGTAAATTGTGTGTACCGCTCACACAAGCGTTCCTTATCAAAGGTCAAATAAAGGAACGAACCAACAAACAAGAAAATCTCTGTGCTCCTAACAGAAAATGTACACGTATCCTTTGCCTTATGGGATGGCATTTCATCTTCCCCACACAGCTCAAGGTCCTCATATGCCAATTGGCCCCCAGCACAAAGGCATGTAATTAAAAATATAGCATTTAAATACAAATTGTCATGTTAAGGACTGAGTTATTCAAAGAGAGCGACATCCCACCAGTCTCTCTTCTTACATCATAGCCAGCTGTAGAACGCAACCTAACTTCTGGCCACATCTGCCACTTTGTGAATTGTAGCATGAATTACACACAAAATGAAAGGGACCTTATAGTTTTATCTGACAGTTAAACCAACGATCATGAGCCACGTGGAATCAAAACCACAAGACATGACATTTCACTTCGAAAATCTGACGTGTAACAGAATTGAGCCTTGGTGAGAGACAAGCAGCTTGACATGAGAGCAAGTAAATAAGTATCTGCAATCAATTTTTATAATTTACTAGCTGAAGTACCCGTTCTTCGAACGGCCTTTAGTACTTGCTGGCCTAAATCATTAATATAATCCCACATTCGTAATGTAGTTATGTTATTTCCATGTTATATGTGTAGACTACATGCATTTTCACTCACCCAATTATTAATCAGAGGTAGGAAAGTGAAAATCCACAGCCTGCTTTCAGTCGACCGACCGGGTCGAAGCCTGTCACACTCCCTTGGGGCAATGGTTAAATGAATGACAGATGAAATGAAATGATATTGGAGATTGTTGCTGGAATGAAATTGTGACAGGGAAAACCGGAGTACCCGGAGAAAAGCCTGTCTGACTCCGCTTTGTAGGTAGGAAAGTGTGTTATATATTGGAGATAAATATCAGCTTCTATGTAGTAAAAGTTAAATACCCTTTCTTAAATATTGAACACCTATCATTTAACGTCTTCATACTATATTTAAACATATAAACATTATGCTAAAAATACATCAAACTTGGTAGAAATTATATCCGCAGTAAGTAATATTGCGGAAACTATGTATCATGTCATGATAAAGAGTAACAGTAACGAAACAAACTTCAATCATCCCAAGTAATAATAACAAAATCAGTTTTAATCACAGATGAATTTTCTAAGTTAATGCTGTGTTTTGTGCGAGATTACGCCTAGTAACTCCGAGATGGTTCATCAGCGAGGTCTTGTGGTCTATTTGCGCACTAGCAAAGGAGTAGCAAACTGCGCGAAACCTCAATTCTTATTTAGAACACTTCCGCTACTTTACTGCGAGAGCTAAAGCTAAAACAGTCTTTCACCTCCCTATAAAGGCTCCCAAAATGATTGTATATTGAATTTCAGGGCCAAGCAATTAAAACTCAGGAACTTTTCTATGTTTATGCCGTATTTTGGGAGGGGTTTCATTGACCGTGAAAGGCAAAATACCAACTTTATTGAAATAAGTTTGCCCAGTTCTGCAGTAAGATTAATAATAAATTTATTAAAGCACAAAATATGCAGTATGAAATTACAACTAGTTTGAACAGAACTGAGACAGAGATAACCTCCTCTGCCCACACCACATCACGTGGTATCGATCACATCTTCTACCACATAGGGCACATACACAATTTAAGTCTGGCTGATGAAATCTTCTGTTATTACACACTTTGAAGTGGAAACCATGTACCGAGAATCTCGTTACCAGGTGCCTGAAGTAATGTGACAGTCGGTAGGCTTCGACACATTCGTCTGTGAATTTAGGTTTCTGATCATGGAAAAAAATTACAAAAAGCAGATCAATATTGGCCAACAGAAATATTCAGTAAAAAAAAAAACAAATCTATAAAAAGAAAAGAAGTGTACCGTGCAAAGTAGAAAGCACTATAACATTGTGAAACAGCGTAAATATCCAAATACTCACATACAATAACCGGCACAAAGAGTATAAGACTTAAAATCACGTCTCGTTTCAGAGCCCACAAACTACCTCTATAAATAAAACAGTTCATGTAGAGACTAACATAGACTAACATCGCTCGGCGTTGACCGTGTTTTATAGCACATAACTTTAGGTTTTACTAGCTAACAGTTGGAGATACACGAAAAGTGATGAGGACCTTTAGGATAGAAAATTAAATGTTAAAGCTCGTATATGCCATCAAAAGTTTGCTATTTCTTAGCGTTCTTTTTTTATTTGAAAAGGAAATACGAAAATAGTCGCCATTTTTAAATAGTGCAAAATATCGAAATCAAAGGTAGCCTATATGTAAACCTGGTAAATCAGCTACATCCATGCAAAATTGCATGCGTGATGGAGTAACTGACACACACCATCTCATTTTTATATATTAGTATGATTACATAAGGAGTACACACTTTATATTGAGACGTAACATTAAGAACTGGGTCATAGTAATCCAATTTAGAAGCGGGCATTCCATTGGCATCAATGAGTCCAGGAAGGGTGTCAAATCCCAAGTATCAATGCGGCAAGCCGTGCTGGTCGGGACTGTTCCGCATGGGTCATTAACTACATCGTATGTGTCCATTAGTTCATACTATGACTACAAATGTATTCTTTTAAACATCAAGTGTAATCTACTATGCCACAATCAACATCAAGAATTACATTGGACTGATTCAAGATAGACTGATTAAACCCGTTGGAGGTTCTTTAAAAGTGTTTTATTAACAAAATGTTTTAGGAATTTTTAATGTTTTTCATATGCATGATATACTTCTTCATTTTTATGTGTGTTCATGTTTCTGTGCCACAACCAAATTCTACATGTGTAATGCATTTAGTGCTGCCCAATTCATGGCTGATGACACCAATGATTTGCTAGGTGTCGAAACATGTACCATTCTTATCATGACGAGTGATTAATTTACTCAATTTGAATAAACAGTATTGACTGGGCGGAAACAATCGCTTTGCATTTTATAATGTCCATATACATATTGACCAAAATGCACATTTTTTTTTTTTTAGTTGAACTTAAAGTGATTATTATGTAGGGTAAATTTAAGTAAGTGGATAAATTTGTTAATTTCAACTGTGGATGTTTTTTTTTTTATAATTTTAATGGTGGGGGATACAGGTATGTTTGTGTACATTTATTTAATAGGCTATCTATTGTGTGCATTGTGTAAGATTCTTCGATTATTAGGTTCCTAGTCGTTTCACAGAAATGGATCGAGTTCCTAAAAGAGCTGTTAGTTTTTAATTTGTAATGTGTGTTGAGGAAACTCGGCACAAATTGGGAAACTTTATAAATGGGACTGCTCCTAAAATTCACTAGGCTATTGGTCTAATGGGGACGTTTTCCTGATGGGTTTTAGATTACGCTCTTAGCGTAGGCAGACTGGGGTTCATGCTAATTAATCAGTTGGATTGTCTGTCTTCTAGAATAAAGATTGTATTCTTTAGGAGATGTTTAAGTTTCGTTTGTGTTGAGGCAGTTGGGCGAGATGCAAGCGCTGTTGGAACATGGCAGCCGTTTTAAAAGAGTAATAAATTACGTACTTTAGCACATATATGAGGTGCAGTAGTGACCAGGGTTCCTAATTTCAATACGTAATATCACCCAAAAGATGAAACAAGGACACAAGGTATGTTAAAGTCACATTCATGTCTGAGGCAAGTGTATAAGCCGCGCTCTACTTTTATTCAGAATTACTGTAGTATAAACTTATATAGGCTACTTTATAATAACCCCTGGCACTACAGTCCATGAAGGGCCTAGGCCTACCAAGCGACTGCTGCCCAGATAATTAGGGGTGACGCGTGATCAGCGCATCGGGTCCCCTCGGCCGTTAATCTTGGTTTTCGTGAACGGGGCGCTGCCTCACAGTCAGACAGCTACTCAATTGTCCTCACGAGGCTGAGTGCACCCCGTTCCAGCCCTCACGTCAGTTTCTAAAATCCCTGATGGAGCTGGGAATCGAACCCGGGGCCTCCGGGCGAGAGG